>CM054143.1:56367160-56389660 GCA_028751875.1 Rapana venosa | reverse complement strand
AGATAGATAGATAAAATAGATAGATAGATGATAGATAGATAGAAGATAGAGATAATAGACAGACAGATAGACAGAACAGATAGAAGATAGACAGATAGATAGATAGACAAACAGATAGAAAGATAGATATAGATAGACAGATAGATAGATAGAAAAAGATAGATGGGTAGATAGTTATAGAGAGAGATTGAGAGAGAGATTAGATAGACAGACAGACCGAAGATAATAGAAAAGACAGACAGACAGACAAAGATAGATAGACGACAGACAGATAGAACGATAGATGATAGAAGAGAGATAGATAGATAGTTAGATCGATAGATAGACAGATAGATAGATAGATAGATAGACAGACAGACAGACAGATAGATAGATAGATAGATAGACAGATAGATGTTACTTGATACGAAAGCGCAGAAAGACAACAGGAACGCTTGCAGTGCAGAACAATTCACACAGAAACAGGACAATCATAATGAACTCGTTTGTCTCAAGGTCACAGCAACACTACCCGCAAGAGAAAACAAAAACAAAACGAACAAGAATGCACAGATGAAAAAGAAGAGAAAAAAGAATTGCGAAGAAGAAAAGTGCGAAGGAGAAGAAGAAGGAGGAGGAGAATTAGGAAGAAGGAGAACTAAAACAAGAAGAAGAAGAAACATCAACAAAACTTTATAACAAAACATAGCGCCAACAACAGCAAAACCAACAATAAAAACAAGAGAAAGAGAAGAAGAAGAAGAGAAGAAGAATGAGAGAGAGAAAAAGAAGAAGAAGAAGAAGAAGAAGAAGAAGAAGAAGAAGAAGAAGAAGAAGAAGAGAGAAAAGAAGAAGGAGAGAAGAGACGGAGGAGGAGAAGGAGGAGGAGGAGGAGGGGGAGGAGGAAGAGGAGGAGGAGGAGGAGGAGGAGGAGGGGAGGAGGAAAACAACAACAAATACACGCACTCTCACAAAACCGAGAAAACTCTTCTACAAAAAACAACAAAGCTTGAAAACAGTATATAAAAGAAAGATTACTAAGACATAAAGAAACAAAAAATCTAAAAACAAAAACAAAACAGGCAACATCAAAGACAAAAGAAGGACAAAGGAAGGAACACAAACAAGCTAATAAAAAACATAAATAACCTACCAATTGCCCTTCATGGGATGATAAAAATGCTTTTGACTTGACTTGACTTGACCTGACCAAACCAACAAAACCAACTAACCAAACAACCAGCTAACAAAACCAAACAAAGAGGCAGCTTTAACCACGAAGCCACTATGCCCATCTGTATCTTCAGCTTCCCACCACAGCAAAACCAGTTTCAGGTAGCCGAGGGAGAAAGCGAAGATGCATAAAATTAATCTGAACATGAACCACAAGCCTCCTCTCCTCTCCTCTCTTCTCCTCTGATCTCATCTCCAAGGTTTTGTTTGTTTTGTTTGTTTTGGTTTTGTTTTGTTTGGCTAGTCTCTTTTCTGTCTCTTTTGTTTCCTCTATTTGTCTGTCTGTGTCAGTCAGTCAGTCTTTCTGTCTCTGTCTGTCTGTCTGTCTGTCTGTCTCTGTCTCTGTCTCTCTTCTTCTCTCTCTCTCTTGATATGTGATTGAATGAATATCTGTGTGTGTGCGTCGTGTATGTGTGTGTGTTTGTTTGTGTATCTGTGTTTTTGTTATGCCCATTTTTCGTATGTGTAGTGTGTGTGTGTGTATGTGTGTGTGTGTGTGTGTGTGTGTGTGCGTGAATGTGTACATGCGTGCGTGCGTGCGTGCGTGTGTGTTATCAGTAGTTAGGAATCTAAACCAGAAACCGCCTCAAGGGTATCAACACAGCAACAACAATGGCCAGACTGGTGTGTGTACGGAAGAAAAAGAACATTTACATGAAACACATCCCCGAAGTCGAAGTGCGGCTGCATTAAGGGCAGACCCAAAGGGTCCCATACGCAAAGACAATCTCACTTTTGGTGAGCCTGGAAGTACTAGCTGAGCAACGAAAACAAAAAAGAGATAAAGTTCTTTCTTCAACACCTCTGTGAAATATGAAGTAAGGCTCCTGGGTTCACCTGCTATGTAGCCTATCTCCCTGAAAGCATTCAAGACTTGAACACCGGGGGTGGATCTAGAACCAAATAATCCCAGCCATAGAAATGGTGGGCAAAAAACCCAAAACGGTCCGCACACGCCAAAAATCTTATCATTGGTGGACCTTGGAGCTGTAGCTGATGAAAAAGAATTTGGTATAAATATTGACCATAATAACGTCAAAGAATGAGTGGTTCAAAGCATCGGACGATACACTGGTCCACACAAAAATCTGTTGGAAACAATGTCCAAAATAAAACACTAAACAAATGAAGGTAATATGTTGAAAACTAGGCGGTCTTTTTTCGGACATGAATATTCACTTCTTCTGAACTCCCTGAGTAAGCCAAGTTATTCAAAACTATTTGTGATCAAAGTTTAGATAAATAGACAGGTAGACAGACAAGTAGACAGAGACAGAAAGGGACAGAGACAGAGACAGAGACAAACACACAGACAGACAGACACAGAAAAAGATAGATACAGAAAGTAGCAGTAAAGATAAATCCCTAAAAACAAAATCTCCCCCACCTCCTCGATGCTAAAATAAAAACCAAAAAAACTCTCATGTCCTTCACATTCTCAAAATAAAACAGAAAGGACTGTCCTTGCCTGACTCCGCAGCATCCTTCCTTTTCCCCACAGCTCTCTTTCTTTACAACCACTCAAAGAGAGAACAACAGAAAAAATATATTTGAAAAAGGAGAGAAAAGGAATACAAACACCCGCAGGGAAAAACAAACATAAAACAGTATTCAAATCTTGGAGCAAAGAAAAGAGAAAATGAAACCATACACAAGCCAACAGGAAAGTATAACGATAGCAAACATCTTTTTCGCAAAAAAAGACAGAAAGGAACATGGAAAGAAGAAAAAAAGGAAAGAAGAATATACCATTGCAAAGACCAAGGCCAACCACGACACCCTCCACCCCCCACTCCAAACCCAAACCCCCTCACCCCCCAAAAAAACACCCAACAACAAAAGAAAATCAACAAAAATCTCCACAAAAAACACACACCAAAAACGGAGGGTTGGTGTGGGGAGGATTAAACTACGAGAAAAAAATGACGATGCAACCACCAAAAAAAGAAAGAGGGAAAAAAGAAACGCATTGAAAGAGAGCAAAGGCAGAGACAAAGATAAGATAAGAAAGAAAGAGAGTTAGTGAGGATCGAGAGAAAGAGATACAGACAGACAGAGACAGACAGACAGAAAGACAGACAGACAAAGACAGGCAGAGATCAAGAGAACAAGACAGACAGAAAGATAAAACAACAACAAAAAGAAACAACCCAGAGTAAATTAAAGAAAAAAAGTGAAAAATAAAGTAAGATAGAAAAAAGGAAAAAAAGAAGAGGAACAGACAAAAACACAAAAACTGGCATGAAGAACTAAATAGAAAGAAGGCAATAAAGAAGGAAAGAAAGAAAGAAAACAAAAAGTGGAATGAAAACAGACGAAAACAGAGAAAGATCAGAGAGAAAAACGGAGAGGGTAGATAAAGAGAAGGGGCAAGAGGAACTAAGAGAGAAAAAGATAGAGAGAAGAAGAAGTGGAAGAAGAAGAAGAAGAAGAAGAAGAAGAAGAAGAAGAAGAAGAAGAAGAAGAAGAAGAAGAAGAAGAAGAAGAAGAAGAAGAGAAGAAAGAGGAGGAGGAGGAGAGGTGGAGGAGGAAGAAGAGGAGGTCGACGACGAAGAAGAAGAAGAAAAAAGAAGAAAGAAAGAAAGAAAGAAAGAAAGAAGAAAGAACGAACGAACGGAAGGAAGGAAGGAAGGAAGAAAAAAAGAAAGAAAGAAAGAAAGAAAGAAAGGAAGAAGAAAGAAAGAAAGAAAGAAAGAAAAAGAAAGAAAGAAAGAAGAAGAAGGCAGAGAGACACAGACTAAGAGCCTTTTAAAAAAAATCAGACAGAAATACAGACAACTTGCAAAGACAAACAAGTCACAAAGGGGAAAACACTTAAAATCTTCCCCTACCCCACCCCTTCAGCTCTTTATCTCCGTCACATTCTCAAAATAAAACAGACACCAGTGTCCTTGCCTGACTCTGCTATGATCAGTCCTTTTCTTAGAACCTGGGTTTTTTTTTATCTGACCAACCAAAATAGTGAATAAAAAAGAAAGAAACAAAGGAGAAAGAACCAACAACTTATTTAAAGGGATCAATAGTGAGGAAGAAAAGAAGAGAAAAAATAAACAAGAATTAACAGACAAACAGGACAATGATGCGGAAAAAAACATTTACCTAAAGGAGAAAGAGGGAAAGAAAGAAAGAAAGAAAGAAAGAAAGAAAGAAGAAGAAGAAGAAGAAGAAGAAGAAGAAGAAGAAGAAGAAGAAGAAGAAGAAGAAGAAGAAGAAGAAGAAGAAGAAGAAGAAGAAGAAGAAGAAACAAAAGATCAAGGTCGACCCCAAATCGGAAAAGAAACCTAAAAGGGGGAGAGGGATGAGGAAGTGAGCCTGTCTGTCTGTTCAACTGTCCCCATCGCTGCTGTCGACGGTAGGAGTTCTACGCAATGCCACCAGGGTTCGCCATCTCTCTCTGTCTGTCTCTGCAGAGTTCTACAACCTCCTTTAGCCCTCCCAGGGCCCCTGACCTCAGTGATGTTGGTAACGTAGGATGTTGGTGGTGGTCTGCCTCTTTTCCTTCTGCCCTTGGAGAACTGCTGTCATCAGATTTGTCTGTGTGTTTCTGTTTACATTACCAAGATATCTCAGTCTGCGCTTATTAAATTTCATGGTTAGGTCTTTGCACTGAGAGTTCATCAAGTATGCTATCGTTTTATTTTTCTTTGTCTGACCATTTGAATCTTAGAGGTCACCTGCAGAACCACATATCAGGTGCGTTTATTAATTTTGTCTCTTTCCAATTCTCGTAGCGTCCAGGCTTCTGGCCTATACAGTAACACAGGACAGATTAGCGTTTGGACAATTCTAATTTTGAGATATTCAGGTATGACTCTGCCTTTCCAAATGTCTCTTTAACTCAACCATCTTTTGTTTGGCCATGCCGACCCTGCCCTTGAAATCGTATAGACATGAATCCTTATTCTCTTTTACAGAGCCGGAATATTTGAAATTTTGAACGTGTGCCAAGTCTGCTCTATTGATTTTAACATTTTTGATATAGGGGGAAGTTAGAACAATGAAAAATAAGAGAATGCTTAACCCAGACCAGATAACCATAAAACACTAAAGACAAGCACAGAAAGAGAGATAGAGACAAAAAGAAAGAAAAAAAGAGAAACAAAAAGAAAGAAAGGAAAGGAAACTCGTGCAGGCATCAAGAATGAACGCCAAAAAGAAGACCCTTGAGAAGAGAAAGGAAGGAAGGAAGGAAGAAATACGCATGCAAGCGTGTGCGAAAACATGAGATGTAAGGTGCAATATTTTAATCCTTAGATTATTCTCTCTCTCTGTTTGACTGTAAGTGCAAGTGTGTGTGTGTGTGTGTGTGTGTGTGTGTGTGTGTGTGTGTGTGTGTGTGTGTGTGTGTGTGTGTGTGTGTGTGTCGTGCGTGCGTGTGTGTCCATGTGTGTGTGTGTGTTTGTGTGTGCGTGTTGTGTGTGTGTGTGTGTGTGTGTTCAAAATTTCATTTCCAGATGGTACATTGAATAAGCAATGCATATCTTTTTCTCATCAAGCCATCTATCTAGGAACAAAAGCAACTTGTGTGTGTGTGTGTGTGTGTGTGTGTGTGTGTGTGTGTGTGTGTGTGTGTGTGTGTTGTGTGTGTGTGTGGTGTGTGTGTGTGCGCTCGCGCGCACAAGCACGTACCTGCATGCTTTGCGCGTGTCTGTCAGCCTTCTCGTCAATAACTTTGTATGATTAAAAAGAAAGAAAGTAATAAATCACTTCCTTTCTTATGAAACTTTTTGAAGGCAGATATTGTAAGCTGGAAAGCACGAACTAGCATGTTTCTGCGTGCGTGCGTGCGTGCGTGTGTATGTATGTATGCATACATGCATGCATGCATGCATATATATATATGTATGTATGTATGTATGTATGCATGCATGTATGTATGTATGTATGTATGTATGTATGTTCGTTTGTTCTTGTATTTAACGTCTGTTCACTATAAGTGATATTAGACGGGAAACAAAGACATATAGCAAAGACAATAGAAGACAGACGGAAAGAGAGTCATGTAACAGATTGGTATTCAAACATCAATGTAACGCCTAAAAATGCAAATACGCAAAACAATATCAAAGAACTTTAAAGAAAAGACTTCGAAATAGCAAAATGAATGTTTACATCCGAGAGAATGACATCTACATTTTCTTCAGAAGCATTTTGTCTACAAAGTTTTGGGGTAACAAACCACGAAGCTACTGACAAAACAATAAGCAGTGTTCCAGAGAAAATTGTTCACCACAAATTCACTTAACATTTTTCCAAAACATTGTTCTGAGAGCATTAAGTCGTGTTCTGTAAGAAATGGTGGTAATCAGTCTCGCATAGAATATTGAAGAATACGATGTTTTTGTCTTAAAATTTGATTTAAAGATGCTATACTTTTCTGTGATACAAGTTTCACATTTGTACGATCATAAAGTCGCTTTAAAGAAGTTTTCTCTAATAAAAGGAAGGATTCCTTGACTGAAGGACTTACAAAACTTCAGAAGACTGTTCTAAATTTTGTGCGCCTTTTTTGCTGCTTTATCAACTTTTTCGTGTGTGCGTGCGTGCGTGCATGTGTGTTTCTGTGTGTGTGTGTGTATCAGTGTTTGTGTGAGTGAGTGAGTGCATGTGTGCGTTCTGCGTGTGTGATATTATGTATATATATATATATAATATATATATTATATATATATATATATATATATATATATATGTGTGTGTGTGTGTGTGTGTGTCTGTGTTTCTGTGTGTCTGTGTGTGTCTGTGTGTGTCTGTGATTTGTCGAAGGTGAGTTCGCGCGCGTGCATGTCTGTGAATAGAAAAGTCTTTTCAGACACAATCGACATTTCATTAACACTGATTTCGGAGCGCATCGATTCAGACGCAACACATTGTGTTCGATATGTCTTTGATCAGAAGGATGGGTAGTCTTGTGGTAACGGACCTGCCTAGAAAGCGTTGAGGCGCTGACTGAATCGCTGTCTGTACCCGAACTTGAACAACATCCACAAGATTTTAATTAGTGGTCTGGGTGCTAGTCTTTCCAATGAGCCAAGAAACCGAGGTCATATGTGTAATATGCGTTCAGCGCACGTAAGAGAACCCACGGTGAAAAAGGGAGTTGCCCTTGGCAAATTTCTGTAGGTTAAAGGGGCACTGCCACAGGGAAAGAAAAACACATGCAGACAAAAGCTGGGTTATTTTCCTACATGGGTGGGGCTGCTCTTGAAGCAACGGACTCTCTCAAAAGCGGTATACACTGCAATGCAATACAATGCAGTGCAATACAATACAGTATAATGCAATACAATGCAATAAAATGCAGTACAATATAATGTTATACGATACAACACAAGAGAATGCAATACAATATAAAGCAATACAATACGAAACAATGCAGCACAATACAATGCAATACAATACAATGCAATACAATACAGTACAATACAATACATACAATACAATAAATGCAACCCAATAATATAATGCAATACGGTACAATACGATACAATGCAATACAGTACAAATCAATCTAACACGATGCAATACGATGAGATACAATACAATACAATACAACACAACACAATAACCAAAGTCTGCTAATTATTAGAAGAACTTCAAGCCTTCTCCTACCATACGTTCCGGGGTTTTTTGTTTGTTGTTTTCTTGTTTCTTGACTCTCTTCACAAGCACCCTACTCCTGTCTGCTGTCTGTCTGTTTGTCTGTCTGTCTGTCTGTCTGTATGTCTGACTGTGTGTGTGTGTGTCTGTCTGTCTGTTTGTCTGTCTGTCTGGCTGGCTGGCTGGTTGTGTGTCTCTCTGTCTCTCTCTCAAGGTAAAAAAATATTGATTTTTTAAAATAAACTTGGATAAGAAGTAAAAGATTAACTTAACCTTCAAAAATATATGTTTAGATAATTATTTTAAAAGTTTTACTAAGGAAAAAATAATGGAGCGAAACAAATGCAGACAACCAGTTACAACTTCATAATTTGGAAAACAGTGTCTCAAATATTCAAATAAGAAAACAAAATAACAAAAAATAAATGTCACCAGAAAAGGAAATCTTTCAATGACAGCATTTAAGGCAGTGTAGAAGAAACAAAACTCTAAGTATCAACATTGAGACTGAACTGACTGAAAAGTTGAGGATCATCACCTCCTAGTTTCCTCCACAACTGTTTTGTGTTTACAGTTGCTGCACTTTTTTTTTTTCACCGCTGCAACTTGTTAGATGAGAGTCATGACTAAACAGGGAAGAGCTGTATTTTCATGGGAGAGGCCATTCCTTTCAGTTTCTCTTGCTTGAGTCTGTACACACTTTCAGGTGATGTCCATTATTTTATCATTCCACTTTGACCAGACACTAGCCCTCTGTACAAACATTTTCTTTCTGCTTTCAAACGAGCACTCACTTTCCACAAGCTAAGGCTAAGTACCATTGAGCGTCGTTACCAAGTGGATGGGTGACCGTTTGCGCACCTTGGCTTCAGTACAGTTCCCCTGTTCACCCAGCTGTAAATGGGTACATGCCCTCTTTAGGGTCAAGGAAAATAAAGCAGCGAGGGAGAGGAGATGGGTGCCGCCTTCGATATGCTGGCCCCTGGAGAAGCTGAGGTCTCTGACGCCTCACTTCCCAATGAGCCCATAGGTTTTGGGAACACCTTTACCTTTTATACATCTGCTTTAAAATGTATGTGGAGATTGTTTTCATTCAAGACAAGCTTTCATCTGAACAACCTGTGCTTAGAATTTAAGGAGAAAATTTCTCTGAAACTGTGGAATTGATGCATAATGGCAAGGCGCTTAAAATCCAGTGTGTCGTTATGTTCTCACAGTGAGGTCCACGTATGATGAGTAACACAGAGTGTATATACTGGATGACCTTGGCGGTCACCCACAATATGCACTCTGGGGAACGTCCAACAGCAACAGTAACAAGACACAGGAATATTGAAACTAATCATCACTGCTACATCTGAAAACATTAGTTTATCCTTGGGCTGTTCCAAGCTCAACACAACAGAGGTCATCTAGAAAAATTATGCTTTTGTCTCATTCTTCACACCTTCACCTCCCTGGGAAAACGTACTTTGAGCCAGAATGAACAGAAGAACTGTCTGTTACTAGCTGGAGCTAATGTCTGATAAGCTGTCACTGAAAACTGTTATTCTTGAAGAAACTTTTTCGATATTGATTTGGTTATGCACTGTGTCCTCCTCCTCCTCACGTCAGACATCCCATAGTCTAGTAGACCGTTGGGACACCGATGAAGATGTTGCCACCCCATTTCTCCACCCCTCGTGGTTTTCAGCTTTCTGCAGTAAGTGGTACGGGCACGTCACGCGAACATGTGTACTGGCCAAGACTGTCCTACAAGGAACAGTACAAGGAGTGAGACGAAGACACAGACAGACAAAATATATGGATTCACTATAATTATCACGATATTACAATTGATGAATCATTTTCATGACACAGGAGTTGTGTGAGGTTACATGCATTTTCATCTAATGCTATCCAATCCAATTCCTGTCTCACAGTGTTGCTGGTATCAGAGGGTACATCAGGTCTGTCATCCCATTCAGAATTCACGCTTACAGTAAACTGTGCAGCTCTTGACAAACTAGACCACCATACTTAAAACCAACACAGAGTACATTCTTACAATAGAGCTCAATAATGGGCAATTTGCTTTAAACTGAAAATGAAAACTAAACATGAAAAATAAGACTGCCTATGACTTACTCCAGCCCCGACGATGCCTCAATGGGTAGACAGATGGAGCCACAGGCAACACACACTCAACAGAAGGTTGTGCATCAACCCGGCAAATACTGATGCTACCAAGGCAAGCTACTCACGCTCAAAATGTCCCTCGTGACACAAAAAGCCATTGGCTAAGATAACAGCGTTACCTCTCGTTAAGGAACTGGTAACGGAAAATTAGCAGCTTTGGGCGTGAAATTCGCCCCTCTGTGGGGAAACTACTTTCAGCTTATGTGTTTGTCTGTGGCTGCTGTTTCTGTGTTACTGCTGCTGTGTCTGTGTTTCTGCTGTTTCTGTGCTTCTGTCTGGTCTTGGCCACAGTGGAGCCATTAGTCTGTTGCCCGGGGCTGTGTCTTGCTGCAGGAGCCACAGTCTGATGTATGTGCAGCATGCCAGCAGTCAGAACCTGTAGTTCTCTGGCCTCTTTTCTCTCTTCTTGTCCAGTTTCAGATGTCTGTTCTGTTTTTGTTTCGTCAGTTTGTGTAGGATTTTTTTTAGTTTGATGTGAAGTCTTATTGCGTAGTTACTGCTTGCAAGTTGGGGAGTATTGTAATGCATCTTCTCAAAGGGGGCTTTGTTTCAGCTCTTTCTTTGCCTGTCTGTCTGTGTCTGTCTGTGTGTGTCTGTCTCTGTCTCTCTCTCTCTTGTTTTGTTTGTTCGCTGCTTGTTTGTTGACCTGTTTTGTGGCATTACTTGCTTAGATTTTCATTGGGCTCAGAAGTGTGTTTTTCGCTTTGTTCATTTATCTGCTACTTACGCAAATTCTTCTATGTTGCAGTATGTTATATCTATATATCTATATCTATATATAATATATATATATATAGTCCATGCTTAGTAATGCTAAGTGGCAACCTGCAAATCCATGGAAAAAAGGCTCTACTATCAGGGCACACACCTGCTTCCACGGACAGTAATCCCTTTTCCATGAGGAATAGGCTCCAAAAATACTCGTCATAGTTCTCTAACTTCCCCGTGGGGACGTTGGGGGCCTGTCAGTATAAAAAGCATCCCCACCTATTGGAAATTCTGTGGTAGGAATTCCCTCTTTTCTATCCCTCTCTTTTGTCTCTGCCTTGTTTCTTTTCTTCTTGTCACCTCCTTCTCATCTATTTTCTGCCTTCTTGGTTCATTCATCTGCCTTTTTTCCTGGGACACTTGATTTTTTGTCCCATGCCGAAGTCGGATGTGCTGGGCCTGACTTGACAGGCGCTTGACGGCAGCGCAACGCGTTTTTGCTCATATGACAAATAATAGTTGCTGTCTGAGCGTTCGACGAGAAGAAGTTCTCTAACAACTCCTCATAGAGTTAAAAGGAGCAGTCAACCAATTCCTGCCAGTTATGTCTTCCTAACAGTTCAACCCAGCCCAAACCTCATCCTCATAAAGTACGGGCATACCTTCCTAAAAAGGACCCACTAGAAGAACAAGGCACTTTGTGAGCTGTGCCATCTTGCCTGTGTCAACGTCTGTTCAGAAAAAATGAAAGCTGGAAAGGTTCATTCCAGCAGTTTCTTTCTCTAGGTATGTGAACTATTTTCAACCAGTTTCACAGAGTAACGTTCATAATTACAAGGTCATAATTAATCATGATACTCATACCTGAAAGAAGGTTGACCTCACAAATACGAGTATGGCTGAAATCTATTTAGAAGGTAGATTTTAATCATAAATACGAGACATCAGAGAGCGTGCAAAAATGTATGAGTGGAAATGGATTTCCTAACCTCTGGCAAACTGTCAAATGTAAGTTGTAAAATTTGGGGCAAAAAATATTTCAAAATAACATATCTGATTTCAATATTACATTCATGCCTGAAGACATATGGCTAGCACTCCATTAATCATAGAACCCAACACAGTACACGAAACAAAAGCTATCCAAAAGCCAGACTGAAAAACAGAAAAGAAAAGTAATGTCTGAAGCTGAGGGTGAATTGAAGAGAAGGGTGAGAAGGCAGGGGGAAAGAAAGGAGGCTTGGGGGGAAGGGGGGGGGGGAGGGGGGAGATGTGCAGGGTGAGGTGGGGGGGGGGGGGGCAGAAATGTCAAAACTGACAGCAGCATTGGAAAATGCGTTACCAACGATTTTCTTTTTTCTCTCTCGAAAATGCGTTATTCAGGCTTCTTTCCTTCCCCAGAGATACCCAAAGGATCTATTTTGCCATCTTCAGTTATTCATAACTACCTCATTGAAAATGCTTTTGACTGAATTTATCACGTATACGAGGATCTAACATGCTTACATGTGCTGCTAGTGTGTATGAGTGTGTGTATGTGTGTGTGCATGTGTGCACATACAAGCACACACACATATAGACACAAACACAGACACATACACACACATACGCACACAGAAACACGCACACATACATGCATACACACATACACACAAACATACATACATACACATACATATATACATACTTACTTAGTTCCTTAATTACTTACATACAAACACACACACATATCGGTATAAAGCAGGGAGGCAAACAATGACCGCATACAGATATGAAGTCCACCACAAACCAGAAACAGAACCACTGCAGAATGGACCGGGCAGGAAAGTGAGCATCCAGACAAAAATGTACAATCATGATGGCCTGAAGCACAATCTCCAGAAAACATGATAGGGAGGCTTTTAAGACTTGCTGCTGCTGCTGCAAAAGTGAATATAGGATTATTTGTCATCTTGATTCAGTTGTGTATGTGTATGAGGGGGATGGGGTCTGTGTGTGTGTGAGTGTGTTTGTGCGTGTGTGTATGTATGTGTGTGTGCGTATGTCCTTGTGTATGTGGACATATGTGTGTGTATGTGTGCACGCAGGTGTGTGCAAGCGTGTGTGTGCGTGTCTGTATATCTGCGCATGGTTTTGTATATGTTTGTGTGTGCATGTGTGCGCACATGCACGCATGTGTGTGCGCAAGCATGCATGTGTGTGTTCGTGCATGTGCGTTCATATGTGTGTGTGTGTGTTCAGACATTAAGATCAAATGAAAACTGTATGACTATATACAACAGAAAACAAGAATGAATTGAACACTACATACACTATTCATAGAATTCAGTCATACTTACATTGAAGTTAAGTGGAAGTTACACCCAAAGAAATGTAAAAAAATTACTGCAGTTAACAACAGCCCTGACAATGCCACTGTGAACAAACTATGCTATAGACAACACACACTCAACAGAAGGTCATGCATCAACCAAGCAAGTACTGAAGCTACTGAGGCAAGGTACTCATCCTCAAAACGTCCCTCGTGACACAAAAAGCCATTGGCTAAGCTAACAGCGTTACCTCTCGTTAAGGAACTGGTAACGGAAAATTAGCAGCTCTGGGCGTGAAATTCACCCCTCTGTGGGGAAACAGCTTTCAGCTTACATGTTTGCCTGTTGCTGTTGTTACTGTGTTGCTGCTGCTGTGTCTGTGTTGCTGCTGCTGTTTCTGTATTGCTGCTGTGTCTGTGTTGCTGCTGCTGTTTCTGTGTTGCTGCTGTTTCTGTTGTTGCTGCTGTTTCTGTGTTACTGCTGTTTCTGATGTTTCTGTTGCTGCTGTTTCTATGTTGCTGTGTTGCTGTTTCTGCTGCTTCTGTGTTGCTGCTGTGTCTGTGTTGCTGCTGTTTCTGTGTTACTGCGTTTCTGATGTTTCTGTTGCTGCTGTTTCTATGTTGCTGTGTTGCTGTTTCTGCTGCTTCTGTGTTTGCTGCTGTGTCTGTGTTGCTGCTGGTTTCTGTGTTACTTGCTGTTTCTGATGTTTCTGTTGCTGCTGTTTCTATGTTGCTGTGTTGCTGTTTCTGCTGTTTCTGTGTTGCTGCTGTTTCTGTGTTGCTGCTGTTTCTGTGTTGCTGCTGTTTCTGTGTTGCTGCTGTTCTGTGGTTGCTGTTGTTGCTGCTGTTTCTGTTGCTGCTGTGTTGCTGTTCTGCTGTTTTCTGTGTTGCTGCTGTTTCTGTGTTGTTGCGTTGTTGCTTCTGTGTTGCTGCTGCTGCTGTTTCTGTGTTGCTGCTTTTTCTGTGTTGGGTGTTGTTGCTAATGTTTCTGTTGCTGTTGTTTCTATGTTGCTGTGTTCTGCTGTTTCTGTTGTTGCTGTTTTGTTGCTGTTGTTTCTATGTTGCTGTTTCTGCTGTTTCTGTGTTGCTGTTGTTGCTGCTGTTTCTGTGTTGCTGCTGTTTCTGTGTTGCTGCTGTTTCTGTGTTGCTGCTGTTTCTGTTGTTGCTGCTGTTTCTGTTGCTGCTGTTTCTGTGTTGCTGTTTCTGCTGCTTCTGTGTTGCTGCTGCTGCTTTTTCTGTGTTGGGTTGTTGCTGCAGTTTCTGTTGTTGGCTGCTGTTTCTGTGTTGCTGCTGCTTTCTGGTTGCTGCTGCTTGTTTTGTTGTCTTGTGCTGCTCTTCTGGTTTCGCTGTTCTATGCTGCTGTTTCTGTGTGCTGCTGTTTCTTTTTGCTGTTTTTCTGGTGTTGCTGCTGTTTCTGGTTGCTGGGTTCTGTGTTGCTGCTGTTTCTGTGTTGCTGCTGGTTGCTGTTCTGTGTGCTGCTGTTTCTGTGTTGCTGTTGTTGCTGATGTTTCTGTTGCTGTTGTTTCTATGTTGCTGTTTCTGCTTTTTCTGTGTTGCTGGTTTGGTTTGCTGCTGTTTCTGTTGTGTTGCTGCTGTTTCTGTGTTGCTGTTGTTTGCTGATGTTTTCTGTTGCTGTTGTTTCTATGTTTGCTGTTTCTGCTGTTTCTGTGTTGCTGTTGTGTTGCTGCTGTTTCTATGTTCTGTGTTTCTGTGTTGCTGCCTGTTTCTGTGTTGCTGCTGTTTCTGTGTTTGCTGTGCTGCGTTTCTGTGTTGCTGCTGCTGTTTCTGTGTTGCTCGCTGTTTCTGTGTTGCTGCTGTTTCTGTGTTGCTGTTGTTGCTGCTGTTTCTGTGTTGCTGGCTGTTTTTGTGTTGCTGCTGTTTCTGTGTTGCTGCTGTTTTCTGTGTTGCTGCTGTTTCTGTGTTGCTGTTGTTGTTGATGTTTCTGTTGCTGCTGTTTCTATGTTGCTGTTTCTGATGTTTCTGTTGCTGTTGTTTCTATGTTGCTGTTTCTGCTGTTTCTGTGTTGTGTTGTTGCTGCTGTTTCTGTGTTGCTGCTGTTTCTGTGTTGCTGCTGTTTCTGTGTTGCTGCTGTTTCTGTTGTTGCTGCTGTTTCTGTGTTACTGCTGCTTCTGTGTTGCTGCTTTTTCTGTGTTGCTTGTGCTGGTGCTGTTTCTATGTTGCTGTTTTCTGCTGTTTCTGTGTTGCTGCTGTTTCTGTGTTGCTGCTGTTTCTGTTGTTGCTGCTGTTTCTGTTGCTGCTGTTTCTGTGTTGCTGCTGCTTCTGTGTTGTTGCTGTTTCTGTGTTGCTGTTGTTGTTGTTGCTGTTTCTGTGCTTTTATCTGTTCTTGGCCACAGTGGAGCCATTAGTCTGTTGCCTGGGGCTGTGTCTTGCTGCCTGAGCCACAGTCTGATGTATGTGCAGCATGCCAGCAGTCAGAAGCCAGGGGTGTTTTCTTGATCCTTCTATAAACTGTGTCAAATTACTGTATTGTTTGTGTTTCGTCAGTGTGTTTGGTTTTGGTTTTGAGGAGTTTGATGTGGGATCTTATTGCACTGTTGATACTTGGATGTTGGGATTCACTGCAGTTATTCTTTCCAACAGGGGCTGAACTCTCTCTCTCTCTCTCTCTCATCTCTCTCTCTCTCCCTCTCTCTCTCTCTCTCTCTCTCTCTCTCTCTTATTTGTTTGCTTGTTTGTTGTGGATTTTTAAAAAGTTGTTGTGTTGTTGTTTTTTGTTTTGTTTTGTTTTTTCTCTTTTCGTTTTGTTTTTTTCTTTTTTGTTTTGTTTTTATAAAAAATTATTGGTGTGTTTGTTTTATTAAAGGATAATTTCCCTTTTGTTTCTACTGTTTGAGAGTATAAGTATTGGGTTATTATTAAGATGTATCCCTAAGGGCGGGGACTGGATGTAAAAAAGCACATGAGTGCTTATTCATTATCCTCGAAATAAAAGAATTTGTCATTGTGCATTGTCTCTCTCTCTCTCTCTCTCTCTCTTCTATCTTCTCTCTCTCTCTCTCTCCCTCCCTCCCTCCCTCCCTCTGTGTGTGTGGTGTGTGTGTGTGTGTGTGTGTGTGTGTGTGTGTGTGTGTGTGTTGTGTGTGCGAGCGAGCTTGCGCAAAGACGGCAAACCATGGTGGAGCTCGTACCGTCGACAATGGCTATGGAGACAGATCAAGATCTATCAGGAATGCATGCGAAGACAATTCTGTTTAAACCTAATTCTTCACATAACCCAAAATAACTCATTCAGATTTGGGCTGTTTTCCTTGGGCAGAGCATGTCACTCGGTGCAGTGTCGCCGTGTTTATCCATTTTCTCTATATTTATTTTTTGTTTTTGTTGGGGGGGGGGGGGGGGCTAATAAAGCGGATTTTACAACACAGTTTGAGTACAGGCACTTCTGTTGTTCCGTGGGTTCTATTACGTGTGTAAAAAAAATAAAATAAAACTGTGCACACTTTTGTCATCACCTTCATCCGTAGCAGCAGATTAATGGCAATTTATCTCGTCACCCTTATCGTAATAAAGATCATAATCACCATCAAAACAATGGAGTAAAAATGCTAATTGGCCTGGTGCATTGTCTGTGAAAGATGGCACCCGGGCTTTTCTTTAGAGAAGAATGCAGATTTTTAGAAAATGCGGCTTCCAGTGCCATTAAAATCATGCATTTCCCTTCCTACATGGATGTCTCCAACAGTTTTTTCAACCTCAACTCTCTGTCTCTTTGTCTCGAAGTCTCTGTCTCTCTGTCTCTCTCTTACTCTTTTTTTCTGTTTCTGATTCTTTCTCTCAAAAACATGCACAATACATAGATACTTAGATTTCTTTTATTCAAAGCATTCATTCATTCAATCATTCATTTATTCATTCGATTAATGAATTTGTTTGTTCACTGCTCATTAGTTCAATCATTCAATATATCTCTCTCTGTCTCTCTGTCTCTCTCTCTCTCTGTCTCTCTCTCTCCCTCTCTCTCTCTCTCTTGCTCTAAAGAAATGCACATATTATGCATACACAGGGACACAGGCACACAAACATGAACACAAGCACAAACAAGCAAGCGCGCACACACACACACATACACACACATTACACACTCACCATACCACAAAACACCGCACCACACAAACGTTAAACAAGCCATAAAAAAGCCACTTTTCAAACTAGAATAATAACAATAATAATTACAATCTTCGTTTGGGGATTGTTATCAAGGTTGCTGCGATCCGCGCAAATATCTGGCAGTTTTTCTGGCACATTACTGGCAAGTTCTCAACACTGGCCATAACTGATGGCACCCCTTGCCTCCTTCCCACCACACTGGTCCTGAAAAGATGGAGGTCTGAGAATGGGGAGTGGGGAGGAGGTGGGGGGGTAGAAGTAAGACAGGGAGGGGGGGAGAGAGGGTGGTTGAAGTCTTGCGTGGGTGTATGGACGATGGAAATCAATTCATATTGTGGCGGGTTTAAGAAATAACAAGACAGTATGCAGTTCGCTGTACATAATAATTTTTATACGCATTCATAGGTTGGGGGCGGAGGGGGGGGGAAGAGAGAGAGAGAGAGAGAGAGAGAGAGAGAGAGAGAGAGAGAGAGAGAGAGAGAGAAAGAAAGAAGAGAGGAGAGAGAGAGAGGGGGAGAGGGAGAGGGAGAGAGATGAGAGAGAGATGGGAATCTTTCTAAAAGACATGCATGCATACGAATAAAAAATATGCTTGGAGAGAGAGACAGAGAGAGAGAGAAACAGGGAGAGACAGAGAGAGCGAGAGAGAGAGCGAAACAGACAGACAGAAAAAAACCAGACAGACAGACATACAGTCTTTCAAAGGGAGAAAGGGAGAGATGGAGCGAAAGAAAGACAAAGCTAAGAACAGAGATTGAGAGACAGAGACAAACAGGGAGAAAGAGACAAACCAGGAAAACCAGACGAAGAAAAGTGGAGGGTGAAGAGGGGACATGATTTTCAATCTCTTTAAAAGCATAATAATTTTAAAGACAAATTAAATAATTAACGAATTTACTTAGCTGATAATTGAATGAAGACATACACGAATAAATTTGGGTATTTCTTTCATTAGAAAACTTTAAAGACGCATCAAAAGCTGAAACATAAACAGTTTGTCACCTTATAATATAGAATTTCCTCTTTTATTCATCACATTCAAAATTTTCCAAAATAACGCTCTCCATATAATCGAGCATCCTCTGCGACTCTGAAGAGTCCAAGTCCCTCTCCTCTATCCTGAAAAAGAGACAACATAATTGTAAAACCTACCATAACGACTCAAAAGCTGTCTTTACCTTCCAACCACCGAAAACAAACCCCAGAAAATCACAAAGCCGCGCCACTCCGTCAGAAAAAACAACAACCACCACACAAAACCTCCGTTTTGGGATCAGCTGAAACAAATATCACCACATTAACACATACACACACACATCCTACTATATTGTGTTTTTTTTAATCCAACATTATTAAAAACACAAGCCGTGATCATTTCTCTCCACATTCCGTCAAAAAGAAATTCTCTCACAGATCTTCCGAGTTACTCCTTTTCTGGTGGTCAAATTGGCAACCATCTGTTGCGCTTGAGAATGCGTCTCTTCGCCGTAAACTTCCCCACCAGCACACGTTGTCTCCGTCTTCTTCTCGCTACTCTCACACTCTCCCTCTCTCTATCTCCTTCTCTCGCACTCTCTGTCTCCTCCTCCTCCTCCTCCCTCTCTCTCTCTCTCATCTCTCCTCTCTCTCTCTCTCTCTCTCTCTCTCTCTCTCTCTCTCTCTCTCTCTCTCTCCAGGCTGGCTGTGGACTTTCATTCCCAACAGTGTCTGTCTGTCGGCTGCGGGAAACACCAGATTCGGACACGTCCACCCACTGCAAGATGGATGACCGCTGGCGGCAATTTCGCTGCGAGCCACCGCACACCCTTCTTCCTCTTTGCACTCACTGCATACATACCACACAAAAACAAAAAATGTTGGTAGTTGCGCGCGCGTGCGTGCGTGCGTGCGTGTGTGTGCGTGTATGCGCTTGTCTGTACCGACATACATACATACATGTATTCACTGATGTGAGTATGACGTATGGAAATATGCAAAATGGGGTGTGCGGACCCATACGTATACACACGAGCATCACAAATACGTACACACACGAGCGCGCACACCATGCATATACTGACAGCAGATAGGCAGGCTAGCACGCTTGCGCGCGCGAGTACACACGCACGCACACACACACACACACACATATCGATTGAAATGCTCGAATGGGATTGAGTCGAATGAGGGGGTGAGGGGGGTGGGGGTGGCACGCAAATATGTACGAGAGAGAGACAGAAACAGAGACAGAGACAGATGGACAGAGACAGACAGAGGGGGAACAGAGACAGACAGACAGAGGGGGAAATAGAGACAGACAGACAGAGGGGGGAATAGAGACAGACAGACAGAGGGGGGAATAGAGACAGACAGACAGAGGGGGGAACACAGACAGAGGGGGAACACAGACAGACAGAGGGAAACACAGACAGACAGACAGAAAGGGAACACAGACAGACAGATAGAGGGGGGAACAGAGACAGACAGACAGAGGGGAACAGAGACAGACAGACAGACAGAGGGGGGAACAGAGAAAGACAGACAGACAGAGGGGGGAACAGAGACAGACAGACAGACAGAGGGGGGAACAGAGACAGACAGACAGACAGACAGAGGGGGGAACAGAGACAGACAGACAGACAGAGGGGGAACAGAGACAGACAGACAGACAGACAGAGGAGGGAACAGAGACAGACAGACAGACAGAGGAGGGAACAGAGACAGACAGAGGGGGGAACAGAGACAGACAGACAGACAGAGGGGGGAACAGAGACAGACAGACAGAGGGGGAACAGAGACAGACAGACAGACAGAGTGGGGAACAGAGACAGGCAGACAGAGGGGAGAACAGAGACAGACAGACAGAGTGGGGAACAGACAGACAGACAGAGGGGAACAGAGACAGACAGACAGAGGGGGAACAGAGACAGACAGACAGACAGAGGGGGAACAGAGACAGACAGACAGAGTGGGGAACAGAGACAGACAGACAGACAGAGGGGGAACAGAGACAGACAGACAGAGGGGGGAACAGAGACAGGCAGACAGAGGGGGAACAGAGACAGGCAGACAGACAGAGGGGGAACAGAGACAGACAGACAGAGGGGGAACAGAGACAGACAGACAGACAGAGGGGGGAACAGAGACAGACAGACAGAGGGGGAACAGAGACAGGCAGACAGAGGAGGGAACAGAGACAGACAGACAGACAGAGGGGGAACAGAGACAGACAGACAGACAGAGGGGGAACAGAGACAGACAGACAGAGGGGGGAACAGAGACAGGCAGACAGAGGGGGGAACAGAGACAGGCAGACAGAGGGGGAACAGAGACAGGCAGACAGACAGAGGGGGGAACAGAGACAGACAGACAGAGGAGGGAGGAACAGAGACAGACAGACAGACAGAGGGGGAACAGAGACAAACAGACAGAGGGGGGAACAGAGACAGACAAACAGACAGAGGGGGAACAGAGACAGACAGGCAGACAGAGGGGGGAACAGAGACAGACAGACAGAGTGGGGAACAGAGACAGGCAGACAGAGGAGGGAACAGAGACAGGCAGACAGAGTGGGGAACAGAGACAGGCAGACAGAGGGGAACAGAGACAGGCAGACAGAGGAGGGAACAGAGACAGGCAGACAGAGTGGGGAACAGAGACAGACAGACAGAGGGGGGAACAGAGACAGGCAGACAGAGGAGGGAACAGAGATAGGCAGACAGAGTGGGGAACAGAGACAGGCAGACAGAGGGGGAACAGAGACAGGCAGACAGAGGGGGGAACAGAGACAGGCAGACAGAGGAGGGAACAGAGACAGGCAGACAGAGGGGGGAACACAGACAGACAGACAGACAGACAGAGAAACAGACAAACAGAGAAACGGACCGAGAGACAGGGAGAGACAAAGAGATCGAGAAAAAGAAGAAAGAGAAAGTCTGAGAAAAAACAAACAAACAGACAAAGATAGACGAAAACGCAGTCAGACCGTCAGAGAACGGGGGAATGCATTGGAACAGACACTCAAATACAGGAAGAGGGCAGGGAATACAACGAAACACGGTCAACTCCGCGGCAACGTTCGTGATGTCCCAGGAACTGGGAACAAGAAGAAAACTGCTTTCTTTACTAAATCAAAGGAAACTAAGATACGCAGGCTACGCATTACGAAAGCAAGACACGGACCTCATGAAGACTGCCTTTCAAGGCAAGGCAAAAGGCAGACCACCTTCTTCTTTCATTGGCAACATCACCCAAATCCTGTGGCGTGAGAATCCATGAAGTCAGCAGGTGCTAGTGAAGACCGGAGCAAATGGAGAAGGAAGGATTATTTCGGTGTCATTGGGTGCGGCGGCTTACACCGAACTCGGTGATGTTAATAGGCGAGACACTAAGATATTGCAAACACACACACATACACACACACACATTGTGTGCCGGTGGGAACAGATGACAGAATTCACAAATCTACATACACACGGGGACTAGATGTAAAAAAGCACATAAGTGCTTATTCCATTATCCTCGATATAAAAGAATATAATTTTTTTTAAAATGTTAAACACACACACACACATACACACACACCAAAGGCTTTTACTTTCTTTTTTAGGCTGGAATGGCAACAATAGACTCTTTCACTTCACCAGTTGAAGCCACTTCACAGAGGAACGATTCACTACAGTCTTTTTGTTAAGGGTCAGACTAATCTGGCATTATAATTATGACTTTTTTTTTTGGTGGGGGGGGGTGAGTACTTTTTCATTTTCATACCACTTTATGAGTCACGGTAGATTTCTCTGCGTGAAAATCCGGCTGCTCTCCCCGAGGAGAGCACGTCGTCACAAGAGCAGCGCCACCCTTTTTTTTCTTTTCTCCTGTCTTCAGCTGTATATGCATGCTTTCCTATCAGAGTGGCTTTTTATACAGAGTTTTACCATGGACAACTCTTGTTGCCGTGGGTTCTTTTACGTGTGCCAAATAATATTGTGTAACACACGGGACATCGGTTTACCGTCTCATCCGAAAGACTAGCACCCACACCACCACCCATGGTCTCATAGATGGGGGAAAAGTTTTGGGCCCAAACGGGGATCAAACCACAGTACCCTTCCGACCCGGCCCACTCCCCTAAAAGCCCTTTCGAATGAGACTATAATCCCAGGTCCCGGTAAGAATGGATAACAACTTTTTTTTTCAAAATAGCAACAACAAAACCCCACCCAAAAATGGTGTATGTATTGACATTGAAGTCATGTGCATTTATGTTAAAACGGTGGGGACACGGGTTAGAAACGATACTTATGATGTTCAACTTATACTTGTTTTGTGTTCATATTCAAAAATTGAATAAAAATGTTTATAATTTTTTTTTTAAAAACACCCAC
>CM054143.1:56357160-56364660 GCA_028751875.1 Rapana venosa | reverse complement strand
GAGAGAGGAAGACCAAAGGACTGTGGGGTTGACAATACTGTTCAAGAGAGATGATGAGTCTGGGTGAGAAAGTCTGGGAAATGTTCATGATGGAACTCTCCCTCCCCGCCCCACTCCACCAACCCTTACCCCCCCCCCCGTGTTCCCTCACCACCCACATATGCACATCCCTCCACCCCTCACCCCCACCAGTTGGCCCACACACAAACACACAACATACACACACATACACACACAGACACACACACACACACACACACACACACACACACACACACACACACACACACACACACACACACAACGTACCAGTGTCTATCTCTCAGTGGCTCGGTTCCAGCCAAACTTAACTTGTATTTTCTATCTGAAATGTCAAAGTAATCATGAAAAACCGTTTTCAGGGTGTGTTTTTTTTCTCGCTATGTTAATGACAAAGCATAGACTACACTATGTATTCCGTATTGTGTAACACATGCAAGACCTTATATAAGGGCCGGCATCTGATATAGCTAATAGGTAAACTGGTCAAAATTTATACCAGAGAGAATGACAAGATGAGCAAGAACAATATTTTTTTTTAAAACCGCAATGTGAAATACGTAACAAACAGTAGCAAACCACGCGAGCATCTGCGCACTCAGGCTCATACATGAACGGGTATAAACACGAATACAGACGCACATACATGCACGCACGCAAGTACGCACGCACGTGCACACATACACACACGAACACACAAACACACATGCTCAGACACGTGCACACATACTCACATAGACAAACACATCCACACAGACACAAATACACAGACACACACACACACACACACACAAACACACGCACAATCACGCACACACATGCGCACACGCGCACACATACGCATGCACACACACAAATACACACACAAACACACAGGCGTACAATAGTTCTTCTGTTATTTCTTTTTACACACACAGATGTACAAAATTATTCTGTTACATCTCACACACACAACACACACACACACACACACACACACACACACACACATACACACTCACACTCACTCACTCTCTCTCTCACACACACACACTCACTCTACATACACACACACTCATGCACTCTCACACACACACGCACACACTCACTCACTCTCTCTCTCTCTCTCTCTCTCTCTCTCTCTCTCTCACACACACACACTCATTCACTCACTCACTCTCACATATACACACTCACACACACAGACAAACACAGCACACACCCCACACTCACTCTCTCTCTCTCACACACACACACTCACTCACACACACACACACATACAACCACACACACACACACACAAACTCACACAAACACACACACACACACACACACACACACACACACACACACACACACACACACACAACACACACACACACACACCGCAGATGTACAATAATCATTCTGTTCTTTCTTTCTTTCCTTCCTTCCTTCCTTCCAGCCCCCACACACAAGCAGGCAATAACTCTTCCCAGCAGATCCACTGTGCTTCTGAAAGGGATCATTTCACCGCCGCCAACAGAATGTTTACCATGGAGAAATAACTGCGCACTAAGAGAAAATCACCATCAAATATACATAGGCGTCTGTGATTTGAGGGATGTATTGTACTTGGGTGCTGGCTGGCGTGTGTGTGTGTGTGTGTGTGTGTGTGTGTGTGTGTGTGTGTGTGTGTGTGTGTGTGTGTGTGTGTGTGTGTGTGTGTGTGTGAGGGGGGAGGAGAGGGGTGTGAGTGGGGATGGGGGAGGGTATTGTGTTTTGTGTGTTTGTGTTGTGTGTGTGTGTTTGTGTGCGCGTGTCTAGTCAGTCTCTCTCTCTCTCTCTCTCTCTCTCTCTCTCATATATATCCCTAAGGGCGGGGACTGGATGTAAAAAAGCACATGGGTGCTTATTCATCATCCTCGAAATAAAGAATTGTCATTGTCATTGTCATTCTCTCTCTCTCTCTCTCTCTCTCTCTCTCTCTCTCTCTCTCTCTCTCTCTCTCTCTCTCTCTCTCTCTCTCTCTCTCTCTCTCTCTCTCTGTAGGGGGATGTATGTGTGTTGTGTGTGTATGGGGAGAGATTGCGTGATCGTAGGTAGGCGTGTTTGTGTGTTGTGTGCGCGCGCGCGCGCGAGTGTGTGTAAGTGTGTAAGTGTGTAAGTGGTGGAGTGGGGTTGCGTGATCGTGCATCTATACATGTGTGTGTGCGTGTGTGAGTGCGTGTGTTTGTGTGAGTGTGATTTTGTGTGTATGTGTGTCTGTGGGTGTATGTTGATTAAAAAAAAAAAGACGTCAGGTATTTCCATATTAGCACCATGCAGTCTCAGAATACAACAGAGCAAGCAGAACAGGTCATGATGATATAAACCCGCTGTACTCCACAAAAACCGTTGCTTCTTTTCCCAAGAGAAATGACAAAGGATGTTCACATCTTCAGGCCTGTGGACATATACATACATGCCATAAACATTTCCTGAATACACAGGAAATGGGTCAAGACATCTGGTGTCTTCTTCCCCATATCTATCAGCAGAATTCCAATGTATTAGCGTGTGTGTGTGTGTGTGTGTGTGTGTGTGTGTGTGTGTGTGTGTGTGTGTGTGTGTGTGTGTGTGTTTGGTGTGTGTGTGTGTGTGTTGTGTGTGTGTTGTGAGTATGTGTGTTGTGTGTGTGCATGTTGTGTATATGTTGTCAGTGTGTTGTTAAGTGTGAGTGTATGTTGTGTGTTCAAATTCATTTAAGTCTTATCACAATGTGTGACATTAGTCTGGAGAGAGACGAGTGAGAAGTGTGTGTGTGTGTGTGTGTGTGTGATGCGTGTGTATGTGTGTGTGTGTGTGTTGTGAGTGCGTGTGTGCAACACTGTGTGTAACACTGTGTGTGTAACACTGTGTGTGTTGAAAAATAAGACTTCAAGTATTTACAAGTTGTATTCCTATGGAGTCTAACAACACTGTACAGCAAGGTAAACAGGTAACTTGTTCTGGCTTCGTTTTGGTATCCTTCGTTTGACCCCATACTAGGGGCTGGTGGCCTGAAGAATAAACTTTGTTCATTGTTCATTGTTCAAGGTAAACAGGTAAACATATAAGCTGCGATCACACAGCAGCAAAATAACAGCAAAACAATGCAGTTTTCTTTCCAAGAGAAAAACCAAAGAGATTCGTCACGTTTTCTGGCTTTCAGTCATTCCATAACGCTTCACTGGACAACAGCAAATGGACAAAAACATTCAAGTCTTCACAGCAAAACCTGTGACCAGAATTCCAATAAATCGTGTGTGTGCGTATGTTTATTGATTTTATTTATTTATACCTCTTTAAGTCACGGCAGATTTCTCTGCGTGAAACTCGGACTGCTCTCCCCGGGGAGAGCGCGTCGCCACAAGAGCAGCGCCACCTTTTTTTTTCTTTTTCCTGTCAGCAACTGTCTTTGTTTTTCTATCAGAGTGGCTTTTTCCTACAGAATTTAGCCAGGGACAACTCTCTTGTTGCAGTGGGTTCTTTTACGTGCGCTAAATAATTATGTGTAACACACGAGGCCTCGGTTTGTCGTCTCATCCGAAAGACTAGCGCCCAGCCCACCACTCATGAACTAATGGATGGAGGAAAAGTTTCCGGTCTAAACGGGATTTGATTCACCGCACACCTCCGACCCGGACTTATCGCTTTCTAGACAGACGCGTTACCTCTAGACCTCCGATCCATTATGTGTGTGTGTGTTTGTGTGTGTGTGTGAGTGTGTGTGTTTATGTTTGTGTGAGTGTGTGTGTGTGTTGAAAATAAGGACTTGAAGTATGCACAGGAAATAACTCGTAGCACAGTGGAGTCCTACAAGGCTACATAGCAAGGTAAACAGGTGAACACATAAGCTGATGTCACACAAGAAAATAATAGCCCCAAAATGCAGTTTTCTTTCCAAGAGAAACAACAATAAAATTCGTCCCATGTTCTGGCCTACAGACATTCCATAACGCTTTATTGGACAACAGGAAATGGACACCAAAGCACCTCCAATGTCTTCTTAGCAAAATCTATGACCAGCAGAGAGAATTCTAATAAATCGCGCGTGTGTGTGAGTGTGAGAATGTGTGTGTGTGCGTGTGTATGTGCTGTGTGTAACAGACATTGAAACATTACAGGACAACAAACGCAAAGAGAAGGATGGCACACACACATACGCAAACTCACTCAAACACCTACACATACGGTCACGCGCGAGTACACACACACACACACACACACACACACACACACACACACTCACACACACACACACACACACACACACACACACACACAGAAACAACAGGAAGAAACTACAGGGCCTATGGAAGAAAAAAACCCCACAGACAAACAAAAAGAAAGCAGCAGACAAAAATGAATCACTGACACAAAAAAACCCAAAACAACAACACAGAGAAGACGACACGATTCCAGCACTCACGACCAGAGACAAGGAAAAGAGACGTCTTTGCTGCCAGCACTATGGAGGCTGGAAACAGCCCTCCCTTCAATTCCCCTACAGCCGCTTTCAAAGGATGCTGACCGGAGCCTTTGCAACGGCTCCATCCGATTTCCAGGACAGAAGAGTCCATTAGGTCTCTAACGTGCATAAGATTGGCAAATGAGAGGGCTGAGAAGGTTGACGATCCTGCCTTTACTGCTTTGGTTTTTCTCCTGTGTCTCCTTTTGCCCTGAATGTCCTGTTTTCACCAGCGAGTTTCCAGCCGTATGTGTGTGTACCTTTTTGTAGTTTTGATTTACAAGTTAAGGAGCTGTCTCCTACATGAAAATTCTCTCTCTCTCTCTCTCTCTCTCTCTCTCTTCTCTCTCTCTCTCTCTCTCTCTCTCTCTCTCCTCTTGGTTATCCACATACACGCACACACCACACATACACACACACACGCATGCATGCACACATGGGCGCATGCACGCACGTCAGAACGAAGCAGAAAACAAAATGAGAGCATGAGAAAAAGAGAAAACCAGAAAACAGCCAACACAAAGTCCACTGTCAAAATGCACAGAAATGACTATTTTTGCCAAAAAGATCAATACTCAATGAAAATTGGCACAGCAAAAAATAATTTCATGGATATGTTCTAATCCAACTGTAATCAATAGAATATCAAACAAATTGTTAAAAAATTATTTTTAAAAATAATGAAAGCACAGAGGTAAAACCTTCAGATATCTTACTTTTTCTTATCTCCCTCTACAACTTCATTCACTAAAAGATACTTTTCCATTCACGAACTGGCCACGTATGGTCCTTGATTCTTTTCTCTCTCTTGTTTTTCTGTTGATCAAACTGTGAGCCCTGTACGATTATATGTTCTATCATTTCTGACAACAGACAGAAAAAAGAAATTTGTAATCTTACATTCTAGCTGTAGCTTCCATATTAAAGGTGATGATTAAAAGATTATCAAATAAAAGATATCTTATATTTATGAACAGGCTGATTCCCGTATTAACTTTATGGGAGATGATTTTACTTTCGTAAACAAGATTATTTCCCATTGTGTATCTCTTTCCTTTCAGTGTTTTCAGAATTCTTATTTAGTCTTTGTGGTTAGAGTTAATGAGAATTTTTTGGAAAGGCAAAATTCATATCTTGCAATAATGACTTTTATAGAATTGCTACTTTCTAAACCAATTTCAATATACACTTTCATCATACACACACACATATACACACACAATCAAGTTATATTACGGCTCATTTTTGCAACACATCATATTCCATTATGACAGTTTTCATCACCAAAGAAAAATAAAAAACAATCAAATGATGCAGCCTTGTCTTCCTACCATAAGTCATGGTGGCATAACCACTCCAAAGATGGCAATGGGTCTGGCAAATCAACTGCAATATTTCATATTGTCCTTGGACGCCATCTTGACATTCATCAACCACGGTGGCTAACAATAATGCAGGAAGTAGAAAGGGCCAGTGGGAGGTCACTTGCAGCCATGCACGCGACATGAATATGCAAATGAACTTGCGGATGGGAGTGACAGTGTGGTGCGTGCGCTGCCTTTTAGCTTCATTTAGCACGTGCTGCACGAACCTCTGGTACAGACAGTGCTTTGGGGGAAACTGCCTGGTCTTTGATAATGTAGTTCTGTAATGACAACTATATGCCAGAAGTCATGTGTTTTCTGTCATAAATAAACATTACGTTTGAATATTTATACATGCATGCAATCAGAGACCACATCACTAATGAGGAAGTGAAAACCAGAATTAAAAACACCCTCAGACCATATGAAGAGCTCCTGACTTCAGTGAAAAATTGCAAACTAAAGTGGTATGGGTACATCACGCGAACATCTGGACTGGCCAAGGCTGTCCTACAGGGAACAGTACAAGAAGGGAGAGGAAGAGGGGGGCAGACAGAGAAAACAATGGGAGGACAACATCAGAGAGTGGACTGGCCTTGAGTGGAAAGATTTGCAATGGAAAGCAGAGGACCACGGGGAGTGGAGGAAGCTGGGTGCAAAATCTTTATTGGTGTCCCCAGGGTACATGGGACTACAGGATAGGTGAAGGTGAAGGTGAAGCCATGCATGCCAACACGCACACACACGCACGCACGCACGCACACTGGTATGCATGCACACATACAGACATACTTGGAAATAGCAGCTGCAATATTATTATTGATATTCAAAGTTGCTCGCAGACACATTTTGTATGCATGCTTGTATGAGTGCACCATACTGCATGTGTGTGTGTGTGTATGTGTGTGTGTTCCTCGTGACAGTCGTCATCTGATAATTGTCTTGCATTGTTGTTGCATGACTGCTTTAACTGCATTGAATTCAATACATAATAATTGTTACTGATCAATAGTCTGATTTTCTGATAATTATCTCTTATCAGTATCCATCCTTTCTAAAGCCACCAGATATTGACCTGAATTTCAGACTTCATTTCTAGCATTAACTATTCAAAAAGAAATCACACATGACCACGCTAGCACATGAGTTGACCTTGGAGATTGTACAATTACCCCTTTATTCAGGAATATACTCTGAAGTCGGAGTATGGCTGCCTATTTGCCGAGGTACTTGAAAAGAGTCATACACGCAAACCTCTCATCCGGTGTACTTCCTATCTCACAGTGATTCCCAGGTGGGATGATGAGTGAGTCAGTGTGCACGTTCTGGGTGACCCCCCAGGGTGTAAAGCTGGGGAACACATAACAACAACAACATTCAGGAATATGTCACAACTCAGGTTTGAACCCACAAGCAGTAACACCAGGCTCTTTTGGACTAGAAGCTTGCTGCTTGATCTATGTGGTTATTGCATCCAATAAGCATTCTGATGTATTGTGAGGTGTGACGGGTGGTTGCCTGGGTTATAAAGAACATGAACAATAGCATCATCTATTCAGATTACAGAGGGAACACCCAAACACACTTAGATACCGTCCGTTAGAAGGAAACAGACACCATCCTCAAGGAGACTGTCACTGACAGATA
>CM054143.1:56342160-56352160 GCA_028751875.1 Rapana venosa | reverse complement strand
GACACAGACATGCCCTAAAGCCTTTCTGAATACCAGAAAATGAATAAAGAAACCCAATAGTTCCCAAACAAACTACATGAGAGGAGTTCTAATAAATTTACACGTGTGTGTGCACGTGGCATGTGTGTATATGTGTGCGTGCATGTGTGTGTTTCTATGTGTGTGCATGTGTGTATGCTTGCATGTGTGTGTGCATGTGTGTGTTTGTGTGCCTCTGTGCCTGTTCAATTTTTCTTTATTTGTTTGTTTGTGTGCGTGCACGGGTGCGTGTGTGTGTTTATGTGTCTATACGTGTGTGTGTTATAACAGTCAGGACATAAGGTCACACACGCACACATACTGTGAGAGAGAGAACTAAGGAATGGATAAATACAACAGAGGCTACTAGAGAAAACACAGACACACACAGACACACACATACATACACACGCACACGCACACACACACACACACACACACATACTGAGAGAGAGAACTAAGGAATGGATAAATACAACAGAGGCTACTAGAGAAAACACAGACACACACAGACACACACATACATACACACGCACACCGCACACACACACACACACACACACATACTGAGAGAGAGAACTAAGGAATGGATAAATACAACAGAGGTACTAGAGAAAACACAGACACACACAGACACACACATACATACACACGCACACGCACACACACACACACACACACACATACTGAGAGAGAGAGAAACTAAGGATGGACAAATACAACAGAGGCTACTAGAGAAAACACAGACACACACAGACACACACATACATACACACACACACACACAAAAGAATGCATCAAACAAAAAAATGAATCCCTGACAAATCCAACTACACAGAGGAGGCCACACAGTTCCTGCTCTCATGAGGGAGCCAGTCATAGAAACTGTCTTTGCTCTCAGAACTGCAGAAGCTGGAAAATCCCTTCCTTTTATTCCTTTACAGCTGCTTTGACAGCCTACTTACCAGTGTCTTAGCAATGCTCGATCCGATTTTCAGAACGTTGCGAGTCCATTACATCTATAATCTGCATAAATATAGGAAATTAGAGAGCTGAGAAACGAGACGATCCTGCTTTTATTAGGCTAGCTTTGTCCAGTCTCTCTGATTTTGTGAATGTCCTGCTTACAGTCAACAAGCGTGTGTGTACTCTTGCATTTTGATTTGCAAGCAAGACAGCTCTCTCCTTCAAGCAAGTGCAAATGCACGTGCGCATGCTACACACATGTTCATGCTATGGTGCAGAACACAGCTACGCATTTAAGTGTGAACACACACAATATTATGCATGCCAGAGTACAGACAGGCATACAGCCATGCACATGTGTGCTCATGTAAACACACTCAAGCACACATGCATGCACACAGACACAGACACACACACATACATACATACACACGCATTTTTTTTACTCATATGTGTTACACACTATAATCATCCATGAACCTTTTCATTGCAAAAAACATACGTCAAAACATTTTTTTTAAATGTGCTTGTCTTCAGCCCTTGCTTGTTCTGGCATAACCACGTCTACAAGACAGCAACAGGTCTGGCGAAGCAACTGCAGAGTTTCATATTTTCCGTGGACGCCATCTTGACAATCGTCTACTGTAAACAGCGACACCTAGCGGCAATGAAGGAAGCAGTATAGGGTAAATGGGAGGTCACCAACCGAGCCACGCACGCAACATGAATATGCAAATGACCTGCTGATGGGAGAGGCAGCGTGGTGCGTGCACTGCCTTCTAGCTTCCTTCTGCACGTGCTGCTCGAAATTCTGGTACCTACAGTGGGTTTGCTGCTGGAGCCGCCTGGTCTTTGATAATGTAGCTGCAGGCACAACAGAAATAGGCCAGTGCCAGTATGTGTCCTGCTACAAATGTATATTTGTGTGGGAACACACACACACACACACACACACACACACACACACACACACACACACACACACACACAGGCCTGTGCACTTATACAAACATGCACATCTTCCTTTCTGTCTGTCTGCCTCTGTCTTTTTGTCTCTCTGTCTCACTTTGTCTCTGTCTGTCTGTCTGTCAGACTGTGTCTGTCTGTCTGTCTTTCTCCTCCTCTCTCTCTCTCTCTCTCTCTCTCTCTCTCTCTCTCTCTCTCCTCTCTCTCTCTCTCTCTCTCTGACAAAGAAATCTCAGATTCATTTTGTTTTATAAATTTTCTCTGGTTATCTCTGTTATACTCAGCCGAAGACAAGTGATTTTCATTATCAGTTGTAAGCGTTATCATTTATTTATTTTACCTCCAAACATCTAAAAGTTCCTCTCAAATGTTGTGTTCAACGTATCAACGTATTTGCATTTCTGGATGACTGTGAGGCAGACAGATAAACAGATTGATGTTAAGGTAGAGGGGAAAACCAGAGAGAAATGGATGAACCTAAATACAACACAATGTCTTGTTCATCTTTTTTATTAATTCAACCAGAAACTTGTTCAAGTACATCTAAACACACACACACACCACACACACACACACACACACACACACAACACACACACACACACACACACACACACACATACACACACGCGTGCGCACACATACACACACACACACACACACAAACACACACATGGGAACGAATGACAAAACCGACAAAACTGCATACACACGGGGACTGGATGAAAAAAGCACATGAGTGCTTATTCCATTATCCTCGAAATAAAAGATTTTTTTTAAAAGAATCTCTATCTATCTCTGTCCCGTAGTCTGACGACCGTGGGGGCACCCTCAAAGACTCAGCAACCAGTTCCCTCCATTCCTCTCTCTGTTCTGCCTTTCTCAGGGTTTTGTTGAGTTCTAGGCCTGTCCATTCACTGATGTTATCCTCCCAGCTCTTCCTTGGTCTGCCTCTTCTTCTTCCTCCTTGGACAGTGCCTTGCAAAAATGTCTTTGTAATTCCTTGGGATCTTGTGACATGCCCATACCACTTAAGTTTACGCTTTTTCACGATCGTTAGAAGGTTCTCATAGGGTCCAATGGTTTGCTGGATTCTGTTATGCACGCTTTCGTTGCTTATGTGGTCTTTGTAGGGAGTGCCAAGAAGTCTCCGAAAGCATCTCATCTCCACTGCCTGTACTCTTCTCTCCAAATCTGCAGTCAGGGTCCATGATTCACAGGCATACAGAAATATGGATATGACAAGGGAGCGCATTAGTCTGATCTTGGAGATAAGTGAGATATTCTTATCTCTCCAGATGGTGTTTAGTTTTGACAAAGCTGTTATTGTCTGTGCAGTCCTGCATACTACTTCTGGCTTGGATCCCTGGTCGGATGCAATGGCTCCCAGGTACTTGAAGCTTTGAACTGTTTCCAGCTTCTGGTCATTACCCTGATATCAGTGCTAATGCCGTTGGTGTTATTAGTCATCAGTTTGGTCTTCTCTGCACTGATTTCCATGCCGTATGTTTTGGAGGCCTTATCCAAGTGTTCTGTTAGGCTGGCAAGCTCTTTTTCTGATCCTGCTATTCCATCAATGTCATCTGCGAAGCGGAGGTTTGTGATCGTTCTGCCACCAATGCTGACTGATCCTTCATGATGTTCCAGTGCATCAGCCATGATTCTCTCAAGGAAGATGTTGAAAAGAGTGGGTGAGAGTAGACAGCCCTGCCTTACTCCAACTGTTGTTCGAAACATTCTCCAATGTTGTTGTTGTAGTACACTGCACTGGTGGCCTCGCTGTACAGCTGTTTGATGACTCTGATCAGGTTTGCATTGATGCTGTACAAATTCATGGTTGCCCACAAAGCTGCATGCCACACCCTGTCAAATGCCTTCTTAAAATCGATAAATACGTGGTAAAGGTCTTGTTGATGTTGAAGGTACCGCTCACATAGTATTCTGAGGTTGAATATCTGTTCTGTTGTGCTGCGCCCTGCTCTGAAACCTGCTTGTTCCTCAGCAATGATGGTCTCTGCTTGTGGCTTCAGTCTATTCAATATTATCTGCAGCATGACCTTGCTTGGGTGACACATGAGGCTGATTGTGCGGTAATTATGGCATTGTTGTAGATTTCCTTTCTTGGGGAGGGTGATGATGAGTGACTGCGTCCATGGTGTTGGCCATTTTCCTGTCTGCCAGATCTTGTTGCAGATTCTTAGTAGGGCGCTGATCATGGCTTCCCCTCCAGCTTGGACCAACTCAGCTGGAATGTTGTCAGCCCCTGCTGACTTCCCCTTTTTCAGCGATCTGACTGCTGTTTCCACTTCTTCTCGGAGGATAGGGTGACTGTCTGTGTCTTTGCTTTCGGGTACATTAAGGACTTCTGGATCTCCTGCGGTTCTATAGTTATACAGGTCGGAGCAGTATTCTGTCCATCTGTTCAGAATATCCTGGTCGTCAGTGAGACACTTCCCATTTTTTGTCTTGGATTGTTAAACCTTTTCTCTGTTTTGTGCTAGTCAGGTCTTTCACCAGCTGATATGCTTTCTTGCTATTGTTTTTCTTGATGTTCTCTTCAATGTCTTGGCACTGTTCACCGATCCATTTCTCTTTTGCCTCCGTCATGGACTTCCTGATTCTTTTGTTGACTGCCCTATATTGTTCTGCTCTTTCTTTTGTTTCATTTTTCTTTTTCTTCAACTCTCTACGCTTGTCGCATAGTTGTAGGATGTTAGGTGTGACCCATGGTTTTTTGACTGGTCGGCGTTTGCCAAGAAGCTCGTTTGCTGTTTCAGTCACCGCTGTATTGAAACTATTCGTCAGTGTATCTATGTCTGAGTCTATTACAGTGAGAATATAAAAAAGAAAACACACACACACTATTCAGCAATCATTAGCGCAATAATTGAACCCACAGACAATAACTTCAGTACCAGCTATATTCAAAGCCTTCTCTCTCATATGTGTGTTTTTTACCCACAAAGACACATTCTGGTTCGATGCGAACCCGGGTGACCCACCAGTAACCTAGCTTATAAAGAACACGAACAATTACCATCATACATATATCCAGATTATAGAGAGAACACCCAAATACACTAAGACTCCATCCATTAGGACAAAATACACACCATTCTAACAGAGACTATCACTAACAGATATCAGAACACTAGTCACATCATAATACCGCAGATAACAATAGCCTCCACACATCACGGTACTATCCCTTAAAAAAATAACGCAAATACCAGTCTCACATGGACAGTCACAGGCTGATATGATTATGGGACCAGAGGTGGTCTGATAATCTAAATCAGTCCTCTTGCCAGTGCTGCTCTGTTCTTTCTATCAGCAGACCTGGTGTTTCCAGGGCAACCTGTTTGCATTTCATTTGCATAACACGGTATGGCTAATTTCCTTTGACGTAGGAGTGTCTGGCTCAGTCTTCTTTTTGCACATTAGTGGTAGAATAGAGAATAATTGGTGTTTTTATGGTGTGTGTTTATTCAGTTTGTGTTAGATTATGTTCACTTGCGTGCATGTGTGCACAGTGCCACCCATCCCCCTCCCATCATACACACACATGCTCTCTCTCTCTCTCTCTCTCTCTCTCTCTCTCTCTCTCTCTCTCTCTCTCTCTCTCCTCTTTCTCTCTCTCCCTCAGAGTTAAGTCTCTCCTTTCCAGATGACCTGTTTGGGTCTGTAGTCTGTTGAAAATTGTGTTGTGAAAGCACCAACTCTCCAGTGGGTAATTCATTTCTTCTCTCCCTCCCCCTACTCCCGCTCCCCTCGTTCTCCCTCTCTCCCTCAGGGTACTACCGTTGTAGTTTCTTTGTTGATGTTGTTTCAGTACTGCTACTCTCCCTACTGTTTCGCTTATCACAACTTCAACACACACACACACACACACACACACAACTTCACACACACACACACACACACACACACACACACACACACACAGATGTTTCCAGCTGGATCATTCTGACGCATTGTCAGTAAGTGGTTTATAGAGGATAGATGGTATCATGTTGCCAGGAGGCAACCCACAAAAAGAAACCCTGCACTGCTGCTGGGAACCTGCATGGTGTTTAGTGGTACTTGGCCTATTTTAATGGTTACGTGCAGAACATCACTCGTGAAGTCCCCCCCCCTCCCTTATGTGATGAGTTCCACCCGTTGCGTAAAGCCAGCATAACTCAGTCAAGGGTCCAGGGCCCAGTGCTACTATTAGCACTCCTCTTCCTTTTACCAAGTCCAGGTATGGTCAGTTCCTGCTATATTTACAATTAGACTAGTTGGCACCCCAGCTGGGCTTAGATGGGATGGAATCGAGTGGATAGAAGCTGAGAGTAGCTGAGAGTGTGGGGGGAAATGGACAGCTGTGTACAGTGTAAGTAGGACTTTGCATTCACAAACCCGATGTATGTCAATATTGTCGTGGGTGTTTTTTTGGTGAAGATGTTACAGCATCAGTGACTTATGTGGTGGAATGGATGTGTATACCAATAAAAAAATTATTGTTCAAAAAGTTTTTCTTACCCTCAAACTCTATGTGGGTCTGTCTCTGTTTATCTCTCTGCCTGTCTGTCTGTCTGTCTGCTTGTCTGTCTGTCTGTCCGTCCGTCCGTCTGTCTGTCTGTCTGTCTGACTGACTGTCTGTCTGTCTGTATGTCTGTCTGTATGGCTGTCTGTCTCTCTATTCAAGGACTAGGCTTGATCTAAAATCTTGTCTGTCTCTGCCTGTCTGCAGCTCTGTCTCTCCCCCCCCCCCACCTCTTTCTCTCTCTTCCTGTCTCTCTCTCTATCTATCTATCTATCTAGCTATGTGTCTGTCTCCCTCTGGTAACTCTTTTATATTGTCCGGCTCTTTCAAAGAGTTTTATTATAGCGTTACATGATCTTAACATGCACTGCTTAGAGGAAACTTGTGTTCCCCTCTAGACACAAAAATGGCCGGTGTAGGAAATGAATATAAACTGCTTTCATGTTCAGTGTTTAATTCTCTCTCACTCTATGTTTTTGTTGTTGATATGTTTTGCTGTTGTCTTTGTTTTGCTTTTGGTTTTGTTGGAGTTTTTTGTTTGTTGGTTGTTGTTTTTTATTGTGTGAGTGTATGGGTATTGGGCATATTTTAGTATAAGATGTATCCCTAAGAGCGGGGACTGGGTGAACAAAAGTACATGGGTGCTTATTCATTATCTTCGAAATAAAAGAATTTGATTTGATTTGATCTCTTTTCTCCACTCCCTCCTCTCCCCCCCCCTCTCTCTCTCTCCCTCTCTCCATCTCTCTTCTCATCTCGAATCTCGTCTACTTACGGCAACTGTAACGGCTTCGTTTGCAGCCTTAGGAACACACATACACCCATACATACACACACATACATCACAACACACACACACACACACACACCACACACACACACACCCTAGAGACCTGACCCCTATAATGGAATCCGATGTAGCATCTAAAACGATTCCAGACCGTTCTGGAAGCATTACAGTGTGTGTCTTTGGTGCCTATCTGGCAGGTCAGAAAAAAAGATGATAGACTTAGTCTAGGGAGTCTGGAATCCTTTATTCGGACCACGTGTTTAATTGTGCTATATAAGGTCTTCGTTACGACAGCTAAAACCCCGTAATAATTGCAAAACCTCTGGAACAGATGTGCAGTTGTGCTGTTTGAAATTCACATTATTGCCGATGCATAATGCCCTCGTTTGTAGATACACAGAGAACATATAGGTGCATGTACTCGTGCATCTGCATGCACGTAAACACACATGCACACAGGCGCACGCACATACAGACGCAAGCACACGCACTCACACATACGCACTCACACACATCATAACATGCACTCGCGAGCGCGCGCAGACACACACGCACACACAAACACACACACACACACGCACAGAGTCCAATTGTATACCCATCTCACTTCCCATTTATCGTAGATCATCGAAAAGCCATTCACCCCATTTCTAACCACGTACACAGTGCTTAAACCCTACCAGACATTATTAGCCACAATACCATTAGCACATGTATATTCACACTGATATACTGGTCATTCTATGACACATTTGGGGGCTGTGGTTATGATGATGGAGAAGCCAGGGTAGCTGGACAGGGTAGGTCGGCAGTGAAAAAGGAGGGAGGGGGGGGGGGGATGGGTGAGGGAGTGAAGAGAACGAAGGACTGAGAAAAGGTTCGACAGTTCACAGAACAGGGCTAGTTTCTGATGCACACATCTTCGGGACTAACATGGTATGAATAATTCAGCACACACCGCTATCGTTATTCCGTCCTCTGATTTTATTCGCTCTTCTATCATTACTGCACGGATTGTCTGTCTGTCTGTCTGTCTGTCTGTCTGTCTGTCTGGTCTGTCCTGCCTTCGGTAGATAAGCATACAGGAGACAGGAATTTTAGTCATTCATTTCTTGGAATTTCTTAACTTAGCTTCCTTGTACCGCCACACCCCTTCTCTCTTTGTCTCTGTCTCTCTGCCTGTCTGTCTGTCTCCCTGTCTCTGTCTCTCTGTCTGTTTCTCTCTCTCTCTCTCTCTCTCTCTCTCTCTCTCTCTCTCTCTCTCTCTCTCTCTCTCTCTCTCTCTCTCTGCCCACACACAGACATTATTGAGTGCATTTTATTGTTATGGGTTGTCGTAATAATGTAGATATTATTGATCAGGTTGTTTTTGTCCCTAGATAGACGGCTTTATGAAAAAAGCACATGCATTGCTTATTCAGTGTACCATCTGGAAATATAAATTTGACTTGACTTGAGTTGACTCGACTCACTAGCACACACACATGCACATGCATACATATACACACACAATTGTATATACACACATACACACACATACACACACATACACACACACGACGGGATGTAAAAAGCACATGTGTGCTTATTCATCATTCCCAAAATAAAAATTGGATCAATCGATTGAATGATTGATTGATTCACACACACAAATAGAAAGAGTGAGTGAGAGAGACAGACAGACAGACAGAATGTTATTTTCCTGCCTGTGTGTATACTTCTGCTTCTACCTGTCGATGTACTATTTTTCCCTTCCTGTGTGATGATTATATTCTTATTCTTCGCCTGTTTGTAGAGTGGTCTTTTTGAGGAGAGGGAGGGGGGGGGGCGGTCTCTTGCATATTCAGCGCATTCTTATTTGTAATGTTAGCATTCGAAATGTGACTTTGTATGTAAATGGCTCGTGCTCTATGGGTGTTTGGGGATAAATAACGATTCGTGGTTGTCCATCTGGACTTAGTAGAAGGACCCTCTCTCACTTTCCTCTCTCTCTCTCTCTCTCTCTCTCTCTTTTCTCTCTCTCTCTCTCTCTCTTTCTCTCTCTCTCTCGCTCTCTCTCTCTCTCTCTCTCGCTCTCTCTCTCTCGCTCTCGCTCTCTCTCTCTCTCTCGCTCTCTCTCTCTCGCTCTCTCTCTCTCTCTCTCTCTCTCTCTCTCTCTCTCTCTCTCTCTCTCTCTCTCTCTCTCTCTCTCTTTCTCTCTTAAGAGACACTGGGAGGCGTCTGTACTTTTAAAACCTACCCCAGAAAAGTGAGAAACTGCGACCGAAGTGCGGGTTACGACGACACTGTCTGGGATGCCAACAATAAAGATCAAGTTAGAGAAATAAACTTGTCTGCTCCGACGGGAAAGTTCGAAACCACGCTAGGAGCTAGGAATTTTTATGCAGCTATCAAGCCAATATTGCGGGTGGTGGTGGTGGTGGGGGGGGGGGGTGGAGGTATAGCCTGGTGGCTAGTCTGAGGTCTTCTAACTACCCACAGTTTTGCGTATGCGACCATTTTTGGCCACCATTAGGGTAGCCACATGCCGACTTCGGGAATGATGTCTAAACACAATACCAGTGAACATGCGTTTGGTTTTTTTTTTAAATGCATGTTTGGTCATCCATTCCCACTGACACGAATGGCCTACTCTTCCGAAATGCATAACGGGTTTGAATTGTCTACAGATGTTCTACGTGCGTTGGCACAGAGGGTTTCGGTTTAAAGTTTGATCCAAAGGCTTTTTCGGG
>CM054143.1:56334660-56337160 GCA_028751875.1 Rapana venosa | reverse complement strand
GCAGGACTGCTGTATAGGGAAATAAGTTAAACAACAGGTGGTGGGCGTGCTTTCACAAACTCCTTGGCATCTCATACTGAGATGACACCACTAATGAGGTAGTGAAAACCAGACTCGAAAACGCCATGGGACCATATGAAGAGCTCCTGACTTCAGTGAATAAACGCAAGCTAAAGTGGTACGGGCATGTCACACGAACATCTGGACTGGCCAAGACTGTCCCACAGGGAACAGTACAAGGAGGGAGACGAAGAGGCAGACAGAAAACGATGGGAAGACAACATCAGAGAGTGGACTGGCCTTGAGTGGAACGATTTGCTACAGAAAGCAGAGGACCGCGGGGGGAGGAGGAAGCTGGTTGCAAAATCTTCAGTGGTGCCCCCACGGTCCACGGGACTACAGAATAGGGGAGGTGACGTGAGCGTGCTAGAAACGTATGGTATCGCTAAGTGGCTTCCTTGTCGTTAACTGGATTAATTAAGACGTTCAACTGCATGTGGGGACGGGATAGCTCAGTGGTCGGAGCACTCGCTTTCCCCCAGCCAAGTTAAGCAGCGTCGAGCGTGGTTACCAGTTGGATGGGTGACCGTTTGCGCGCCTTGGCTTCAGTACAGTTCCCCCAGTTCACCCAGCTGTAAATGGGTACCTGCCCTCTTTAGGGTCAGGGAAGGTAAAGCAGCGAGGAAGAGGAGATGGGCGCCGCCCTCAATATGCTGGCCCTAGAGAAGTGAGGTCTCTGACGCCTCGCTCTCCTACGACCTTATAGGTTATGGGACTCCTTTACCTTTATCTTTACCAACTGCATGAACCCGGTCAATATGGTCAGGAAACTATTCCTAAACTGCTTAGCACAACACTTTACATCAACACATAATTATGGAAACGCGGCCCAAAATAACGGCATTACAAAACATCAACATTAGCATGTAAAGGCTCAGTCGACATTTTGATGTAAAAGAAATATTTTTTAATCAGTACAATACGCAGCATTCATACGAAACTTTCTAAAGCAAGCTTTCAGACCAGAGGAGAGTTCTTATCTCCAAAGAGTTTTTCCACTTTAGGAATACAGACACATAGGGACACACATTGATCGCATGTTTTTTTCTTTAATTTAGCGGTTGCTATGTAGATGATACACGACTGAGAGTTTATAGCTACAAACAGACACAAGTAAACACATACATACGGATAATGATTATACGTAGGTTTTACGTTGTGAGTCTATGTCAATAGGAAAAGGAATACTTCATCAGTTCAAGAATGAGAAATTCGGTTGGGTTATAAGATCTCAGATTACATACAAAACCAGTGAAACATACACGAATCAAGATCTTTCTCCAACACAGTCCAACCTTCAGCTAAAAGGTGTGTTCCTACTAGATGGCATTGATTTCACGTAGACATTGAAGGCACATAGGAGTCCCCATGGTTGCATGCACGCTCATAAGCGCGCGCGCGCGCACACACACACACACACACATGCACACACAAACACACACAAACATATACACACATATGTGTATATATATAAATATATATATATATTGTATATCTATACTATATATTTATATATATATACACATAAACACACACAAGCATACACATACACAATACACACACGCGTACGCGTACACATGCACGCACACGCGCGCGCACACATACAAAGCCACGCATACACAAACGCACTCACGCATACAAATACATTTAATCACACATTCTAGGAGGGGGGTGGGGTGAGGGTGCTATATTCAAAGAGTTGTGCGTGATGTCTAATGCTTTTCCAAACTCTGCCTAACCACATGTGTCGAAGACAATCCTGCTTATTATTCAAGAAACTTCATGAGATTGAGAGAGAGGAGAGTGTGTGTGTGTGTGTGTGTGTGTGTGTGTGTGTGTGTGTGTGTGTGTGTGTGTGTGTGTGTGTGAGTGTGTGTGTGTGTGTGTGTGTGTGTGTGTGTGGTGTGTGTGTGTGTGTGTGTGTGTGTGTGTTGTATTATATTGTATTGTATTGAGAGAGAGAGACAGACAGACACAGACAGACAGGTAGACAGGCTGAAAGACAGACGGACAGACATCAGACAGACAGGCAGAGAGAGCCAGCCAGGCAGCCAGCCAAACAGCTAGACAAACACTGTGAGGCAGACAAGAAGACCAGCAAAAAACAAGATCTTTTTGCATTCTCTATCCCCATGGATATCTTCGTACCCTCGTATCTTCGAGACTTTTAACACTACATCGACGCTACTGAGAGCAAAGCATGGACAGAGACACAGGCACAAAGCTAGAGAAACAGAAACAGAGAGCTACCCCCAAAGCGCGAGCTTAAAGCCACAACAGCACACACACACATGTGTCTTGCTTTTCGAATTGCAACGGTTGATGAAATAACGCTGGAAAATAGTCACAGATTTCTCGCACTGATAAAACAAAATACAAGGCTCCTATATCTCTTAGAGTAAAACCGCAAACATTACTTTAACTTGATTATAATACCTTA
>CM054143.1:56314660-56324660 GCA_028751875.1 Rapana venosa | reverse complement strand
GCATTCCGACTTCAGGGATGATGCCTAAATATCACACCAGTGCGTGTGCGTATATTAAATTGTGTCATCCGTTCCTACCGGTACGCAATGGCCTAATCTTCCAAAAGGCGAAACGGGATTTTAGTGTGTGTGTGCAAGATGTTCATCGTGCTTTCGCGCACACACTTCGGTGTATAGTCTCACCTGAAGGACTTGATGGTCAATGGTCTTGGTGGTGGCTCGGACCCGGGCCATCAGATGACAATCTCAATGCTCTGACCACTAGGCTACCCTACTCCCGCTCAAAATTGTCTACCCACCCTTTCAAAAACTAGAATGGTAGGAGGGAAGGGGGATGGACGAAGCTCGAAACAGAACTATCCTTTTTCCGTTCCTAAGAATATTAGTGGGCATTACTCCCACAGGAACATAGCGGTTATTATTATTATGCAGAAAAAAAGATTATACCCATTTGTTTGCCTGTCTGCTAACCTACTTTTCTGAATCTCGTAGGTTACGTTTAATCGTTATTTATATCTTCACTCAGTTTCACCAAAGTAGGGTGGGGGTTTTTGTGTTGTGTTTTGTTTTACAATTTATCGGTTTGCTGTATCCATTTTTCACAATACGTTATGAGCTGAAATAACTCCCTTGTGCGCCATTGAGGACCCTCTTTTTTCCAACGGGGAAACTCTGCCAGCTAGCCTGGCTTGGCGTGTGACCCGCCACAGCACACTGACCCAGATCAATGTCCAGGGTATTCTCGACAGAGGCTGTGGCCAAAGGCATTAACACAAGAGCTGGATGACAACTGTCAAGGAATAGAGGACACAACTGGACATACCAGACCTGCCTGCAGCCCTCCAACAAAGATGGACATGGAGATACACCACACAGTCTGTTGCTGACACCCAGTCCCTCTGATGATAGAACTGTGCTACGGGACTGAGAGAGTGAGTACATTTTTTTTCTTCATCGAACGCTCAGACACCAAACTGTTGTTGTCTGTCATAAGAGCGAAAATGTGTACCGCTTCCGTTAAGCCCCTCACAATTCAGGCCCAGCGCATCCGACTTTGGCGTGGGAGTTAATTGTTATCTTTTTAAGTATTTCGGGGTAAAAGGAGGGCAGGAGAACAGACAAAGAGGAGTAGAAAACAGACAAGACGGAGGTGACAGAGAGGAAAGGGCAAAAACAAAGAGAGGGATAGAAAAGAGGGAATTCCTAGCACAGATGTTCCAATTTATTTTGTCTTGTTTGAGATTATATTACAGTCCCAGCGGAGTTATCCGACTTAGGGACTGGGGTCGCAAGTCATCCCACTCGAGCGCCTTGGGCCACCCTAAACATCGTACAATTCTGAAGCAACTGTGCCAGGCCTGTGCAAGCACGAGAGAGCTGCAGGAGCTCGAGCACTTGTGATTATATGATGTATTGTTGAGAACTTCCCAAAGGTGGGGATGCTGTTTGTAGTGACAGGCTCCAGGCATCCTGCGGGGGAAGTGAGTAAAATTATCAAGTGTTCTATTTCCAATGGTGTAGTAGAAGACTTTGTTGTATAACTATTCAGTTTGCTCTGCTAGGTTTCACATTGAGTGTATTATTTTCAACAAACTCGCAGTAAATTTGGGACTTTTTTAGTTCTCTCTGCTAAGTTTTAGTGTGGGTGTATCGTTTTCTTTGGACTTGTTGTAAATGTCTTTTCCTTTCATTTTCAATTCTCTATGCTAGGCTTTATTCATGCATTTATTCATTTTTCGGACTACTGTTTAATACTCTACATTCTTGCTTTTTTTTTTTACTTCTCTGCTCAGTTTCGTCGAAGTATTTTTGTCATTTTATTGGTTTGGTTTACAAATGTCCAGAGTACAGCGTTGATATTTGTTTCTTTATCTTCTTTCAGATAGTTTAGTATTAACAAACTATATTGTTTATCTGTATAAACTTCATCTCTGCTCAGTTTCGCAAAACTGTTTTCCACTTTACGAGCTCTGGCACTCTTCACTCTACTTACATTTCTGTTCTCTACACATCAATGGAATGTTTTCCTTTTCATCGATATAGTTTCCAACAGTGTGCATGGTTTGTTTTCTTTTAATTTTGTTTGCTAAATTTCAGCAAAGGGTTTTTCATTTTAAATCATCTGCTGTATGAACTCTTACGTTCTCGTACTATATGTATATTTGTATATCTGCCTAGTTTCAGTTCAGTATTCTTTCACTGTATAGGCTATATGTTCACTTTTCAACAGCTCGCATCTAATATTTTACCCCGTCTAGTCACCTTCACATATTTCCTACTTTCTGGGTGTGCAACATAATTTTCTATGGGCTGCTATTACATTTTGTTTAGATGTTGATTCCTGCTCACTAAATATTGCTGATTATTTTTTTCCATTTCATCACTGCACTGTATCATGTCCTACACCTTGCATCAAGTTTCTTACATTTTCTGTTCTCTCTGCGAAGTTTCAAGGACGTAACGTATTTTTCTCTTTTTTTCTCTTCTCGCTTTTTTCTACCAACTGTGTCCTTTTTTTTCATGAAATAATTCTATTTTCATTCACCTCCAACACAACACAATACAATACCACAAAAGCAACAAGAAGAAGAAAAGAAGAGCAGCAGAAAACTGACAAGGGCAATAGCATCACGTGCCTGTTTGGCAGCCAATCATTTTCTGTCCTGCCCAGACCACGTGACCTCTTTCTTTATCCTCCTTCCCCACTCATCCCATCACTCGATTCCCCGAAGTCATGTCTATTGACACATATTGTTGTGGATGATGAGATCAAAGAGACAGTGGATCTATCTCCTTAGTGTCTCTCTGTGGATCTCTCTGACTTGTAAGTCTACTGGCTTGTGTGTGTGAGTGAGTGAGTGTGTGTGTATGTGTGGTTTCTTTTACTAGGTATAGTTTTTTTAGTTCTTTCTGTTTTTCTCTGGGGTTTTTTGTTTTGTTCGTTTGTTTTTTGTTTGGGGATTTGGGGTGGGGGGTGGGGGTGGGGGGTGGCGGGCATCTGAGTTGCAGCAGCACTCACTACTATACACACTTAAACATTGATAAACTGAAATGACATGTACAACAAGATTTACCATGGCTTCTTCACGTAGGCACACAAACAAAAACTATAGCAATAAAAGCCCTAAAGATGATAGGATACAATGGTCTGTATATAAAAGCAATCAAACAATACACATGAATGCAGGAAAACGAGATTTTTTCAAACTCATTTTGATTCGATAATGTTATTATAAATACAAAATAGACCATCACCTAAACAAAAAAAATATTAAAAAACAAACGCAAAACAACCAACAACAACAAAACAGAATAAAGGCACACAATGTATGCAAACAAGTCAATACACAAAACACTAAACAAAAATAAATAAATGAATAAACTAAATCAAAAGACAAATTAAAAAAAAATCAATTTTAAAAAAGAAGAAAAAGAAAAGAAACCTCCTTGTTCTTTCAACTGTCATGCACTTTTGTAAAACATTTTCTAAGAGCATAGTCACGACAGATGCAAACAAAAAGAAAACGCAGAAGTGAAACCCGGAGCACAAAGGTATGCATCTGAACAACATACTGTTAATACACTTACTTTACAGTGTTGATGAGGTTGCACCAATGATATAATCATGGAGTCATAATCTTGCTTACAGTTTTTAAAGCTAAGTCGTGAATTCTGTATGGCTATAAGAAATGGAGAGTTTATAGACAAATGAAAACGTTTATGTGTGTCAAAGAACATTAAGCAAGAAAACGGGTTCGGTGTTAATGATGATTGGAAAGAACGTGGAAAAAATCAGGAAAATAGCGCAAAAATTCATTAAGTGTAATAACAAGAAAAGGACAAAATAACATTCATGATATATCAAAGCTGTACTTATGGTACACACACACTCACTCACACACACATACAAACACACACACATAATCATACAAACACACACACATACACAGACAAACACACACACACACACACACACACACACACCGAGATAAAGCAGAAAAAGGAGAAAAACAATTATCACACACACACAAACACACAAATACACCCGCACATACACAAATACATACACCACACACACACACACACACACACACACACACACACACACACACACACACACACACACACACACACACACACACACATTTTATTGCAACAATAATAAGCCTGTTTAGTTTCTTCTTGGATGTTTGGTATGGGTGATTGACGGGGTCGAAAGTCTTTAAAGTTTATTTACACCACAACTAACTAGTACCTAACAACAAAGCTGCTATGTGTCAGTAATATCATTGTCCTGAGTTTAACAACTGTTTCTACGCTCTTGTAACTTTTCCGTTGTAGCCAAGTTTATCAACCAAAAATTATTATAGAACAACGAGCTGATTATTTCTTTAACCATGAAATATTAATTTCATTTTCAAAACAATAGTTCTTATTAAATTAACTACTGCTCTGATTCTTTCTGATCTTAGTAAAAAATATGCCCAAATGTTTTAAAATATCAAAACAGTATTTTTGTCTCATAAAAATGTGTATTTTTCTTCATGAAAACAGTACTTTTTCTGAAGTTGTCTATGATTTTCCACAGGGTTTCTCTGTACGAGAACAATTTTGGAAAATTTTCCTGGTTTCCTTGATGAAAATAAGTCAAGCCAAGCAGCAATGGAAATAAACAAACACTGTTTTCAAGGCAACAAAATACAACTTTGGTTATCAAAAATATTATTGATATCTTTTGATATTGTTGTTCATTAACTACAAATGTCAAAAAGCATCACAACACTAATATTTCACACAAACCAAACGATAAATTCCGAACACAATCCCCTCTAGGTAAATATGTACTTTGTTCAAAGCTAAAACGCGAATTCTTTAACTGGTTTCACTTTTTGACACATTTGGATTTTCCTAGTCTTAAAACAAGGACTATTCTGTATTCAACTGAACAGAGGGCTGAGAAAACACAGGAGGCTTTACCCCGCCTGTCAGATCAGACAAAGTCAATAAAAGTATGGCACCAAGAGAAAGTTATCTGCTGTCTGCGGAATGCCAGGCCAATGAGCAGGATGACTGACCCGCTATCTGGAACTCTCTTCCATCATTTTTTTTTCTTCAGAAATATCCAAATATTGCACGCTTTGAAAACTAATCTTGAAACTTCTTGGCTCCCAAGAAAAGCTATGAGTTCTGACCTGTCAGACAGTCTGAAAGCAGAGTATACTGAATTGCTCAGGCGTGGTGATGAAGAAATAGGCAAAGGTGTAGGAGGTGTGGTGGTGTGGGTGTTATTTACTTTTTTAAAAAATTCTTTTATTTCGAGGACAATGGAATAAGCACGAATGTGGTGGGGTTTTTTTTACATCTAGTCCCCGTGTGTATGCAATTTTGTAAATTTTGTCATCAGTTCCTATCGGTACACATTGACCTACTCTTACGAAAAGCGGAACAGGCTTTAACGTGTGCGCAAGAAATGTGTGTGTGTGTGTGTGTGTGTGTGTGTGTGTGTGTGTGTGTGTGTGTGTGTGTGTGTGTGTGTGTGTGTGTGTGTGTGTGTGTGTGTGTGTGTGTGTGTGTGTGTGTGTGTGTGAGGATGATGCACTTTAAAGCCTATGTCATTAGGTAATAGCTTTATTGTAATTTTACTTCGTATTATTAGTATTAGTATCGTTATTATAACTATCCTCCTCCGCCTCCTCCTCATCATCATCATCATCATGTTGTTGTTGTTCTTCTTCTTCTACTTCTTCCTCTTCTTCTTCTTATTATTATTCCTATTATTGTTATTGTTATTAGTAGTAGTAGTATCATCATCATCATCATCATCATCACCATCTTCATCATCGTCATCATCACCACCATTATTATAGCACAAAAAGCCGTTATCAGCAGAGTACATACATCATCAGACCTCTATGCAGGGTTGTCGACTCCTAACAAGTCTCCTTTGAAGGCACCGGATGAATCGAAGATGGGGATTTTTTTTAACGATTTCCTAGGTCAGCTAATATAGAGGCCTGTCAATGCCGGCAAATCTTTCAAGAATGTATATATATAAGAGACAGACAGACAGACAGAGACAGAGAGACAGAGACAGAGAGATAGAGAGATGTTAGTCTTTCTGTGACCGAATTTCTTGGAAAAGCCCTACAACAATAATTATCAGACAAAAACTGTTTGGCACAAAAAAGCACTGTCAGTAATCTCACATCAGTTCTTAAAACTTTTAAACTGTCAGTTGCTTTCATTACATCTAATATCAATGGCATCGTGATACTCTAAAAATCACTCTCTAAAAGCCGTTTAAAATCATTTTTCCTATCGAAAAAAGAAACATAGTCAACAATATTTTTCTTTCCCCTGCTAAACCCTTTATCTAACCCATTTTGAGGACAAAACCAGTAGACTATTATTCTCATTGAACAGATATCTTCATTACGATACAACACCTGCGTCTTTATGTGCTTTCTTTCATTTATTCTTTTATTTCGAGGATAATAAAATACGCCCTCTTGTGCTTTTTTTCACAGCCAGTCCCTGTGTGTATGCAGTTGTGTAAATTTTATTATCTGGTCCCACCGGCACACAATGGTCTACTCTTCCGAAAAGTGGAACGGGTTTTAACGTGTGCGCAAGATGTTCTGCGTGCGTTCGCACACAGAACCTCGGTTTATAGTCTCATCCGAAGGGCTTTTAGAGAGAGTGGAGTCAGCAATGATGTTAACTCCAGGAGAAAAATCCTCTTGAATGAGATTCGAACCCGGGTCAGCAGATCATGAACGTATCACTCTAACCACCAAGCTATCCCGTCTCATCTATGTGAAGATCTTTCTTTCTAATGCTCAAAAAATGTATTGGTAACTTCAAAAACTGGACAAGCCGCTAACTAAAACACCATGTCCGAAACCTTAATCCGTATAGTGTACCTACTGTTGTTGCTCCTAATGAATATTGTTTAGTTACTTGTAAAATGTTCAGGCAAAACTTCATACTTTTATATTGATGGATGATGTGTACTTAACTGATACAGGTGAGCTCAGTTTCTGTTTTTCATGGTTTTGTGTTAGGGATTTTTTCAGAGTTATGTAGTGTTGTGTATCGTTTGTATAATGTCTGTTTTTGTCCTTTTCTAACACAGACACACACACATACACATACAGAAGGAAGGTGGCAGGATGGTTAAGACGTTCGCCTGTCAACAAGTTAACCGTGAGGTTCTGGGTTCGATTCCCAGCCTCGCCCTTTCTTCCCAGTTTGACAAAAAAATCGAACTGAATGCCAAACTCCTTCGGATGAGACTATAAACCGAGGCCCCGTGTTCGAAGGCATGCAGAACATCTTGCGCACACGTTAAATCCTCTTCCGCTTTTCGGAAGAGTAGGCCATTGTGTGCCGGTGGAAACAGATGACAAAATTTACAAAACCGCATACACACGGGAACTGGATGTAAAAAAGCACATGAGTGCTTATTCCATTATCCTCGATATAAAAGAATAAATAAAAAATAAAAATGAAAACACACAGAGACACAGACACACACACACACACACACACACACAGATGGATAGATAGGCGGGCAGAGAGACAGACAAACAGAGAGGCAGACAGACAGACATTCAGAGACAGTCAGAAAGATATGACAATAGATTGATAGACGTACTTTGTGAAGGGGTGGGGTGGAGCATGTTTAAAACGCACACCAACACCACTCTGTGTGTGTGTGTGTGTGTGTGTCTGTGTGTGTGTCTGTGTGCGTGTGCGTGCGTGTGTGCGTGCGTGTGCTCGCGTGTGCGTGCGTGCGTGTGTGTGTGTGTGTCTATATCTGTGTCTGTGTGTGTATGCGAGTGTCTACGTGTGTGTCTGTCTCTGTCAGTCCGTACGTCTATCTGTCAGTTCATCTGCTTTGTTGTCTGTCTGTCTGTCTGTCTGTCTGTCTGTCTATTTTGTTGTGTATCTGTGTACGTGGAGCAGGGTCTAAGTCTTACCCTGCGTGTATTCGCGCAATTACAAAAAAAATCATATTGCTGACATGTATGCATATTCACATCTATACCTTTTTTTTCCTAGGACTGGATGAGGAAAAAAAAGGGAAAAAACGAAGTCTTGTACTTATTCTATTACTCTCAGATGCTAGAATTTTGTTATGGTTATTGTTATCGCACGCGTGCAAAAGCACACTAGGTGGTGAAAATGGTAAGGTGTGTGTGTGGGGGGGGGGGGGGGGAGTATTTCCATGTGGGCGGCTAATGAATAATAAATGGTGCTTAATGGAGAGATGAGATAGGATGAGAGAGTGTGTGGGTGCCCTTCTCCATGCATTAATGGCTTTTTTTTTTAATTCGGGAAGAGGGGGGGGGGGGGTTCAGAAATGTGTATAGATGTGTATGTATCTTGTTTGAAACGCAGTCAGATCTTTCATAAGAAAAAAACAGGAAGGCAAAATATCCATCCTTCTTTCCTTGCTGTCTTCTTTCCTTCCTTGTATCCATCATCCGTCCATCCATTCCTCCGTCCTTCATTCCTTCAGTTTGTCTTTCTTACAGCCTTCTTCTGTCCTTCCTTCCATCCACCCATCTGTCCGTACGTCGTTCCTTTCTCCTTTCCTTCATTCCTTCCTTCCTTCCCTCTCTTCTTCATCACCCCCTCCCTTCGTTCCGTACATCCTTCCTTCTTGTTTTCCTTTTATTCTTCCTTCCTTCCTTCCTTTCTTATTTCTTTACTTCCTCCCTTCTTCCTTCTTTCCATTTATCCTCCCATCGTCTTGCATGCTTCCTTCCCCCCGTCTTCCCTTCCTTCTTTCCTTCCATCCATCTATCCATCCTTCTTTTCCTCCATCCATCCATTTTGTTCTTCCTCACAGAATTCTTTCTGTCTTTCTTTCCTTCTATACACACGTCAGTTCTCTCTTTCTGGTTTCCTTCCTTCGTTTCATTCACCCTCCCTTCCTTACTCCTCTCCTTTCTTACCAGCAGGAAAGAGAGAGAGAGAGAGAGAGAGAGAGAGAGAGAGAGAGAGAGAGAGAGAGAGAGAGAGAGAGAAAGAAAGACAGACAGACAGACAAACAGACAGACAGAGCGTAAGAGTGTAAAGTGCATGGTAGCGAGAGAGAGAGAGAGAGAGAGAGAGAGGAGAGAGAGAGAGAGAGATGAGAGAGAGAGAGAGGAGAGAGAGAGGAGAGAGAGAAGAGAAGAGAAGAGAAAGAAGAAGTGGAGAGAAGAGAGGAGAAGAGAAGTGGAGAGAAGAGAGGAGAAGAAAAAAAGAGAAGAGAGGGAGTGAAAAGAAGAAAGAAAGAGAGAGAGATGAGAGAGATGAGGGAGAGAGAGAGAGAGAGAGAGGAGAGAGAGAGAGAGAAAGAGAGAGAAAGAGAGAGGATGGAGGGGGGGGGGGGTCACACACACACACACACACACACCACACACACAGAGGCAAACTTTTGGATAAACAGAAACACACTACTTCAAGTAGGCGTCGCACTTTTCCTGACTCTGCGAGTGATCCATTACTGTCGTCAGCAGGGGGCTTAGTGGGTGGTGTCCTGCGGATTTTACTTCCGAGCAGGCACCACTGAACACCGCCAAAGTGACCCAGCAGCAGTGCAGGGCCCCTCTGGCTGGTGGCCCTAAAGAAGCCTGATATTGATGGGCTTCATGCGAACTTCTTACCCTGAGGATGCGACGTAACGAGTCTGGTAAATGGCTTTATTATTATTATTATTATTATTATTATTATCATTTTATTTCGAGGATAATGGAATAAGCACTCATATGCTTTTTTGCATGCAGTCCCCGTGTGTATGCAGTTTTGTTAATTTTGTCATGATGGTTGGAGCGAGGAGATTGAAATGAGCGGTGTGGGAACAATGTGAACAGAAACGTCGCAGAAGAAAGAAAAAAAGAAAGAAAGAGGAAAAGACAGAGAGAGAGAGAGAGAGAGAGAGATTGAGAGAGAGAGAGGAGGAGAGAGAGAGAGAGAGAAGGAGAGAGAGAGACCGACAGACCGTCAG
>CM054143.1:56274238-56314160 GCA_028751875.1 Rapana venosa | reverse complement strand
GGGGCGGGTTCGACCAAAGTGTTTTCCCCCTGGAGTTAACAGCAGTACCAACTCCACTCTCCCTCCTTCCCCATGTCCTTCGAATGAGACTATATTTCGAAGTCTATATTTCGAAGTCCCTTGTAGAAACACTCTCGCGAAGACGATTTTGTGCACATGGTAGAATCTGTTCAGCATTTTGGAAGAGTAGGCCATTGTGTACTAGTAAGAACGGGTGACAGTGTTTTACAAAACTGTATACACACTAGTGTCGTGCTCGGACATCATCCCTGAAATCGGAATGCGGCGGCCCTAATGGTGGGCAAAAGGTTGCATACGCAAAATCTTACTATTGGTGACCCTCAGAATTTTAGCAGAGGAACGACCATAAAAAAGGACATCGCAGAAGACCAGGCACTGCCCATTCATAGTCCACTTAATATGGCATACAGGGTGTTGAATGTCCGAATCAAATGTTGCTCTTGGTCATTTTAACGTTAGTTTCACAGTTCATTGTTCTCTCCCTCCCTCTCTCTCTCGCGCACTCCCTCACTCACTCATGCAAGCACAATCACGCATCCAACTTTTAGTTTTAATCAGAAAACGCCTTAAAAATGAGAAGCGAATAAGAGGGCCATGGATGTATAAAGTTGAGACTGAGATTGGCTGTGTGCCATGGTAAAGTTACAATGAAGATGTGAAGTTATAGGGACGAGATAAATGTTTTTTTTTACAGCTGATGTCAATTTGAAGTCACAATAGATAACTCCTGAGATGTTAGAGGCTAGGTTTTTCTTAGCCTTTATATTACAGCCTGCTTTATTATCAGTGGCTTTCCCACGCATGGACTTTCCCTTTAGAGTCTGTCTTTAGTGATCGACTGTGACTCTCTAATTAGGAGGCTTGACTTGCACAGTCCTTATGTGCTGCAGCCCTGGGGGCTAGTTGGCCTTTGGGGAACATCTCCCACGCAGACAGTCCTTAATGCCCACTTGGCTGAGAGAGTGGGGATGTACTGTTGGCAAGGCACCTCCACTATAATCAAATTTCTGCCCAATTTCCGAAACAGCAGCTGCTTCCTCTGCTGTTTTGGAGGTCATCGTCGAATACGAAGGACAAACGTGTGTATATAGTAGCCTATATACTGCAGCCTATAGATTAGTATGACTGGTTTATCTTTTGAAAGAAAGAATCAAGGTTTCCGACTAACGTGATTCGAAACTAAACATACCATCATATAAATGGACATGTTACTTGGAACTGCTATTGGTATAGTACGTTGGCATATATTAAAATAAGACCAGATTAAAAAAAAACACACGAATGAAATGAACTTTTCAAGTAAAGTCTTGAAACTAAACTTGACCATTACATCTCTGAACAGGTCATCGTGAGCCACCAGGAGAAATGACACCATTATTACTATCATCCACCAGGAGATATGACACCATTATTACCATCATCCTCTGTGCAGTTGACGATGCCAGCATCCACAAGACTTCTTCACCCTATCATTGAGACGGTAAGGGCGGTTTGCATGATTCGTTGATGCTATCATACACTTATGACAAATACTTTACCTACATGCATACAGGCACTTACATTATTTACGCACGCACGCACGCACACACACACACACACACACGTTGTCATGTACCTTTGTTCAGCTTCGTACATACATCTCCACACACCTTTACTCGCATGTATACACACACGCACGCATATACGCATGCACGCGCTCCCTTACATATTACACACATGCACAGGCTCACTTACACATACACGCACTGCATGCGTGCGCGCCGCGACTACCCCACACCCCAACACACAAAAACCACCACACACACACACACACACACAACCACAACACACACACACACACACACACACACCACACACACAAAACACACACACCACACAACAACACACACATACATACATGCTCTACACAAGACCTTGCATGCAGCCACTTTTGCATTTGTAACTAACACACATTATAGCACAAGTAATAAATGGATGGGTGGGTGGGAGAGATAGGTTTGGTAGGAAGACAGACAGGTTGTAGGTAGGCAAGTAGGCAGGCAGGCATGCAGTCAGTTTGGTAGCCAGGTAGGCAGGCAGGCAGGTAGGCAGATAGACAGGCAGGTAGACAGGTAGGAAGGTAAACAGGCATAATTTCTTTTTTGCCATTAGATCTGGTGCAAAGGTAAGCCCATTACAGTTATAAGCAGGTTTTTAAAAAAAAATGATGACAGAAGAAATGTATTAAAAAAGTGAGCACATGGTCAACAGTAAATATGACTGAATGGGTTAAAATAAAATCCAACCCATAAAAGATAAAGCAAAGAAGGCAAAATGAATTAAAACAGAACAAAACGACATTGTAAACTAAAAGCCAAGTCCAAAACCAATGAAAAACTAGATTTATACCAAACTACAAACTTAACTGGAAAACTGAAAAACTAACCCCCCAAACCAAATTTAAAAAACCCAAAATAAAAACTAAATTGAAAACTAAAAAGTAAACCCCCAAAACAAAGTAAAGTAAATTAAAAAAAAAAAATAAAAAACCAAAGAAGAATCTAAACGCAAAGAAAAGCTAAATTAAAAACTGAACTAAAAACAAAATTGAAAAATTAAAACTGAAACAAAAACCTGAGTAAAAGATTGATCAAAAACCAAAATAAAAACTAATGTAAAGAACTGAATCCAAAACTAAACTAAACCCTGAATCAGACTAAAAATTAACCCAAATTCAAAGTAAAAGCAAAACCCTAAACCAGATTAAAATTGAAAGAAAACACACCCCCCCAAAAAAAATGAAACCAAATTAATATTTGAACCCAAAAGTAAAAAAAACAAAACCCCTAAACCAGACTGAAAACTGAACCAAAAAAACCTAATTAGACCTGAAATCAAACAAAAAATTGAACCCTAAAGTAAGAAACGAACCCTAAACCAGATTTAAAAATTGAGCCCGAAAGTAAAAACAAACCAACCCTAACCGAAACTGAATAATGAACCCCAAGTCAAAAACAAAACAAAGCAAAATTAAACTGTAAACCAGATTAAAAATTCAACCCAAAAGTACAAATTTAAATCCTAAAACAAGAATAAAAATTAAACCCAAAAGCAAAGTTATAAAAACAACTAAACCTAAATCAGAATAAAAAAGAACCTAAAACGAATGTAAAAAAACCAAAACACTAAACTAGATTAAACACTGAACCAAAAAGTAAACAAAAACCTAAACCAGATTAGAAATTAAACAAGAATAATAAAAAAGAACCCTAAACCCTGAACCAACTGAATATGAACCCAAAACTAAGAAAAAAACAACATAAACCTGAACCAAACACTTGAAACCAAAACCCAAAGTAAAAAAGCCCCACACACTAAACCCATTAAAGATTTAACCCAAAGTAAAAAAACCAACAAAAAGCTAACCCTAAACATAACTAATGAATGGACCCAAAACCAAACTAAAACAAAACCCTAACCAGATTAAAAACTAAAACCAAAACAAAGACCTAAATTCTATACCAGACTGAAAATTGAATGTGAAAACAAACTAAAATCCTTACAAACTAAATATTGAACCAAAACAAGAAAACTTAAGTCCTAAACTAGATTAAAAAAAATTGAAACCAAAACCAAAGGGAAAAAAGCAAAAACCCTAAACCGGACTAAAAATGCAACCAAACAAAAAAACCCAACTAAACCACATTAAAAATTTGAACCAAAATCCAAAGGAAAAAACCCAACTAAACTCTAAACCAGTCTAAAAATTAAACCCAAGTAAAAAAAACAAACTAAGCTCTAAACCAGTCTAATATTAAACCCAAGTAAAAAACTAAGCTCTAAACCAGTCTAATATTAAACCCAAGTAAAAAACTAAGCTCTAAACCAGTCTAATATTAAACCCAAGTAAAACACTAAACTCTAAACCAGTAAAAATACCCCAGTAAAACTAAACTCTAAACCAGTCTAAAAATTAAACCCAAATAAAAAACTAAACTCTAAACCAGTCTAATATTAAACCCAAGTAAAAACTAAACTCTAAACCAGTCAAAAAAATTAAACCCAAGTAAAAAACTAAACTCTAAACCAGTCTAAAAATTAAACCCAAGTAAAAAACTAAACTCTAAACCAGTCTAAAAATTAAACCCAAGTAAAAAACTAAACTCTAAACCAGTCTAAAAATTAAACCCAAGTAAAAAACTAAACTCTAAAATCAGTCTAAAAATTAAACCCAAGTAAAAAACTAAACTCTAAACCAGTCAAAAAATTAAACCCAAGTAAAAAACTAAACTCTAAATCAGTCTAAAAATTAAACCCAAGTAAAAAAACTAATTCTAAATCAATCTAAAAATTAAATCCAAGTAAAAAACTAAACTCTAAATCAGTCTAAAAATAAACCCAAGTAAAAAAACTAACTCTAAATCAATCTAAAAATTAAATCCAAGTAAAAAACTAAACTCTAAACCAGTAAAAAAATTAAACCCAAGTAAAAAACTAAACTCTAAACCAGACTACAACGAACCCAAAGCCGAAGTATAAAGCTAAACTGTAAGCCAGACTAAAAGTTGAACCGAAAATCGACGTACAAAACTAAACCCTGCACCAAGCTAAATATTGAACACACACACACACAAAAAAAAAACTAAACTCAAACAGATGTAAAATTGTACCGAATATCAACGTACAAAACTAAACTCTAAACCAGACTAAATTTGGAACCAAAAACAAAAAAAAAACAAACTAAACTCTAAATGAGACTAAAATTGAACTAAAAACTAAAGTACATAACTAAAATCTAAAGCAGATAAATTAAACCCAAAATCAAATAAAACTATAACAGACCAAAAATTGAAACCAAAACCAAGTATAAAAACTATACCCTAAAAACCAATTAAAAATGAACCAAAAATCAAACTAAAAAAGCTCAACTATAAACCAGAATAAAACTTGAACCAAAAACCAACAAAAAAAATCTAAACTGTTAACCAGACTAAAACTTGAACCAAAAACCAAACTAAAAAATCTAAACTGTTAACCCGACTAAAAATTGAACCCAAAACTAATGTTAAAGAATAGGACATAAAGCAAGCTAACAACATAACCCTAATCAAACTAGTTCCAAACCAGACTAAAACACACCTACATCCACCTACATCCACCCAGCCACCCACACAAACACACCCCCCCCCCCACCAACACAATCTCTTAGATGGCTTGACGAAAAAAAGCAAGAATTTTGCTTAATCAATGTACCATCTGGAAATAAAAGTTTGACTTTGACTTTGACTTTGACACACACACACACATGCACGCACGCACAGATACACCCAGCGCACACACCCAGTGCACACACCCAGTGCACACACCCAGTGCACACACCCAGTGCACACACACAGCGCGCGCGCGCAAAACACACTCACAACACACACACACTCACACACTCACACACTCACACATCACACACACACACTCACACACACACCTCACACACTCTCACACACACACTCATACACTCACACACACAAATCACACTCCACTCACACACACTCACCAACACTAACACACACTCACACACAACCACACACACACACTCACACACTCACACAACACACTCACACACTCACACACACACACACAACTCACACTCACACAACACTTCACACACACACTCACACACCACTCACACACACACACACACACTCAACACACTCACACACTCACACACTTACACACACACACACACACACACACACACACAAAACACACACACACACACACAAAACACACACACCACACACACACACACACACACACACACACACGTACTCACGCACGCACGCACGCACTCATGCACATCACTATTCTTCATGCATGCAGGCATCATATTTTTTAGATTTCTAAATGTTTCACTCTAGTACAGTAACGTATATTGAGAAGATCTGAAACCCCTACCGAATGTATTTTTAGAGAAACCCCCTAGGGGGTCAGCAACCTTTCAACCAAGGAATCAACATCTTCAATACCCCAAAGGGGGTCAACAATTACACTTTCATACCTTTAAACCCAAAACCCGTCAACGTCAAACCAAACGAGCAACCGCACAAAGACAGCATCTTCAATACCAAAGTGTCAACATCTTCAGTCCAAAGGGGTCACACTTTTATACCAAAAGGTCAACTTTCAGTACCCAAAAGGGGTTTAACACTTTTAAAGGGCCCAAACAGTTAAAAAAAAGTAACACCTTCAATACCAAAAATCAACATCTTCAAATACCAAAGGGTCAAAAAGTCAAACCTTTTAAAACCAAGGAATCAACACTTTTCATACCCAAAGGGGTTAACACCTTCAATTCAAGATTCAAAAAAATCAACCCTCAATGCCAAAAGTCAAAATCAACCCCAAACCAAAAGAGTCAACATCTTAGTACCAAAGGTCGACTTCTTAAAACCCAAAAGGGGTCGACTCTTCAATACCAAAGGTCAACATCTTCAACCCCAAAAGTCACACCTTCAATACCAAAGGGGTCAACATTTCAATACCCAAAAGGAATCGACACCTTTAATACCCGGGTCAACAAAAGTAACACCCAACCCAAAAAAAAAAAAAATAAACCTTAATACCAAAAGTAAAAAAAAAAATCAACACCTTCAAAACCAATTTTTCAACACCCTTCGCCCAAGGAATCAAAATCTTCAAAACCAAGGGAAAAAACAAAAATCAACACCTTCAACACCAGAAGTAAAGTCAACCCCTTTTAACACCAATAATAAAACAAAACCTTCAAAACAAGAAGTCAAAGTCAACACCTCACACCAAGAAGTCAAGAATTAACCCTTTTAAACCAAGGAATCCACCCAAATACCAAGGATCAACAAAAAGCAACATCTTTAACACCCAAAGGAACAAAATCTTCAAATAAGGAATCAAAAGAAGTCAATACCTTAATACCAAAAAGTCAAAGTCAACACCTTCAATCCAAAAGTCATCAACACCTTCAACAGAAGAATCTCACCTTTAACACCAAAAGGATCAACATCTTCAACCCAAAGGTCACATCAACATTAAAGGGGTTTAACATCTGAGCCCAAAAGGATCAACTTTTCAATACCAAAAGAGTCAAAATCTTTAATACCAAAAAGTCAAAAAAAGTAAATTTTTAATACCAAGCACAACACCCTTAAAACCCGGCAAGTTTTCCAAAAAGTCAAAAATCAAACCCCTTCCCCAAAACCAAAGGGTCAACACCTTCAACACCAAGGAGTCAATGCCTTTAAAACCCAAAAAGTCAAAAAGTCAACTCTTTTAACACCAAAGCAATCAACACCTTTAACACCCCGGGGTCAACAAAAACAACCCAAGGAGTCAACAAAAATCAAAACCAATGGATCAAAAACCCCCTTAACACCAAAGGAGTCAACACCTTTAACACCAAAAATCAACATCTTTAACACCCAAAAGGGGTCAACTCTCAAAAAAAGGGGTCAACTCTTTAATACAAAAGGAATCAACACCTTCAACCCAAGGATTTAAAAAAAGTCAACACCAAAAACAACAAAAGCCAAAACCAATGGGTCAACCCTTCAACACCAAAGAGTCAACCCCTTCACCCAAAAGGCAAAAATCTCAACACCAAGGGATCAACACTTCAACACCAAGGGGTCAAAATCTTTAATACAAAAGGAGTCAACATCTTCAATATAAGGGTCAAGATTTTCAAAAACAAAAAATCATTTTCAAACCAAGGAAACAACAAAAAACGACACCTTCAACACCAAAAAGTAAAAAATGTCAAAATTTAATACCAAAAAAATCAAAACAAACATTCAATACCAAAAGGAGTCAAAATTTTTTAACACCAAGAATCAAAAAATTTCACCTCGAACACCAAAAGTCAAACCTTCAACACCAAGGAACAACAAAAGTAACACCTTTAAACCCAAAGGGGTCAACACCCTTTAACACCAAAGGGCCAACACCTTCAACACCAAAGGAGTAAAAACCCCTTCAACACCCAAAGGGGTCAACATCAACACCAAAGGTGTCAACATCTTGAAAAACCAAAGGAGTCAACATCTTTAACACCCAAAAGGTAACATCTTCAATACCAAAGGGTCAACATCTTCAACACCCAAACGATAACACTTTAATACCAAAAGGACCAACATCTTTTAAAACCAAATGATCAACAAAAGTAAATTTTTAATACCAACAATCCACCTTTAATACCAAAAAGTCAAAAAGTCAACGTCTTCAACACCCAAAACAAAAACCCCCTTCAACACCCCAAAGGGGTCAACAAAAGTCCACCAAGGAGTCACAAAGTCAAAACCAAAGGATAACACCTTTAAAACCAAAGATCAACCCCCTTCAACACCCAAAAAAGTCAAAAATCTTTAAACCAAAAAAGCAACATCTTTTAAAACAAAGGATCAAAATCTTTAAAACCAAGGTGTCAAGATTTTCAATAACAAAGGAATCATTTTAATACCAAAGGGAAAAAACAAAATCGCGCCTTCAACACCCAAATAAAAAATGCAACACCTTCAATACCAAAAAATCAAAAACAAAACCTTCAATACCAAAAAGGAGTCAAAATTTTCAAAACCCCCAAGAAAACAAAAAGTCTGCACCCTTGGGCACCAAAAGTCAACACCTTAACCCCAAGAATCAACAAAAATCAAAACCTTCAACACAAAAGGATCAACCTTCAACACCAAGGAGTCAACATTAACACCAAAGGGGTCAAAAACCTTCAACACCAATGGGGGCAACCCCTTCAACACCAAAGGGCAAATCTTCAATACCAAGGTGTCAAAATTTTTTAATAACAAAGGAATCATTTTTAATACCAAGGGGAAAAACAAAATCGAAAAACCTTTAACCCAAGAAGTAAAAAAAGTCAAAACCCCTTTAATACCAAAAAGTCAAAGTCCCCCATCTTTAATACCAAGAAGTAAAACACCTTCAACACCCAAAAATCAACACCCTTTAACACCAAGGAATCAACACCTTAAGTACCAAGGGGTCAACAAAAGTAACATTTTAACACAAGGAGTCCACATCTTCAATACAAGGGAAACAACAGTCCAAAACCTAAATACCAAAAAACAAAAATTAACCTTCAACACCCAAAGGGGTCAACAAAAGTGAAAAACCCCAATGCAAACGAGTCCCAAAATCTTTAATACCAAAAGGGGTCAACCCTTCAATACCAAAGGGGTCAACACCCCAACCCCCCAAAGTAAACATCTTATACCAAAGGAGCAAAATCTTCTGTACCCAAAGGGTCAAAACTTAAAAGTCAAAAATAAAGACAAAAATCAAAACCTTCAAAACAAGGGGTCCACAAAAGTCAACAGCTTAACACCAAAAAGGGGCGGGACTTGAATACCAAAGGGTCGCACCCCTTTAACACCCAAAGGATGAACACTTTTAAAATAAAGTAAAGACAATCAAAAACCTTTAAAACCAAAAAGTCAACAAAATCAACCCTTCAACACCCAAAGGACGACACCTTTAATACCAAAGGGGTCAACCTTCAAAAACCAAAGGAGGGAAAAAACTTTAAAATAAGGGGGTAAACAAGTCAACCCCTTCAAAAACCCGAGTCACAAAATCAAAACCCCTTTAACACCCAAAAATCGACACCCCTTAACACCAAAGGGGTGAACCTTTAAAAATCAAGGGGGTAAGGACAAAAATCAACACTTAAAAAACCAAAAAACAAACCTTCAAAGCCAAGGGAACAAAACCCTTTAATACCCGCAACGACACTTTAATACCAAGGAATCGCACCTTTAAAACCAAGGAACAACACCTTCAAAACCAAGGAATCGACACCTTTTCAATACCACGGGAAACAAAAACCTTTAATCCAAAGGGAAACAACACCTTCAATCCAAGAAACAACGAAAGCCCCCCTTCAACACCAAAAATCAAAGTCAACACCTTCATACAAATTAATCAAATCTTCAATCCCAAAGGAAAAAATTTAAAAACCAAAGGGGTCAACGTCCACCTTTATACCAAACCATCAACCTTCACACAAAGGGTCACATCTTCAACACAAAAATCAACCTTTAAACAAGGAGCAACATCTTCAACACAAGGGTCAACATCTTCAACACCCCAAGGGGTCAAAAGTCTTTAAACAAAAGGAGTCAACATCAAAAACCCAAAGAAATTCGACACTCAATCAGGAGTCAACAAACCCCCCAATACCTAGGAGTCAACAAAATCGCAACTTTAAAACCAAAAGCAGCAAGTAAACATCTTCAAACCCTATCATAAAAGAACTACCAAGAAATCAAAAAATTTAACACTTCAATAAGTCAGCAATCAACACTTCAACCCAAAAACCCAAAAGAAGTCAAAATTTTTCCAAAATTCAATCAATATCGACACCAAAATTTAAAAGTTTAAAGTCTAAAACAAAGCAAACCAAACATCTTTAACAAGAAAATGCGAAAAAAATCAAAACATCAATGCAAAGAAATTTAAATCAGCATCTTTAAAGTCCCAAAACCATCAAAAGGAGTTCGCCACCAAATAGTTACAAAGTCACTTCAATGCCATGAAGTTAACAAGGTCACCCTCTTCAAAAAAAAGAGTCACAAAGCAAACTTCAAGACCAAGAAGTCAAAAAGAATACCTTCAAATCAAAAAGTCAACAAAATGAACATCGTCAACATAAGAAGCAACAAGAAGAACACTTTAAACCCAAAAAGTCAACAAGAATAACTCTTAAGACCAAAAAATCAACAAAATAAAAATCTTCAAAATCAAGAATCAACAAAAATAAATCTTCAAGGGCCAAAAACCAAAAATGAACATCTTTAAGCAAGGCAAAAAATGAACCTTAAAAAAGAAGTCAACAAGAATTTTAACACTTTTAAAACCCAAAAAGTCAACAAAATGAACACTTCAAAAAGAAGTCAAGAAAAATAACATCGTCAACATCAAAAAATCAACAAAAGAACATCTTCAGAACAAAAGAACAAAAAAAATGAACACTTCAAGATCAAGAAGTCAACAAGAATGAACATCTTCAAAATCAAGAAGTCAAAAAGAAAGGGAACATCTTTAAAACAAAAATCAACAAGAAAGAACACTTCAGGATCAAGAAGTCAACAAGAAGAACCTTTAAGACCAAGAATCAACAAGAAGAACTCTTCAAACCAAAATCAACAGAATGAAAAAACTTTAAGACCCAAAAATCAACAAAATGAAAATCTTCAAGACCCAAAAATCAAAAAATGAACATCTTAAGATAAGAATCAAACAAAATGAACATCTTCAACTCAAAAGTAACAAGAATGAACACTTTAACATCAAGAAGTCAACAAGAATGAACACTTCAACATCAAGAAAGTCAACAAGAATGAAAAATCTTTAACATCAAGAAGTCAACAAGAATAAAAAATCTTCAACATCAAGAAGTCAACAAAAATGAACATCTTCAAGACCAAGAATCAACAAAAATGACAATCAAACCAAGAAACAAAAAAATGAACACTTCAAAACCAAAAAAGTCAAAAAAACACTTAAACCCCAAAAATCAAAAAGACATCTTAAGACCAAAAGCAAAAAAATGAAAATGTCAAGACCAAGAAAGTCAACAAAAAGAACATCTTCAAGACCAAGAAGTCAACAAGAATGAACATCGCAAGACCAAGAAGCAACAAAGAACATCTTCAAGACCCAAAAAGTCCACGTCAACGTCAAAAGAATCAGCACCTTAAAAATCAAGAGGTTAAAATCTTTAATACCAAAAAGTCAACAAATCAAATCAAAACCCTCACCAAAGTCAACTCCAACACCAATCTTCAACACGGAAAAAGTCACACTTTAACACGAAAAAGTCAACACCATCAAGAAGTCAAAATCTTTAACACGTCAACATCCCCTTTACACAGTCAAATCTTAACACAGTCAAATCTTCAACATCAAGAAGTCAACATCTTCAACACCAAGAAGTCAAAATCTTCAACACCAAAGAGTCAACATCTTCAACACAGTCAACATCTTCAACACAGTCAACATCTTCAACATCAAGAAGTCAACATCTTCAACACAGTCAACATCTTCAACACCAAGAAGTCAACATCTTCAACATCAAGATGTCAACATCTTCAACACAGTCAACATCTTCAACACAAAAAGTCAACATCTTCAACACAAAAGTCAACATCTTCAACACAAAAAGTAAACATCTTCAACACAAAAAATCAACACCTTCAACACAAAAAATCAAACAACACCAAGAAGTCAACACCTTCAACACCAAGAAGTCAACATCTTCAACACCCAAAAGTCAACATCTTCAACACCAAATAAACATCTTCAACCCCCAAAAGTCAACATCTTCAACATCAAGAAGTCGACATCTTCAACATCAAGAAGTCAACATCTTCAACATCAAGAATTCAACAATTGTGGGCACTTTGACCTGTCAACACAAATTAATTGGCATCAGCCATCTATGAAAGCCAGGTAAGGCATAGGAGCATAATCGTAGCAAAATGATCACAAAGCACATCAACACCTCGACCAATATGCTCGCACGCACATAAGCATGCAAAGACAAACGCCCGCGTGTGCATAGACGCACACACAAGCGCACGCTTGTAAACAATGTACGCATTCTTCGGATGAGACTATAAACCGGGGCCCCGTGTGCAAACGCATGCAGAACATCTTGCGCACACGTTAAATCCTGTTCCGCTTTTTGAAAGAGTAGGCCATTGTGTGCCGGTGGGAACAGATGACAAAATTTACAAAACCGCATACACATTGGGAGTGGATGTAAAAAAGCACATGAGTGCTTATTCCATTATCCTCGATATAAAAGTCATCTGAGCGCTTTGATTTGTTGCTTTACAAAATTCAGCCTATATAAATTCCATACATTATTATTATTATTATTATTATTATTATTATTATTATTATTATTATTATTATTATTATTATTATTATTATTATTACTTTCCAAATCTTGGGGTGTGTCAGTTCTCAGTCTGTACTGTGTGCACCCAAACCCTCGAGTTTAATAAAAAATGTATAGAATTATATTTCCTGTAAAATTTGTGAACTTCTAGAAGTTAAGATTTAAAAAAATGTAGCTATAAAATAATCAGGACTTCTCAGCCCCCCCCCCCCCACCCCGGCAGGTATATTTTTTCGTATTGCATAGATGAAATAGCAAAGACTTCCCCCACCTTAATACAACTGTAAAAGATATATTATTTTTTGTTATTGCATGCATGAAAAGTCAGAACTTCCCTTATATATTATATCTTTGGTATTCGTACGGAAAATAGTTTTGTTTCATTGCAAACATAAAGTAACTAGGACTAGTCCCCATCTGTCTCTTTGTAAAAGTGCATGTTTTTTTCCTATTTGCATGCATGGAATAACCAGGCCCTCGCCATCTTAGTCTTACGTTCAATGTGATCTTATTACATAAAGTGACCAGAATTTCCATCCGTCTTACGTTAAATATTATTTCATTACAATATCAAGTAACCGGGATCTCCATTAGTCTTACGTTAAAATATTTTATTACACACATAATCAGGATTTCCCCCATCTGTCGTACGTTAAATGTTATTACATACATAAAATAACCAGGATCTCTCTTAGTCTTACGTTAAATGTTGCCTTATTACATAATAAAGTAGCCAGGATACCAGTCCCACCCCCAATCTTCCAGTTAAATTTTTCTTTTGACCCTGATGCACGTTTTCTTGCACGTTTCCTTCCAGGTAGATCTCCTTAACCTCGATGCTGATGTCTTCTACAGCTGTACTGAGGTCTTCGTACTCAATACCGTCTTCAACCTCAATACATGTACCGTCTTCGTCCTCAGTATTGTCTTCGTCTGCCATGCCGATATTTGTAACCTCAATATTGATGTCATCAATCTCAATACTCTTGTCTTCTACCTCAAATACTGTCTTCATCCTCAATATTAATGTCTTCGTCTGCCCTTCCGATGTTTTAACCTCAATACCGAGGTCTTCAACATTCCTCAATACTGTATTCTACCTCAATGCTGATGTCTTCGTCCTCAACTGTGGATTGGATCGCAATGCTGATATAGTCAACCTCAATACTCATATATTCGACCTCATTGCTGTCTTCAACCTCAGTGCTGGTGTCTTTAGCCTCAACGCTGACGCCTTTGACCTCAACGATGTCTTCAACAGCAGTGCTGATGCTTTCAGCCTCTAGGCATATGTCTTAACCTCAAAAGTCTTTAACCTCAATGCTGATGTCTTCAACCTCAGTGTTGACTTCGACATCAATGCTGTCTTCATCCACATGCTGTCTTTGATTTCAATGCTGCTGATGTCTTCAACCCCAATGCTGATGTCTTCAACCCCAGTGCTGATGTCTTTAACCTAAATCCCGATGGCTTCATCTTCAGTACTGCTGTCTTCAACTTCAATGCTGATACCTTTAACCTCAATGCTGTCCTCGATCTCAATGCTGTTTTCAACTCGATACCGTCCTCAATCTCAATGCTGTCTTAAACCTCAATGCTGTCTTAACCTCATTGCTGTCTTTTAACGCAATCCTGTCTTTAACCTTAGTGCCTAGATCTTAATGCTGTATCCTCACCATCAATGCATACAGAAAGTAGTCAGGGCAATCGCTCCAGTAGTACATTAGTCTTATATTTTGTTAGAAATCAGAACAGCTAGTAACCAATTGAAATCTGGCTCTTTAGATGGATCTTTATGGTGGCAGGGTTAAGTTCCTCACTAGGGCAGACCGGTCTGAGTGCTGACCTACCACTGGTATGCTATTGCAGTTTGCATCACCGCATAAATATATGTTACAAAAAATAAGATTTAAGAATGCACCTTTTTTCCCCTATGAAAGTCTTTTTCTAATGAATATAAAACATGGGTACTGTATGATTATCAGTAAGGTAATTTATGAAAGAGTGTGTGTGTGTGTGTGTGTGTGTGTTGGAAGAGAGTCACATACGATTTTGTAAGAACAGTAGTTACAGAAAAAGGGGTGTTTGGAGGAGGGGAGGGGATGTGCATGCTGAGGTCAGAGAGAAATCAAATGAGGGCTGGCTAATGGACAGGATTTTTTGGGGTTTTTTGGCCGGTGGGGGGGAAGGGAGGAGGTCTTCACATGGTTTACTTCGAACTTTTCTTTGTGAACAGACGCTTAAAAAAATCTCTCATCGGAATAAAATAGCCTTGCTGATTCAAAATGGAAAAACTGGGAGAAAAAGATCCAAACATGAATCCAAGAAATGTTTGCAATTGATGGAATTGATCACACGGGATTTATATAAAGCTACATAAACCACTGTGTCTATTTGCCCTTGTGCCCACATGCATACAGACGACATAACCAACCGACCAGCCACCCCTTCCCCAATACTAACTCCTAACACTAACCCTAACCCTAACATCATTCTTAACCTCGGCCCCACATGTGGACACGAAGGCAGCTGGATACTGTGGGTAGGAGCTGGCAAAATGGAAAACATCTGTTTGGTTTTTGGGCCCCCGGGAGGGGTGTTAAAATCTGGGGGAAGTGGTAATTTTAGGGCTAAAAGGATAGTTCCTGTCTTGTTGGGAAAGGGGGGGGGTGGTGGGTTAAAAAAAAAGGCTCGAAAGTGTTATTGTATTTTGGGGTGTTGTGTGTGTAGTTGTTGTGGTGTTATGTAGTTGTGTGTGTGTGTGTGTGGTGTGTGTTTTGGTGTTGGGGGTGTGTTTTTTTAGTATGTTGTGTTGTAGTTTTGGGTTGTAGTGTATTTTGTTGTGGTTGTTTTGGGTTGTGTGTGTATGTGTGGTGTATGGGTGTGTGGTGAATGATGTATGTATTTATGTATTTTTGGTGTGTATGTATGACAGTGGGACAAAAGGGGGGGGGGGGGGGCAGGGGCAAAAAATTTTTTCGGAAAAGTGCAAAAAAAGGCCGGGTGGGGGGACAGAAAGTTGTTGGATTGTGAAAGGGGGGAAATAAGTTTGACATTCAGTGTGTGTGGCGTTGCGTGGCGCGCGTGCGTGCGTGCGTGCGGGGCGTGCGTGCGTGCTTTGCGTGGTTTTGTGTGTGTGTTGTGTGTGTTGTGTGTGTGGTGGGGGTTGGGGGAATAGGTTTGGGGGAAACTTTTGAAAAAAGTGCCAAACGCAAAGTATCCTGGACAAATCACCATAAGTATACTTTTGTGAAACCGCAAAAAAGTTAACTTTGCTTAAACAAATTGTACACGACACTTGCTTTTTTTTTTTAAAAAAGAAAAAGGGGTTATCCGAAATAGGGATGTTTTTGTGATTTTCAGTGTTGTGTGTGTGTGTGTGTTTGTGTGTGTGTGTGTGTGTGTTTTAAATTTGTTTCCATTTTTGGTGAAACCAGCATTTAAAATGTCTTTTTTTAAAAAAGAAAGGCAGCACTGTCTTTTGGGGCCACAAACTTTCTATTGTTTCAGCGTGTGCGTTTATTTTTGAACAAATCTCTCGCACAAATTTTGAAACTACACAAAATTTTTTAAATTGTATGTAAATTATAAAATATTATATACAAAAAAACTTTCGAAAATGTGTCTTCATTTCTCAAGTGTAGAAAAAGCATTTTTTAAATATTTCCATCATCGATATGCATTTTGTCAAACCCACAAAATTTATTACTTGTATTTTATAAAAAAGGGAAAATAAACAAATTTCCCCAGGGAAAACGGATTATTGAAATGTGGTCAAATAACTTATGACTATATAATTGTGTGTTTTTTTTTTAAAAGGGGGTATTTTGTTTATAAGGGGGGGGGTGTGTATTTTTACATGGTAAAATTTGCCACTAAAAGACAGGTGCATTATGTTTTTTTGGTTTTTTGCATCCACGATTGTTTTTAATTCCCCCAATTTGATACTTTTGGGAAACGGGCACAAATGCTGAAGCAAATTTGTGTCAGGGTTTTCTTTTTAAAAAAATTTGTGGTTAAAAATGGATTATCGAAATGTGCTGTATATTTCTTTGCTCAGGGATACGTTTCTGAGGGTTTTTAAAAAACCCCATGAAAAGATTTGTAATAATAGTGCAGAAATTGCATGTAATGTATGTACAGCTCTTGTCTGTTTTTTTGGGGGGGTTAAAAGTAAAAACATCGTTCCCAACATCATGGGCGCGTATAAAGTTTGGTGGGTTGCCTGTTTAGTGCGGGTTTAAATTTTTTTACCAAAAAAAATTCCATCAGCATTGTGCGCGTTATGAAACCAGCAAAAAGGTTGTTAATCGCGGTGGCGGGTATGTGGTTATTAAAATGGGGGTCGTTTTTCAACGGTTTTAAAATTTAAAAAACATTTTTTTCCCATGACCAAAATATTTTTACACAAAATTTTGGGTACTTTTGTGTGTGGTTGTGGTGTGGTGTGTGGGTGTTTGTGTTGGTGTGTGTGGGGTGTGTGTGGTGTGGGTGGTGTGTGAAGTCAAAACTTTTTTTTCAAAAGGTACATTGAAAAAGATGCTTTTGTTTTTTTTCATCAAGCCATTAAAGAAAAATAAACGAAAAAAAAGATATATATGCAGGCATAAAATTTTAAAAAAATAATCTAGGTAAACTATACAAATCAAACAAGAAAAGACAATAACATATCATATATGGAATAAAAAACAAAACAAAACCCGAAAAATATTAAACCAACAATCAAATAAAAAAATTTAAAAAAATATCCGTCATAACACAAACAAGCAAAAAAGAAAAACCAAAACAAAACAAAGAAAAAACGGAAAAAAAATTTTTACCCCCCCCCCCCACACCAACTCCCCCCCCCCCCCCTCACCACACAACACAAACCTTCAACCATACAAAAAACGAATAAAACAAAAAAAGATGATCAACAAGAAAAACCCAAAACAAGAAAATAAAAAATCAAACACAACATAGCAAAAAACAACAGAAACAATAACGGGACAAGAAAAACAGCCAAACAAATAAAGAACAATATGAATTAAAAAAAGAAAACCCCCCAAAACCCCAAAACAAACAAAAAGCAAAATAAACCGCCCCCCCCCCCCCCCCCCCCCCCCCCCCCACCCCCCCCCCCCCACCAACAAACAAAAAACCCAAAAATGGATAAAACAGGAAACTGATGTATAAATTTAAACCTTACATACAAAAAACCTCCTCGCCCATACCCCCTTTAAACCCACATAATATACTCTAGTAAGGAAAAAAAGATAACCAACAGTTTGGGGATTCAGAACAAAGAAGTATAACGAGGACATCCATTCCCTCCCTTTCCCTGGTCATATACACACATGTACATGTGTTTTGTTTTGGGAAAGAACAACGTAATCCTTCGATCAAAGAATAAATTCAGGGAATGTAACCCACCCAGCTATAAATCAGCAAAACAATTTTCTCATCTAATACAATAAACAAAAACTAACAGCGACAAAACTAAATAAATCACAATTTTTTTTTAACACAAAAAAAACACGTAAAAAGGCCCAAAAAAGCAAGAAATAAAAAAAAACCCCAAAACCCAACCCAATTACACAACACCCCAACGCACCACACACTTGACACACACACACACTTTTACACAACAACTTGTACACAACCACACACACTTGTACACACACACCACACACACTTTTACACACCACACACAACCCAACCCCACACACACACCACCACACACACAACACACACACACACAGCACAGACCACACACACACACACACACACACACAACACACCACACACGCCGCACGCACGCACGCACGCCACACAAAACACGCCGCACGCACGCACCACACACACACACCAGTTCAAAGCGTGTTGGGGGTTTATAAAATATCAACCCATATATAGATCAATGCTTACACATGTACCTATATGAAAGAAAATTTGGGGCATAACATTTAAGACAAAATAACGCGGGCACTTAAATCACCTCTTTAATTACAAGTCGTGTTCTGTACTTTTTTTTATGAAATATCTTTTTAGATGTTTTTTATACTGATTTTTTTTTTTAATTTCATTTTAATTTTGGGGGGTTTATTCCATAGGTCCCTGCCCCGAAAACAAGAGGTGATTTTTTATGATTTTTTCTGGGGGCTTGAAATTTAGCAAAAGGTGGTCTATTTTGGTTTAAATTTTAAAGCTTTGGGAATCTTTGGGGGTGCATTTGATTTTTGCTTTTCAAGATTCGCGCATAAAAAAACCAACTTTTTTTTTTTTATTAATATTTTTATTATTTTGATTAAAAACTTTTTTCATAAAACGCTTTCTTGAATAAAAAGCGTTTTTAAAAGCAGGGCATTTATTCTTTTAAAACCTCAATTGTCAGGGTGCTTTTTTTTAAAATACAAGTTTTTCTGCCTTTTATATAAACGGGAAGAATTTCAAGTTTGTTCCACTGCGGTTAACCAAAATTGACGCATATCAATGAGGTGAATGTGACCCAAAAAATGTTTTTGAGAATGATTTTTTAGAAAGTGTTTTTTTTTGGGTAATTGAAGTAGCCCTTTAGCTAGGGGTTTTTTCCTATACATTATGATCAGTCCCAATCAATTTTTTTTCAATGGTAACACCCTTTTTTATGAGGAAAATTCAACTTTCCGTTTTCCAACAACAAGGTTGAAACCTATCATTCAATTTTTGCCCTTTTTTTTTTGGCTTGCTGATACTACATACACTTTTTTTTTGTGCATTTAAGGGCATGTGGTTTAATTTAGTCCCAAATAATCCATCGTCAATACTTATTTAAAATTTTGCAGTTAATCGCTGGGGTCTTTATACTACAAAAGAGAGTGGTAAGTCAGCAAAATTTCACATTACATTTTTAAAAAAACAGGTAAATCTTTTCATAGACTGAAAACAAAATGGTCCCCAACCTGAGCCTTGTGGGACCCCCAAACTAATGGGTAGTATTTGATGCTTTATTATTTTCGATACAAACGCTCCTATTAGACAGAAAATTTTTATATTGGATAGATTGTTTTTTTTTTAAAGTAAGAATTTAGGGAGTTTTATTGTTTTTTAAATGGTTTAGTATACAGAGAGAATTGAAATTGGCCTGTAATTTAAAGGGAAAGAAGAGCAGCCCACCTGATTTATGGACAGGTATAACTTTTGCCTTTTTAAACTTGAGAGGAAAACACCTTTTCTCAATACACAAGTTGTATAGATATGTCAGTGTTTCAACAATAACCGGACTAGCAAGTTTTATAATTCGAGTATCTAACTTGTCTAGATCACGTGTTCTAGAATTCGTTTGCATTTTTATGCCTTCTAATACGTCAAAGGTTGTCATGGAAAGTTAATATGTTTTGAGTTAATATATTGTTGTAGGTAATGAAGATCATTTTCGCTTGACTTGTCATATGTTATAACTTTATTTGCTACATTTGAAAAATGGCTGTTTAATTCATCAGCTGATATGTCTTTAATGAACTGTTGATTTTTTTGAAACATGTTTATAACGTAAGAAATTGATGGCTTTCCAAATCTGGCAAGAGTCACTAGTGGAATTAAAAACTGTTAAAGTAATTACGTTTTGATCTGCGTTTAATGGAATTCACTTTATTCCTTTGTGTCCTAAATTGTTCATGGGTACCATGGGTTTTCAGGGGGTTTTCTTAAGTTTATCTCAGATTCTATGTCTTTTGTTATCCATGGAGTTTGTTTTTTTCTTTAACTCTTTTTTAAAAAAAATAAGGGAGCATTTTGTCATACACTGACATAAATGTTTTTAACCCAAAATTCAGCAGCTTCATTGGGGGTCTCATTGTGTGTGTTTTGTGGTGTGTGTGGTGTGTGGTGTGGTGTGGGGTATGTGTGTGGGGTGGGGTTTGGTGGGTGTTTTTGTGGTGTGTTGTGTGTGTGTGTGTGTGTGGTATGGTGTGTGTTGGGGTGTGTGTTTTGGGGGGTGGGTGGTGTGTGGTGTGTGTGGTGTGTGTTTTAAATTACTGGATTTTATGCACTGATGTTTCAAGTATGCCTGTGTATTCTGTTTCGTTTTCAACGCCATGCCCAAAACATGATCTTGTGAGACGAGCACAGAAGCTGTGTAGTGGCTCGTGTCAAGTTTTCCCGAAGTTGGAATGCAGCTACCCTAATGGTGGGCAACAGCGGTAGCATGCACAAAAATCTAGCCGAGAAACTTTTGAAAAAGATTTCCAAGTGAAAAGCATGATCAATGAAATGGATGAATGATAACTTTGATTGCTTGTGAAGTTGAAGTGTTCAATTTTTCTTATTTCATTGGCAGTATGTGCCTTGTTTGAAACTTTCACAAAAGTTACATAGCCCAAAATTTAAGCACTTGCAAGCGCACGCACGTGTGTGTGTGTATGCATGTACGTTTTTTCTGTTTACCCCTACTGGCTTAAGTTGGTGGAAGTGTATATACTGCGCCATATCTGTCATTTTTTTACTTAGTTTTTGCTTTAACAAGTTTGGTTCAAAAAAAATCAGCTAAAAATTAACTGGTCCTGTAATTCATGGGCTTGGACTATATGATGAGTAGTGGCAATAGTTTGAACACACTGCTGGAAAATTAATTCTAAAGACTTAAAATGTATTTATTTATTTATTTATTTATGTTAGTTTTATTTTTTTAAATAGAACTTTCAATAAAGTAAAGAACGCTGAACTGTTAAGATTTTATAGTAATAAAAAGAACGTTTAACAAATTGTTATTGAATGTCCATTTTCTGGATTTCTTGTGGACATGGCATAGCCCAAATGGAGAACACCACAACCAAATAGATTACATCATGGTGAAAAGACGGTTTCAGTCTAGCGTTAACATCGCACAGACACGAAGTTTTCCAGGAGCAGACATAGGGAGTGATCATGATCTTGTGATGATGACTTTCCGACTACGTCTAAAGAAAATCCACAAGCGGAACAACATCAGGATCAAATTGACCCCAGAAGCTGAAGGACCCAGAGGTATTGAAATTTTTTCAAGCAAGGATAGGTGGAAAGTTTGCAGCACCACTGTGATAGACTCAGACATAGATACACTGACGAATAGTTTCAATACGCAGTGACTGAAACAGCAACGAGCTTCTTGGCAAACACCGACAGTCAAAAAACCCTGGGTCACACCTAACATCCTACAACTATGCGACAAGCGTAAGAGAGTTGAAGAAAAAGAAAAATAAAACAAAAAAAAGAGCAGAACAATATAGGGCAGTCAACAAAAGAACAGGAAGTCCATGACGAGGCAAAAGAGAAATGGATCGGTGAACAGTGCCAAGACATTGACGAGAACATCAAGAAAAACAATAGCAAGAAACCCTATCAGCTGGTGAAAAGACCTGACTAGCACGAAACAGAGAAAAGGTTTAACAATCCAAGACAAAAATGGGAAGTGTCTCACTGACGACCGGGATATTCTGAACAGTGGACAGAATACTGCTCCGACCTGTATAACTATAGAAGCGCAGGAGATCCAGAAGTCCTTAATGTACCCGAAAGAAAAGACACAGACAGCCCACCCTATCCTCCGAGAAGAAGTGGAAACAGCAGTCAATCGCTGAAAAAGGGGAAGTCAGCAGGGTGACAAACATTCCAGCTGATTGGTCCAAGCTGGAGGGGAAGCCATGATCAGCGCCCTACTAAGAATCTGCAACAAGATCGGCAGACAGAAAATGGCCAACACCATGGACACAGTCACTCATCATCACCCTCCCCAAGAAAGAAATCTACAACAATGCCATAATTACCGCACAATCAGCCTCATATGTCACCCAAGCAAGGTCATGCTGCAGATAATATTGAATAGACTGAAGCCACAAGCAGAGACCATCATTGCTGAGGAACAAGCAGGTTTTCCCAAAAGCAGGGCGCAGCACAACAAAACAGATATTCAACCCCCAGAATACTATGTGAGCGGTACCTTCAACATCAACAAGACCTTTCCCAAACGTATTTATCGATTTTAAAAAGGGCTTTGACAGGGTTGGGGCATGCAGCTTTGTGGGCAACCATAAATTTGTACAGCATCAATGCAAACCTGATCAGAGTCATCAAACAGCTGACAGCGAGGCCACCAGTGCAGTGTACTACAACAACAACATTGGAGAATTTGGTTTTTCGAACAACAGTTGGAGTAAGGCAGGGCTGTCTACTCTCCCCCACTCTTTTCAACATCTTCCTTGAGAGAACATGGCTGATGCACTGAACATCATGAAGGATCAGTCAGCAATTGGTGGCAGAACGATCACAAACCTCCGCTTCGCAGATGACTTGATGGAAAGCAGGATCAGAAAAAGAGCTTGCCAGCCTAAAACAAAACTTGAATAAGGCCTCCAAAACATACGGCATGGAAATCATGCAGAGAAGCCCCAAACTGATGACTAATAACACCAACGGCATTAGCACTGATATCAGGGTTAATGACCAGAAGCGGGAAAAACAGTTCAAAGCTTCAAGTACCTGGAGCCATTGTATAAACCCAGGGATCCAAGCCAGAAGTAGTATGCAGGACTGCACAGACAATAACAGCTTTGCAAAACTAAACACCATCTGGAGAGATAAGAATATCTCACTTATCTCCAAAATCAACTAATGCGCTCCCATGTCATATCCATATTTCTGTATCCCTTTGGAATCATGGACCCTGACTGCAGATTTGGAGAGAAGAGTACAGGCAGTGGAGATGAGATGCTTTCGGAGACTCCTTGGCATCTCCTACAAAGACCAAAGCAACGAAAGCGTGCAAAACCCAGAATCCAGCAAACCCAAATGGGACCCTATGAGAACCTTCTAACGATCGTGAAAAAGCGAAACTTAAATGGTATGGGCATGTCACAAGATCCCAAGGAATTACAAAGACAGTTTTGCAAGGCACTGTCCAAGGAGGAAAGAAGAAGAGGCAGACCAAGGGAAAAGCTGGGAGGAGAAAATCAGCGAATGGACAGGCCTAGAACTCAACAAAACCCTGAGAAAGGCAGAACAGAGAGAGGAATGGGGGGAACGGTTGTTGAGTTTTTGAGGGTGCCCCCACGGTCGTCAGACTACGGACAATAGATATTGATGTATGTGTATTTTTAAATGACGCTCGAAAATTAAAGCTAATTTTCATGGGTGTGGCAATGTGTGTCCCCCCGTGTGGCGTGTGTGTTGGTGTGATTATAAGAGAGAGAAGAGAGAGAGAGAAGATAGAGAAGAGAGAGAGAGAAGAGAGAGAGAGTCGGTCAATTTTTATTTCCACATGTGCGTTGAATAAGCAGGCATTTGCTTTTTCATTGACCATTTCTCAAAAATAAAACTCCATTGATAACACACTTGCAACAATAAGGACAAAATAGAACATGGACTCGAAATATCAAGCAATACAATGCAAGACAACAGACAGACGGACGACAACGGACGGACAGACAGACAGACACCACACACCGCGCGCGCCGCGCGCGCCACACACACACACACAACACACACCAACGCGCGCGCGCGCGCACACAACGCGCGCGCCACACACACACACACACACACTTGCATTCTCCTCTCTCTCCCCATATGAAATTAAAGAATAAAAAGCAAACAAGTAAACCCTCAGATCACCCAGTTTTTCCCCCTTTCAATCCAGCATTGATAAAAATCCCATTTTAATGGCCTAGATTGCCATTAGCAATGACAATACAGATGCACCATATCCCTCCTTCCCCCCCCCCCTCCCCTCCCCCCCCCCCCCCCCCACCCACATACATGTACATGCACTGGGTATTGCACCATGTTTCTATGTTTGTGTTGTTTTGATTTTTTTTTTATACATCAAACCCTCCATTCAATAACAAAACAAAAAACCCCCGTAACAAAGAAATTGATAATAATAATAATGCTGGTAATAAAGATAATCCCCCACCACTGCTAGCAACAGCAACAACAATAAAAGAGATGGAGAAGAACGGGGAAAAATATCAATAAAAGGGAGTGGGGGGGGGGGGGAGGGAGAGAGAGCCCGAACAAACAAAAAGTAAAAACCAAAACAAATAAAGAAAACCAAGAGGAAAAGCAAAAACAACAACAACAAACCCAAACAAAGAAAAACAACAACCCAACCCACCCACAACCAACTAAAATAAAGTGTGTGTGTGTGTGTGTGTGTGTGTGTATGCGCGCGCGCGTGTGGGTGGGTGCGTTCGTGTGTGTGTGTGTGTGCGTGCGTGCGTGCGTGCGCGCGCGCGCGCGCGTGTGTGTGTGCGTGCGTGCGTGCGTGTGTGTGTGCGCGCCCCGTAAGTTGGGACGGTGAAAGAAAGCGAGTCTTAAAGGTATGCCAAGTCTTTAATGTTGGCTTGGGTGTGTGTGTGGCGTGGGTGTGGTTGCTAGATTTTTGAATTTTCTTAAAAAAAAAGCTTTTGTGGCTTATTTTTCTTCAAAAAGTGATGCTTTGTTTTCCTTTAACCTGTTTTTTTAGGGCGGGAGAGAGGAAGGGAGGGAGTGGTCTTAATTACAAGAAGAACCTGAAATAAACAGTAACGTTGTTTTTCTTCTAAAAGAAAAATCATTAATCGTTTGATATTACACTTTTTGTGTAACCTGAAGAATGTCTTTGAAATAACCTGTGAAGTGAAGTTAAATGTATATATTTGAAATACACTTTGAATATGCTGGGGGTGTTTATCTAGGTTAATTACATTACTGTGTGTGTATTCTATGTCAATACTTTTGATCTTATCTTATTATGCGGATAATACCCTTACATAAATAAGTGTTTTGTATAACATGCTTCTGTTTATTATAGTATTATAAAAAAATGTTTTGAACGAATCTCTTGAAATGGATTTTTTTGTTATCTAGAGATAAAGCTTTTGAAATAACCTTGGGTATCTAAATCTCTCTCTCTATATAAATATATGTGTGTGTGTGGTGTGGGTTGTGGTGTGTGAGAGAGAGAGAGAGAGGGGAGAGAGAGAGAGAAGAGAGAGAGAGAGAGAGAGAGAGAGAGAGAGAGGAGTATGTCTGTCTGTCTGTCTCTGTCTGTCCCCTGTCTGTCTCTGTCTGTCGTCTCTGTCTGTCTGTCTCTGTCTGTCTGTCTGTCTGACTCTCTCTGTGTCTCTGTCTCTTCTGTCTCTCTCTCTGGTGTCTCTGTCTCTGTCTGTCTGTCTCTGTCCCGCCTCTTTCTGTCTGTCTGTCTGTCTGTCTGTCTCTCTGTGTCTCTGTCTCTGTCTGTCTGTCTATCTCTGTCTGACTCTATCCCTTGTGTGTATGGATATTTTGCCAGGGACAACTCTCTTGTTATCGTGGGGTCTTTCGCATGTACTGAATAATTGTGACACATGGGACTTCGGTTTATCGTCTTACTCAAAAGACCAGAATCAAGGCTACCAGTCATGTGCTATGGGGATTAGGGAACAAGCTCTAGCACAAAATCTGTGGTGTGTGTGTGAAATGCGTGCGCGCGCGTGTGGGTGTATTTTTAAAAATCATTTTATTTCGAGGATAATGGAATAAGCGCTCAGTGCCTTTTTACATCCAGTCCCCGTAAGTACACATTTTTTGTAAATTTTGTCATCCGTTCCCACCGGCCCCCACAATGGCCTACTCTCCGAAAAGCTGAACGTTTTTTAAACCTGTGCACAAGATGTTCTGCGTGCGTTCGCACACGGACCTCGGTTTATAGTCTCACCCGAAGGACTTTTGGGGGAGTGGAGTCTGCACTGATGTTAACTCAGAGGAAAAGTCCTCTTGAACGAAAATTCGAACCCTGGTCAGCAGATCAGGAGCGCATCACTCTAACCCTCAGGTTATCCGGGGCCCCCTTGTGTGTGTGTGTGTGGTGTGTGTGTGTGTGTGTGTGTGTGTGTGGGGTGTGCGAGCATGCGTGTGTGTGCACGCGTATACACACACGGTTTGTTTGAACGTGTACGTATGTGTGCGCGCGTGTGTATTTGTTATGGAATGTTTATTTTCGCAGTTGTGTTTATAAACCAACATGGTTTTAACTCTTACTCCACAGTGTTATTGATTTAGCAATGCCGGTTTTATGACAGGGAGAGGGTACAGGTAATCAATTTGATCGGGATCTGTTGCATCTGTTGGGTCTGTGTGTGTCTGTGTGTGTGTGTGTTTTGTGTGTGTTTTGTGTGTGGGGCGCGCGCCCCAGTTTGGGGTGTTGTTCATTTGGTGTGTTTGTGTGTGTGTTGTGTGTGTGTTCATGTGTGTGTGATGCGAGTGTCCGGCTTATATTTCTATATTATATATGTGTGGGTTTCATGGTTTTGGGGCGTGCTGCGTGTGTGTGTTTTGTGTATGTGTGTGTGCGCGCGTGCGTTTTTGCGTGTGTATTGCAAGTCCATGTGTATGTTGTTTCGAGTAGACGGATAACTTGCTGCATGTATTTTGGGATGAGTGTCCGTGTGTGTGTGCGGGGCGCCGCTCGCGTGTGGTGTAGTACAATGAATGTGTGTGTTACCGTCTGTGCATGTCATATATATATAATATAATAAAATATATATATATAATTAAAATAATATTTTAATAATAAAATGCCCTTTTTACAATGCACCAAATACCTTCAGCGCCTGGGCTTTATCCAGTTTGATTAAACCAAAGCCCCGGGGGCAACAGCAAAGTGCGAGGGTGTATATCTGGGTTCCCCCCATGGAATTTCCCCCTTTACAGCTTATGATCGACTTTTACTCTCTACTAGAGTTCTTGCACAGTCCTTTTTCCAGCCCTGGGGGGTGGTTTTCCTTTGAGAAAATCTCCAAAGCGACTGTCCCCTTTTGCCCACTTGGGCCGAAGAGTGGGGATATACTGTGGGAAGGCACTCCATTTTAATCAAATGTCTCCCCCAAATTTCCGAAACGCACGCCTCCTCGGTGTTTTGGAGGTCCGTCGATCATGTGGACAAACACGTTAAAAATTGCAGGGGACAGAAAACCCAACAACATCCGACCACCACATCATGACCACCTACACACTGACCCCCACAAAATAGGGAACCTAGATGTTTAAAACCCCTGGATATTTTACCCTTTTTTTTTATGAGCGTACTTCAAAGATTTGGATTCATGTTTTTAAAAAAAATAGGAAACTAAATCAGTCAAAATAGAGCCTTTTTTTTTTTTGACTGCGTGACTTTCAGTAGGGGTCATTTTTTTAATTTTCTAAATTATATTGTGCGCTTTTAAACACACACACACACACACACACGCACCACGCACGCACGCACGAAACGCACGCACGCACGCACGCTCGCACGCACGCACGCACGCACGCACGCACGCACACACACCACACACCACACACCCCAATCAGGTCAAATCGAATTCTTTTTTTTCGAGGATAATGAATAAGCACTCATGTGTTTTTTTTTTTTTTTACATCCAGTCCCCGCCCTTAACGGGATATAGATACCATCCATATTGAAAAAGACTAATTAAAAACAGCAATAACAACAACAATTATAAACAAAAAAAAACGGGGAGACAAAAACAACACTAACACCCCCAAAAAAAATAAGAAACAAGAAAAAGAAAGATAATGATAGCAAAAAAAAAGCAAAACACACACATCTAAAAATACGAAAGAAACAATCAAATGATAATAACGATAAAAAGGGGGCAAATAAGCAAGGTAGCAAACAAGAAAACAACGAGTCAAGCAACTGAAAACATCATCCCACCACACCACCATCCATCAACAAAAGAAAGCATACAAATCATAATAGTGTAGTAAAAAGGGGAGGAAAAAACCAGTATCATCATTATTGGGAAGAAGCAGTCCTACGAAGAGAGAGAGAGAGAGAGAGAGAGAGAGAGAGAGAGAGAAAGAGAAGAGAGAGAGAGAGGGGAGAGAGAGCATGCACGCAATCGAAAAGCACCACATATTTCAACGCAATTACATGGTACAGAACGCTCGAAACTTACGCATGAACCCGTGCACACACACACACACACACACACACACACACACACACACACACACCACACACCCCACACACACACACACACACACACACAACCCCAAACACACACACACCCCAACACACACACACACACACACACACACACACACACACACACACACACACTCTCTCTCTCTCTCTCTCTCCATTATCCTCGATATAAAAAGAAGAAATAAATGAAATAAAAAATAAAATCTCTCTCTCAGTCTTTTTGCTCTCTTTCCCTCTGCATTCGAATCTGTGTTTCTGTCTCTGTACCTGTCTCTGTCACACAAAACAACACACACACACACACACACACACACACACCACACACACACACACACACACACACACACACAACACACACACCACACACACACACACACACACACTACTCCTCTCCCCTCTCCCACCCTCTACCCTTTCATTCCCAAACTCTTCAACCCCACCTGCTTTTATCCAAACACACACACACACACACACACCACACACACACACAACCACACACACACACACACACACACACACACACACACACACACCCCAAAACACACACACACTCTCTCTCTCTCTCTCTCTCTCTCTCTCTCTCCTCCCCTTTCTCTCACACCCCACTACTCCTCTCCCCTTCCCCACCTCCATACCCCATCATCCTCAAACACTCAGCGCACCTGCTTTCATCCACACACAAGCACACCAGAATCTGTCTCGAAACGAACCACCTTTTACACAGCCAGGAAAAAGCGAGGGGTTAGGAAAGAATGCCTGGTGTGATTCATACATCTATATCAAACGATTCGCGCCGGCGGCACTCAATGGCAAGAAATGATCATCGCTAATACCCCCCCCCCCCCCCACCCTTGCTCCATTCCCAAAGAGCAAACGGAAAATATCCCTGTCTTTTATAAAAGATGTCCAGCTCGTTATTTTTAGAATGCCAATTAGGCCGCAACGCGCGCGTGCGAGCCACAACAACGACCTCAAAAAGAGCACGTGTGGCTGCTTTGGTGTCGCTGCTTGGGCTATTCTCTCGCTCTCTCTCACACCAAACGTGACACAGTGGGGCCCTAGGTGTCGTGTGCAACTTGGTTTTCTAGAATTGAAAGACGACGTTTTGTTTTGGGTTGGAAACTGTGTCGGATTTGTGGAATATATTTTTAATGTGGTTTTTAACGTGTTTGTTGAAGTGGTGATCGTTTCATGGCAGGGAAGGATTTGGAGTATGAAGTGGTAAGTTTAATTTTTCGTTCATTGTGTGGTGTCGAATGCTGTGGTCTGTGCGAGTTTTTAGATTTTTTTCAAGCTGCAAACTTTTTGTTGCTTAGAAAACAAGCTTGGTTTCTTGAAATCTGATTAAGTATGGCATTATTGTTTTCTTCATTTTCCCCTTTAAAAAACATGACTTTAATATAATTTTTGACATCGCTAAATTATATCATTCGATACTACGAGCTCAAAGACAGGATTTTATGCTAACACATACATAAAATGAAAACACACACACATGCACGCGCCCCGCGCGCACACACACACACACACACACACACACACACACACACACACACAAACACCAAACACACACACACACACACGTGCGCTCTTACCTGCGATTTTTAAATGCTGAAATTTATATGTCTTCTGGGTTTTACAAACTCCACTCTGTGGGGTGTGTTGTGTGTGTGCGTGTGTGTGTGTGTGTGTGTGTGTGTGGGGTTGTGCGTGCGTGTGTGGGGTTTTGTGTGTGTGTTTTGTGTGTGTGTTGTGTGTGTGTGTGAAAACAAAGTAGTGCATGGAAACCAAACCAAACCAACGCTTTCCACAACGCAGAAAAGTGCAAAATGACAGATGATGCGCGTCTGACAATTAATGTTACATAACAATCTCATTGCTCGTATGGTCTCCCCTCATCTATTTTCCATATCAGTGATTATTGTTAAGCTTTTTATTGATTTTTACGTTCATCTTTTTGTATTTTATATTTTTTAAAGTAGATTTATTCTAGTTCTTAGAAAGGTTAATCAGTTGAGAGAGAAAAGATTTTTTGATTGAGTGATCGATAATCTTTTCCCCCAAGGGTAACAATAAGTACTGACATATTTTTTTCATCCGGCCAATGCGCATACTGCCCTGAAGACTTACTATATGGAAGACAACACAAGGCTCCTCTATACGCATAACGCGTACGTGCACGTGCACGTGCACACAACACAACACACACACACACACACAAACACACACACACACACGCACACCACACACACACACAACACACACAGAGAGAGAGAGAGAGAGAGAGAGAGAAGAGAAGAGAGAGAGATGGATGGATGGATGGGTGTGTATAGGTATAGATCTATTGGAGAGAATGTAGTTTCTGTTGGTGTGAATGTGGGTGTTTTCTAAATCTCAAAGTAGAGCATGAACATTAAAATAACAAAATCAGAAAAAAAACAAAACGCTTTTCCCCCAAACAGTGACAGATGATGCATATCTGCCACATTAGTGTTCCCATAAATTCTCTCGCTGTTCGAATGGTTTCCCTCACCTGTGTCTCTGTCATCATTGTTTTTACCTGGTATTGATTTTTCACGTCTGATCCTCTTAGAAAGATTTGTTCTAGTTCTCAGTAAAAGTAATAAAACTTCACACTGTTATGGCATATACGTTGAGAGAGAGAGAGAGAGAGAGAGAGAGAGAGAGAGAGAGAGAGATAGAGAGAGAGAGAGAGAGAGAGAGAGAGGAGGAGATTAGAGGAGAGAGAGAGAGTGTGTGTGTGTGTGTCTGTGTGTGTAGCCAGGATTTAAATTATTGTCTTGCCTAAACTGTCGCGTTTTGGAGTAGCGTGAAATGAACTCCAGTGCACATAATTTAATACGCACACTAATCAGTAAACTGCAGTATTTTACATGCTGCTGTAAATAAGTAATGACATTCTAAGCAAAAATAAAAACATTTTCTGTTCTGCTTTTTTTACTTCTTAGTGGACGAAGTACATGCACTGTACTGTAGTATAGGCTATTTCGCTCGTCAGCGTTTCCTTTATACTAATCGACAGTATAGCACAAGACTGCATGTACTGCATCTGTTGCATGATACGTAGGGCATGCTCTACGTTTATATCTCATTATATCAAACCACACTACAGCACACTACCCCACACCACACCCACACCACACCACACAAAAATCACACCAAACCACACCATACCACACCACACCACACCATACCACACCACACCACACCAAAAAACACAACACCGCCCGCCCAAAACACAAAAACCCCACCCCAAACACCACACCACACCACACACCCCACCCCACCCCACCCCACACCACACTAAATCACACCAAACCACACCATACCACACCACACCACGCCATGCCACACCACACCACACCATACCATACCACACCACGCCATCCCACCCACACCACACCACCCCAAAACCTTCCCTAAATCACACCTCATACCCCACATACCACACCACACCACACCATACCATACAAAACCACACCATACCACACCACGCCATGCCACACCACCCCCAACCACACCACACCTTACTAAATCACACCTCACTACACCACATACCACACCACACGACACACACCACACTACACCACACATACTAATCACACCACAGCACAACACAGCACAGCACAGCACAGCACACCACAGACAGCACATCACAGCACAGTGCATGATACAACACATTAAGCAATACACAGAACTGCTTGAGGCTTACTATATGACAGACTACTCAAGGCTCCACTACACTGCATAAAGCGTACGTGCACGTGCATGAATATTCCTTAACATTAAACCATTACAGCACACATTCACATACTTGCGAAGAAAAACATACGCAAATAGTTAAGTACACCTCACGAATACGCACCCATGCACGCACACGCGCGCGCGCACGCACACACACACACATGTACAGAGAACTGACCCAAATACATGCTTGCTCGTGCCCCGCTTTCACGCACGTTGCAACAACATAGACTTCATACTCGTAGATTGATCCATGCCACAGCTTTTCTTTTTTGTTGTCGTCTATATTAGTTATGTATGATGAACAAAACGTAAAACTGAAGACCAAACACACACACACACACACAAACACACACACACACACACACACACACACCACACACACACACACACACACACACACCACACACACAACACACACACACAAAAGACTTATGTATATATTCATAGCACATGCACAAACGTGTGTGTGTGCGTGCGTGCATGCGCGCGTGTGTGTGTGTGTGAGGCCAGTTGTATTTTTGTTATATGACACTTACATAAAAATGCGTTTGTCGTGGCACCATGATTAACATTAACACACATTAATAAGATATTGAAGAATCTGGTTTTAACTACGTTTAGAGCAATCAATATTTCACACATATGAATTACGGTGTGTCGTAATGTCCAAAGCCCTTTGCAACCCCTTTTCTTAAAAAAATGGGAGTGTGAAATTGAAGCAAGTTAGTAAATGGTTTTTTTTTTACAAATATTTCAAAACCGTTTTGGAAGAAAAGGAAATATATTTCTTGTTTACTATATATCTCTGTCTCTGTCTGTCTGTCTTTTCTGTTGTCTGTCTGTGTCTGTCTCTGTCTCTGTCTCTGTCTGTCTGTCTGTCTGTACTGTCTGTCTGTCTGTCTGTCTCTCTCTCTCTCTCTCTCTCTCTCCCCTTTTCCTCTCTCTTTTCTCCTCTCTCTCGTGAAATGAAGGCAGTAGTAAAATTAATGTATATGTATTTCAGAACCAATTGGAAGAAGACAAATACATTTCTTGTTTACCAGATCGCTCTCTCCCTCCCCCCCCCCTCTCTCTCTCTCTCTCTCTCTCCCCTCTCTCTCTCTCTCTCTCTCTAAAATATATATATTTTATATAATATATATATATAATATCTCTCTCTCTCTTGTCATAAAACTTTAGATGCGCTAATGATCCATTACCAGATGAATGGATAACTCTCTTGCCATTCCCAGTGGAGAAGAAAGCCCTATAAATGGAACAATGTAGTTGCTTGTTGAAATTGGGGATGGATTTCATTTTATTTTGGACGGGTTGCTGCATGCTTATTTGGGCAAAAAAATATTTCTCAAAACTATTTCTTACTCTAGATCGGTTTACGGTTTTTTGTTGTTGAATGATACCTTGTGTTAATCGAGATCTCTCTCTCTCTCTCTCTTTTCTCTCTCTCATTCTCTCTCTCTCCCCTCCTCCTCTCTCTCCCCTCATCTCTCTCTCTCTCTCTTTTCCCTCTTCTCCTTCTCTCTCTCTCTTTCTCTCTCTTCCCTCCCCCCTCTCCTTCTCTTTCTCTCTCTTCCCTCCCCCCCCCTCTCTTTCTCCCCTCCATCCCCCCCCCTCTCCCTCATACACACACAACCCAACCCAACCCAACCCAACACATAAGCACGCACGTATGCACGCACCACACGCACGCACGTAGTACGAACACACGCACACACAACTACACACAACTCCAAACAAAACCACCACCCACCACCACAACCCCCCCCCCCCAACTTATTATATTTATAGCGTGTGTGGCACAAGCTACCCAAGGTCTGTCTTACATCACGGAGGTCCTGACCAGCCAACTGCCGTTAATAGCATCCTCCATCCCTGCAAACCCCCTTTCCCCCCTCCCCTTTCCATCCCCCCCCCCACCCTTTCCCCCCTCCGTGCTGCTTCCTAGTTTTAATCTGTCTTCACAGATTCCTAACTGACTGTTCTATAGAATTTCACATACTATATTAGTTCATAGCTTTCAATATGCGTGGTATGAATGTTCAAGGGATTGTTATCGATGGTTTGGTGTGAATTTATTATTGTATTATTATTATTTTTTTTTTAATCATTTGTCCGATTTCTAGAAGCATGTATTAATGAAGGAATCAATTCACGATATATGAAGCGACTTTATTGTTGTTGAAAATTGTGTTCCTATGCTAGAGCTCTGTGGTTCACTGATGGTTCACTAACGGTGATTTTTTTAATTTTTAATTTTTCTTACGTATGCGAAACCCTTTTTGTCACCCTTAAGGTAGCTGCATTTCGACTTCGGGGATAAAAGTGAATGTGAATATCTCTACATCTATGGACATGAAGAGAAGAAAATTGAAAAGTGGTAGGATAGGGAGGTGGGCAGGTAAAGATGATAATCATGAGGTATGAACACCTATGCAGAGGCACACAGAGAAACACTGTACACACATACACGTTTTATTTTTAAGTAATCTGTCTCTGTCTCCGTCTGTCTGTCTATCTGTCTGTCTGTCTTTCTGTCTCTCAGTCTCTCTGTCTCTCTCTGTCTCGCTGTCAGCCTGTTTCTCTCTCTCTCTCTCTCTCTCTCTCTCCCCCTGGCCCTCTATCTTCCCCCCTCTTTTTAAAACCATTTCTATTTTTCACTATGGTTTTGTATTCCGCGGCTGTTCGTGATTGAGATCCAGGTCTAACGGTCAATCAAGGTTTTCATAAAGCCAACAGAAAACAAGCCAACACGCCGTACATGATTATTGCTGGACTTAAAAATTATAATATAAAGTTTATGTAAAGTGTATATTTTGCAGTGGTCAGCTCATTAACAAGTTTAGCCTTGTGAATAGATTATGCCTCATTAATTTTTGTGTGTTTGCCTCCGCATATCTTATCAAAACTTTTCGAGATTTGGTTTTACTGTTTAATTTTAAAAAACAACAACTTTCCCGCGCTGAATGGTGCATGAATAGCATACAAGGCAATAATAATTATAATAATAATAATGATGATTTAGATTTTAAACATGTCCATGACTGATATGCTAAACAAGTACATCTTTTTCAGTATGGTAACTTTTTCTTTAAAAAAAAAAAATGTCAGTGATTGCACAAGCACGTTAAATCCCCCCCCCCACCCCCCCCCCCCCCCGCCAATTTTTGTTTTTATATTTGGCTTACTTTGCTGAAACCAACCCAAAACATACCCTTTCAAACCTAAGATTTTCCCTCCCGATTCACTCATACTGTCCCTCCTTTAACAGCAAAATTCATCACCCTGAGAAGTGTATAACCTGTGTGGTGTAATGTGTGTGTGTGTGTGTGTTTTGTGTGTGTGTTGTGAGAGTTAAAATTGAATTTGTTAAAATATTGTCAATCATTGTTTTGCATGTGTAGGGGCGGATTGATGCAAGCGCTCGATTTGTTTTTGCAAGCTTACACTTTTAAATTCCATTATTATTAAATTTTTATTATTATTTATTATTATTAATATTATTATTTTTAGTTTATTATTTTTATTATTATTATTAAAACGCCCCTAAATCCACTCCATTCCCGCAGTCAGAATGCGGGTACATAAATGGTGAGTCTACAGACTGGGATTGGGTTTTCTACTGCTAAGCAAATAAAAAGGAAAAAAGAAAGGGATAGAGAAAAGAAACCGGGAAAAAAAAGGAAAGGGAACAAAATACCAAAGAAAAGTCAAAGAAGAATAACAAAAACAAAACAAAAATAGGAATGTTCACTCCTACTTCTCGTCTAAATCACTTCTCCTCACTAAAAGCCCACATTATCCATTATTTTCCTATTATTTTGACAAATGACTCCACAACCGCCTCCCCACCCATACCCCCGCCGAAACAAAACCAAAAACAACGTTCAAGAAAAGAACGAACAAACAAACCAACAAACAAAGCAAAACAAAACAAAATACACAACAACATGCAAAAACCAGAAACAACCAACTAACCCTTTACACTCCCTGTCTTCTTTCTTTCTTTTCTTGTCTTCCTCTCTTTCTTGCTTCTTCTCTTTCTTTTATTTTTGCTTCTTCTTTCTTCTTGTCTCTTCTCTTCTTTATTTCTTGTTTCTTCTTTCTTTCCCCTTTTTTAGTTTTTGTTTTTTTTTCTTCTCTATTGTTTGCTTGTTTGTTGTTGCTCTTTTTCCTTCCTTCCTTCGTTGTTGCTTTTTGTTTGTAGTTTTAGTTTGTTTCTTTTTGCTTTTTTTTCTTTCTTTCTTCCTTCCTTCCTTCTTTCAGTTCCCTTTGTGTACTCTCTTATCCGTTGCACTTTGGTACCGACAGAATCCCAATTTGAATTTGGTTTCCCATGAGATTTATGCTTGTTGTGTGTTGTGTGGTGTGTGTGTTGTTTTGGGGGCTGTGTGTGTGTATGTTGTGTGCGTGATGCCTTAGATATAGAAGAGAAAGAGAGGAGAGTTAGAGAGTGGAGAGGAGGATAGAGCAAGATTCAAAAACACCACACACACACACACACACCACGCACGCACGCACACACACACACACACACACACACACACACACACACACACACACACACATATATATATATATATTAAATATATATATATATTATATATAGAGAGAGGAGAGAAAAGAAAGAGAGAGAGAGAGAGAGAGAGAGAGTCAGACAGACAGAGACTGAAGTCCGAGAGAGGCATATTTTGATTCTGATGTATTGTTTTTGTTTCGAGGATAATGGAATAAACACTCATGTGCTTTTTTTACATCCTGTTCTGGCGTGCACACAGTTTGTACAAAAAACAAACAAGACTTACAACAACACAGGCAAATATAAACTAATAATAAGGTAGTACTGTGTTCAAGTACCCCGCTTTGAAAACACACACACACAAAATAACACAGTTCAACATCACAAAAATGGGTGGCACTGCTCTTGTGGCGACGCGCTTCCCCGGGAGAGCAGCCCGAATTTTTACGCAGAGAAAATCTGCCGTACATACATAAATAAAAATAAAGATGGATCGTGCATTATTGGCTGACAGAAAAACAGTTACGGAAGGATAGCGTGCGCGCGCGCGTGTGTGTACATTTGAATTTTGTAAAAACTATTAATTGTAACTGGCACCATGTGAATGAGTGGGATGAACGAAAAAGCTTTGATTTGTTTTTTTTTTGCAAACATGGCGCATATGAATTCCATGTGTTGTTGTTGTTGTTCTTGTTGTTGTTGTTGTTGTTGTTTTTTGTTGTTGTTCTTTTTCTTTTTCTTCTCTTTTTCTTCTTCTTCTTCTCTTCTTCTTCTTCTTTCTTCTTTTTCTTCTTCTTCTTTCTTTTTCTTCTTCTTCTTTTTCTTCTTCTTGTTCTTCTTCTTGTTCTTCTTCTTTCTTCTCTTCTTCTTTTCTTCTTCTTCTTCTTCTTTTCTTTCTTTCTTTTTCTTCTTTTTCTTACTTGGTTGTTTCTCTTTTTTCTTCGTGATAGAGTTCTCCTTTATCATACAGCACACAATGGGCGGGCATAGCCTAGTGGTTAGAGCGTTGAACCCTTATCTGACGATCCGGGTTCGAGCCACCCCCGAGACGCCCGTTCGAGGGGACTTTTTCCCCTGGAGTTAACATCACACCGAGTCCACACTCGAAAATCCTTGGAATGAGGCTATAAACTGATATCTCGTGTTTTGAACGTAGCAGAACGTCCCTGCACAGACATAAATCCCGTTCCGCCTTTTGGAAGAGTCGGCCATTACGTGCCGGTAGGAATCGATGACAAAATGAAAAGAAAAATGCACATGGTAAAAATCGTGCTTAGACGTCATCCCCCAAGCGGAAGCGGCTATCTTTACAGTTGGCAAACGGCGAGTCGCAAAGGCGAAAAACTCACTATTTTGTGGACTTATTAAAGTATCTACAGGGAAAGGGGGAGACATTACCGTACAATGGTTTAAACAAGTTTATTTTTCAGTTCATGACAGCGCAGTTTTCATATGGTCTTCTTTCTCGTAGAATGTTCTTTAGTTGGTGTTTCTTTTAATTTTTTGAAGATTTTGTGTAGTTTTGGGGATAGATGTAATTCTTGTTTGGTTTCCCTGTTGGTATTACGAATACGATAAGGTTAAATCCTGTAATTTGTTTATTAATTTTTTCCCCTTATCATAGAACTCAGGGCGTCAGGTGATTTCTTAGTTCACCCGGTTCTAATGAAATGTGTATCCGCCCTCAGAGTTGTTTAAAAAACCCCACCCTGTATCTTAGAATCTGTAGCTTGTCGATAATTTTGATGAATATTTCCACTCTCTCTCTATTTATGTAGCTGTCTCTCTGTATTTCTCTCTCTCTCTCTCTCTCTCTCTCTCTCTCTCCTCTCTCTCTCTCTCTCTCTCCTCTTTCTCTCTCTCTCTTCATTTTGCAATATTTAAACATTTCTCGAATACCTAAACGAAATTTCCATGTTTCTCTCTGTGTCTCTCTGTCTTTCTCTCGCTGCGTGTGTGCGTGCGCGCGCACGCGTGTGTGTGTATTTGAAAGGATCTGACTCTAAGCAGAATCGCAGAACAACGTATTAAGACAAGCACGGAAAAAAATGGCCTGATGTCGATCACGCACGCACAGTCCTTAATACATATCGTTATGTGATCTGAAGTCTACGTAGCACGCAAAGATTCATAATATTAGCATATTGTTTTGAACGTCTGATAACCAGAGCGACAGGGATGAGGGGGGTGGGGTGGGGGTGGGGAGGGTTGGGGGGGGGGGAACCTGTTCATTCTCAATCCACTTTGGGAGGCACCAAAAATTCGAACCAGTAGCCTTGATGGACATTTTAACGTCTGGATTATGGTTACATATTGAACAATGTTTCATACACATACTGTGAATGTTGTGTGGGTTGTTTTCCCCCCCCCCCCTTCTATTTTCTTCATGTTGACGGAGTTCGATTTTGAAGGGTGTGAAGTGAGGTGTTGATTTTGAAGTGGGAGTGAATGTTGTAGAGTTACTGAAACGAAATGCGGTGGTGGTTATGATCTTTGCTTGGTCGGTGAGGCTATTATATAAAACAACAACAACACATGACAAATATTTTGCTGGCGTTCAGTATTCAAAGACACTCGTTAGTGAAAACATTATCCAGTTTTTCGTTCCTTAGTTCATAAAGATCTTGAGAGCGGAGAAACCAATTTGTTTGGCGTGTGACGCGTGATCGGTAAAGAAAAAAATGACCAAGGTTTTAGCCGAGTGGTTACGACCATTTGACTTCGATTCCGTGGGGCCATGAAATGTGGGTTC
>CM054143.1:56265407-56273738 GCA_028751875.1 Rapana venosa | reverse complement strand
GACCAAGAAGTCAACAAGAATGAACATCTTCAAGACCAAGAAGTCAACAAGAATGAACATCTTCAAGACCAAGAAGTCAACAAGAATGAACATCTTCAAGACCAAGAAGTCAACAAGAATGAACATCTTCAAGACCAAGAAGTCAACAAGAATGAACATCTTCAAGATCAAGAAGTCAACAAGAATGAACATCGTCAAGACCAAGAAGTCAACAAGAATGAACATCTTCAAGATCAAGTAGTCAACAAGAATGAACATCGTCAAGACCAAGAAGTCAACAAGAATGAACATCGTCAAGACCAAAAAGTCAACAAGAATGAACATCTTCAAGACCAAGAAGTCAACAAGTCAACATTGACAAAACCAACAAGTCAACATCGTTAAGACCAAGAAGTCAACAAGTCAACATTGACAAAACCAACAAGTCAACATCGTTAAGACCAAGAAGTCAACAAGTCAACATTGACAAAACCAAGTCAACATCGTTAAGACCAAGAAGTCAACAAGTCAACATTGACAAAACCAACAAGTCAACATCGTTAAGACCAAGAAGTCAACAAGTCAACATTGACAAAACCAACAAGTCAACATCGTTAAGACCAAGAAGTCAACAAGTCAACATTGACAAAACCAAGAAATCAACATCGTTAAGACCAAGAAGTCAACAAGTTAACATTGACAAAACCAATGTCAACAAGTCAACATTGAAAAACCAATAAGTCAAGTCAACATTGACAAAACCAATAAGTCAACAAGTCAACATTGACAAAACCAATAAGTCAACAAGTCAACATTGACAAAACCAAGAAGTCAACATCGTCAAGACCAAGAAGTCAACAAGTCAACATATTGAATACCAAAAATTCAACGAGTCAACATTGACAAAACAGTCAACAAGTCAACATATTCAAGACCAAGAAGTCAACCAGTCAACATAAAGACCAATCTAATCCAATCCAGTCAATCCTGTTGTTTATAGCCCCGCCGACCACAGGGGCCATGTCAGGGATGTCAAATCGTCAACTTTTAAATCTCAGATTAAAATCGTACATCAAGACCAAGAGGTCAACAACGTGAACATCTTCAAGGTCAAGAAGTCACAACGTCAACATCTTCAAGGTCAAGAAGTCACAACGTCAACATCTTCAAGGTCAAGAAGTTACAACGTCAACATCTTCAAGGTCAAGAAATCAACATCTTCAATGCCAATAAGTCAACAAGTCAACATAGATACCAAAAAGACATCAATACCAAGAAGTCCACAGTCAACTTCTTCAACACGAAGAAGTCAGCACCTTCAACATCAAGAAGTTGATATCTTCAATAGAAAGAAGTCAACAAATCAACATCAATACCAGTCTCCAAAGTCGACATCTTCAACACCAATATTCAACACCAAAAAGTCATCTTCAACACCAATCTTCAACACCAAAAAGTCGACATCTTCAACACCAATCTTCAACACCAAAAAGTCGACATCTTCAACACCAAAAAGTCGACATCTTCAACACCAAAAAGTCAACATCTTCAACACCAAAAAGTCAACACCTTCAACATCAAGAAGTCAACATCTTCAACACCAATCTTCAACACGAAAAAGTCAACATCTTCAACACGAAAAAGTCAACATCTTCAACACCAATCTTCAACACGAAAAAGTCAACATCTTCAACACGAAAAAGTCAACATCTTCAACACCAAAAAGTCAACACCTTCAACATCAAGAAGTCAACATCTTCAACACAAAAAGTCGACATCTTCAACACCAATCTTCAACACAAAAAGTCAACATCTTCAACACAAAAAGTCGACATTTTCAACACCAAAAAGTCAACATCAACATCAAGAAGTCAACATTAACACCAAAGAGTCAACATCTTCAACACAAGTCGACATCTTCAACATCAAGAAGTCAACATCTTCAACATCAAGAAGTCAACAAGTGTGGGCACTTTGACCTGTCAACACAAATTGGCACCAGCCATCTATAAAAGCCAGGTAAGGCATACCAAAATGATCACTAAGCACACCTCAACTGCATGTTCACACGCACATAAGCATGCAAAGACAAAAGCCCACGTGTGCATAGACGCACACACAAGGACAGCTCTCAAACATACACATGTACGCACATGCATTTTTGATCTTCCATTGTGTACATTCCAAATCTTGGTGTGTGTCAATTCTAAGTCTGTACTGTGTGATTTAAACCCTACGGCTTAATGAAAATGTATAGATTTATATTTTCTGTTAAATGTCATTTTTAGAAGATTTTATTTTTTCTTGTATACAGATAGCATACATAAAATAAACTTGCCCCTTCTCTCTCCCCCTCCCCCCTCTCCCCCATCCCCCCCTCCCCCATCCCCCCCTCCCCCATCCCCCGCCAATATTTTTCCTTATTACATAAAGTAGCTAGAAATTTCCCTACCTCAATACCACTGTAAAAGTTTTATCTTCGATATGCATACATAAAGAAGCCAGGAATTTCCTTCTCGGTCTTACGGTAAATATTGTTTCATTGCAAACATAAATTAAATAACTAGTCCCCATCTGTCTCACGATAAATGTGCTTGGTTTTGTTTTTTCTATTTCCACGCATGAAGTAACCAGGATCTCCCCCATCACAGTCTTATGTTAAATTTTGTCTTATTACATACATAATGTAGCTGGGATACCAGCCCCACTCCGATCTTCCAGTTTCAATTTTTGTGTTAACCTTGATGCACGTTTTCTTGCACTTTTCCCTCCAGGTTGATGGCGTTAACGTCAATTCTGATGTCTTCATCCTAAATGCTGAGGTCTTCATCCTCAATGCTGATGTCTTCTACTTTTGTACTGAGGTCTCCGTCCTCAATACTGTCAACCTCAATGCCGCCTTCGTCCTCATTATTGTCTTCGTCTGCCATGCCAATATGTTGACATCAATATCGACGTCCTCCACCTCAATATGCATGTCTTCTACCTCAATACTGTCTTCGACATCGATGCTGATGTCGTCGCCTTCAATGCTGTTTTCTGCAACCTCATTGCTGTCTTTGCCCTCAATGCTGTCTTCGACCTCAATGCTGATGTCTTCAACCTCAGTCCTGTCTTAACCTCAATGCTGTCTTCATCATCAATGCTGATGTTCTCACTATCAATGCATACAGAAAGTAGTCAGGACATTCATTCCAGTAGTACATTAGTCTTATATCATTGTTTTTAGTTAGAAACCAGAACAGCTAGTAACCATTTTAATTCTGGCTCTTTAGATGGATCTTTATGGTAGCAGGGTTAAGTTCCTCACTAGGGCACACCAATCTAAGTGCTAGTCTTCCACTGGTATGCTATTGCAGTTGCATCACGGCATATATAATTATATTGCCAAAAAAAAATTCAGAATGCACCTTTTTTTCCCTATGAAAGTCTTTTTTAATTAATATAAAACATGAGTATATGATTATTAGTAAGGTAATTTATGAAAGTGTGTGTGTGTGTGTGTGTGTGTGTGTGTGTGTGTTGGAAGAGGGACACATAAGATTTTGTAAGAACAGTATTTACAGAAAAAGGGGTGTTTGGGGGAGGGGATGTGCATGCTGATGTCAGAGAGAAATCAAATGAGGGCTGGCTAATGGACAGATTTTTGGGGGGTTTTCGGGGGAGGGGGGGGGGGAGGGGGGGTCCTCACATGGTTTACTTCGAACTTTTGTTTGTGAACAGACGCTTAAAAAATTCTCTCATCGGAATAAAAGAGCCTTGCTGATTCAAAGTGGAAAATTTGGGAGAAAAAGATCCAAACATGAATCCAAGAAATCTTTGCAATTGATAGAACTGATAATTGGGCTTTATATAAATTTACATAAACCACTGTATCTATTTGCCGTTGTGCCCACATGCATACAGACGACCTAACCAACCGACCAGCCGCCCCTTCCCCAATACTAACTGTTAACACTAACCCTAACTAACACTAACATCATTCTTAACCTCGGCCCCACATGTGGACACAAAGGCAGTTGGATACTGTGGGTGGGAGCTGGCAAAATGGAAAACATCTGTTTCGTTTTGGGGCCCGGGGGAGGGCTGCTAAAAAATGGGGGAAGTGGCAATTTTATGGGTAGAAGGATAGTTCCAGTCCTGAAGAGAGAGAGAGAGAGAGGGGGGGGGGGGGCGTGTAGGATAAATGACTCGATGTGTGTATGTATGGGGTGGGGTGGAGTGGGGGAGCACATTATTTGTAATAAGGTGGGTTAGGGGAGAAATGATGTCGTCTTCTTAAACACTTTTTTTTTTCATCAATCGGAGAGTGTATATGAAGATAAAAAGGGGAAAAAGTCGCGACAGCGTGTGTGTATTTATTTTTGTACAGTGGGTCACGAGCAATTTTTTTTTAAACTTGGGGAAAGGGGTGGGGGAGGGGCAGAACATTATTTTCAGGAAAGATGTGCTAAAAAGGCCGGGTAGGGGGGAAGAAAGTATGTTCGGATTAGTGGAAAGGGGAAAGTAAGTTTGATATTCTGTGTGTGTGTGTGTGTGTGTGTGTGTGTGTGTGTGTGTGTGTGAATAGATTTGAGGGAAAGATTTGTGCTAAGTGCCAATCACTGCAATAGCATACCAATGGTACTAGAACCACCAGTAAAGTATACTGTTGTGAAACCAGAAAAAAGTTATTAAACATTTGCATTAAACAAGTTGTACACGTACACTTGCATTTTTTCAAAGTAGAAAATGCTATTTCCAAAATATGGATGCTTTGTGATTTTCAGTGTGTGTGTGTGTGTGTGTGTGTGTGTGTGTGTGTGTTATATTTAATTTCCATTATGTTGTGAAACCAGCACCCAAGATGTGCATTTGTGTGTGAATACAATTTTTAAAAACGGAAAAGGCAGTCACTGTCTTGTTGGGTGCCACATAACTTTATATTGTTTCAGGGTGTGCAGTTTATATTTGATACAAATCTCTCGCACACATTCTGAAACTAGCACATCTGTTTATTTATATATATATATATATATATATATATATATATATATATATATATATATATATATATATATATATATATATATATATATATATAAACTTTCTAAAATGTGTGCTTCATTACTCAAGTGTATGAGTGCATTTTTTAAATATTCCATCATCGATATGCACTTGTCAAACCAGCACAAAAGGTACATACTTGTATGTGTATGTTAAAGGGATTTAAAACATTTCCAGTGGAAAACGTGATTATTGAAATGATGGGTGCAATATGATAACTTTATGACTGTGATAGTTTAAAAAAAAATCATTCCATCATTTTATGCTACAGTGAAACCAGCACACACAGTTATGTATTTTTGTTTATTTTAAAAGGAATTACAGAAATGTGCTCACACCGATTTTTAATTTGATTTTAGTTTTAATTCTGTGAGCGATATCCTGTTGTGAAATCAGCACCAAAGGTAGATGATTACTGCTGTGTTTGTACATTTATTTGTTTGATCGAGTAGAAAACTGTTAGTAAAACGACGGATGCATGATTGTGTTTGGTTGTTTTTGTCATTTTCATTCCATCGACATTACAATATGCTGTTGAGGAATCAACACACAAGCTGATTACTTGTATCATTATGTGTTAGCGTTTTTTCTGTTGGTTTTTTTTTTATATAAAAAAAGGAACTTCCTTATTGTGTGCTTTAAGTATTTCAAGCCTTCATGTACACTGTTGGTTGAACCCCAGAAATAATGTGCTGTTGTAAAACCAGTTCTGTAGTTGCATGCTTTTGTGGATGTGACTTAGGGTTTTTTTTTGGGTGGGTGGGAGGTGGAGGGGGGTATTTTTACATGACAATGACAAATTCTTTTATTTCGAGGATAATGAATAAGCACCCATGTGCTTTTTTACATCCAGCCCCCGCCCTTACGGATATTATATATATATATATATATATATATATATATATATATATTATATATATATATATTATATGAGAGAGAGAGAGAGAGAGAGAGTGTGTTGGGGTGGAATTGAACCTAAGATTGTTAGTGTTTTTTGTCCACCTTACATGGTAAATGTTGTCTTTAAAATGACAGATGCAATATGATTTTTGGTTATTTGCATACACGTATTGCTTTTCATTCCAACCACATTTTGATATACTCTTGTGAACTGGCACAAATGCTGTACATATGCATAATTGTCAGGGTTTTCTGTTTAAATTTTTTGGGTTAAAAATGAGATTATCGAAATGTGTGGTGTATGATTTTCGTTTGCTTACATATACTGTTTGTGAGTGGGTTTTTTTTAATCCCATGATTAAGCACTTATAATAATAGTGCAGAAATTGCATGCTAGCTCTTGTCGGAATTTTTTGGGAGTTAAAAGTAGAAAACATCGTTACTCCCATCATGGGTGCAGTATAAAGTTTGGTCGGTTGCCTGTTTAGTGCTGGTTAATTTTTACCAAAAAATTCCATCAGCATTGTGCGCTGTTATGAAACCAGCACAAGAGTTGTGTATATCGTGCGCGCGTGCGTGTATGTGATTTTTTAAAATGTGGTTATTAAAATGTGTGGTCTGATTTTCAACTGTTATGAATATTTTAAAAAACATTTTGTTCCATGACCAATATATTCTTGCACAAAAAAACTGGTGGTGGTGGTGGTGGGTGTGGGTGTGTGTGTGGGGGGGGGGGTGGTGGTGTGTGTGTGGGTGTGTGTGTGGTGTGTTTTGTGGTGTGTGTGTGGTGGTGTGTGTGGTGTGTGGTGTGTGTGTGTGTGTGGTATGGTGTGTGTGTGGGGTGTGTGTGTGTGTGGTGTGTGTGTGTGTGGTGTGTGTGTGTGTTTGTGAAAGTACTGGATTTTATGCACTGATGTTCAAGTATGCCTGTGTATTCTGTTTCGTTTTCAACGCCATGACCAACATGATCTTGTGAGACGAGCACAGAAGCTGTATAGTGGCTCGTGTCAAGTTACCCTGAAGTTGGAATGCAGCTACTCTAATGGTGGGCAACAGCGGTAACATGCACAAAAATCTGACCAGTAATTTGAACCTCGGAGCTCTAGCCAAGAAACTTTTGAAAATAAGATTTCCAAGTGAAAAGCATTATCAATGAAATGGATGAATGATAACTTTGGTTGCTTGTGTAGTTGAAGTGTTTTTATTTCCTTTTCAGTTCATTGACAGTATGTGCTTTGTTTGAAACTATCATATAAGTTACATTCTGAAAACTGTGCTTATGTAATTATAATAATAATGTACGGAACTTATATAGCGCTGAATCTTGTAAAGCAACAAATCAAAGCGCTCATGTGCGTGGATATAGCCCAGATTTAAGCACTTGCAAGCGCACGCACGTGTGTGTGTGTGTATGCATGTACGTTTTTTCTGTTTACTCTCTACTGGCTTAAGTTGGTGGAAACGTATACTGCGCCATCTGTCATTTTCCCCCCTTAGTTTTTGCTTTAAAAATAAGTTTGATTCAGAAAAAAATCAGCTAAAAATTAACTGGTCCTGTAATCATGGTCGTGGACTATATGAGTGAGTAGTGGCAATAGTTCGAACACACTGCTGGAAAATTTAATCCTAAAGACTTAAAATTTATTTATTTATTTATGTTATTTAAAAAAAAAAAGAACTTTCAATAAAGTAAAGAACGCTGAACTGTTAGATATTTTATAGTAATACAAAGAACGTTTAACAAATTGTTATTGAATGTATACATAATAATAATAATAATAATAATAATAATGTATGTAATTTATATAGCGCTGAATCTTGTAAAGCAACAAATCAAAGCGCTCAGATGATTTTTTTTTTGCGTGTGTATGTGGGTTTTTAAAATTGTCATCTGTTCCCACCGGCACACAATGGCCTACTCTTTCGAACAGCGGAACAGGATTTAACGTGTGCGCAAGACGTTCTGCATGCGTTTCTCACACGTGGCCTCGGTTTATAGTCTCATCCGAAGGACTTTGACATTCAGTTCGATTTTTTTGGGTCAAACTGGGAAGAAAGGGCGAGACTGGGAATCGAACCCAGAACCTCACGGTTTACTTGTTGGCAGGCAAACGTCTTAACCATCCTGCCACCTTCCTTCACATGTGTATTTTTAAATGACGGCTCGAAAAATAAATGACGATAAATTTTCATTGCGGTGTGGTAAGGTGTGTGTGTGTGTGTGTGTGTGTGTGTGTGTGTGTTGTGTGTGCGCGCGCGCGCGGCGGTGTGTGTGTGTGTGTGTGTGTGTGTGTGTGAGAGGGGAGAGAGAGAGAGAGAGAGAGAGAGAGAGAGAGAGAGAGAGAGTCAGTCAGTCACATTTTTATTTCAAGATGATGCATCGAAATAAGCAAGACATTTGCTTTT
>CM054143.1:56240407-56257907 GCA_028751875.1 Rapana venosa | reverse complement strand
CACACACCACACACACACACACACACACACACACAGAGAGAGAGAGAGAGAGAGAGAGAGAGAGAGAGAGAGAGAGAGAGAGAGAGATGGATGGATGGATGGGGTGTGTATAGGTATAGATCTATTGGAGAGAATGTGAGATCTATTGGTGTGAATGTGGGTGTGTCTATATCTCAAAGTAGAGCATGAACATTAAACATAACAAAATCAGAACAAAACAAAACGCTTTTCCCCCAACACAGTGACAGATGATGCATATCTGCCACATTAGTGTTACATAACATTCTCTCGCTGTTCGAATGGTTTCCCTCACCTGTGTCCCTCTGTCATCATAGTTTTTACCTGGTATTGATTTTTCACGTCTGATCCTCTTAGTAGATTTGTTCTAGTTCTCAGTAAAAGTAATAAAACTTCACACTGTTATGGCATACACGTTGAGAGAGGAGAGAGAGAGAGAGGAGAGAGAGAGAGGAGAGAGAGATAGAGAGAGAGAGAGAGAGAGAGAGAGAGAGAGGAGAGAGAGAGAGAGAGGAGAGAGAGAGTGTGTGTGTGTGTGTCTGTGTGTGTAGCCAGGATTTAAATTATTGTCTTGCCTAAACTGTCGCGTTTTGGAGTAGCGTGAATGAACTCCAGTGCACATAAGTAATACGCACACTAATCAGTAAACTGCAGTATATTACATGCTGCTGTCAATAAGTAATGCACATTCTAAGCAATATTGAAACATTTTCTGTTCTGCTTTATTACTTCTTAGTGGACGAAGTACATGCACTGTACTGTAGTATAGGCTATTTCGCTCGTCAGCGTTTCCTATACTAATCGACAGTATAGCACAAGACTGCATTGTACTGCATCTGTTGCATGGTACTGTACGCACTGCTCTACGTTTATATCTCATTATATCAAACCACACTACAGCACACTACGCCACACCACACCACACCACACCACACTAAATCACACCAAACCACACCATACCACACCACACCACACCATACCACACCACACCACACCACACAACACAACACCGCCCCGCCCCACAACACACCACACCACACCACACCACACCACACCACACCACACCACACCACCCCACCCCACACCACACTAAATCACACCAAACCACACCATACCACACCACACCACGCCATGCCACACCACACCACACCATACCACACCACGCCATGCCACACCACACCACACCACACCACACCTTACTAAATCACACCTCACTACACCACATACCACACCACACCACACCATACCATACCACACCACACCATACCACACCACGCCATGCCACACCACACCACACCACACCACACCTTACTAAATCACACCTCACTACACCACATACCACACCACACGACACTACACCACACTACACCACACATACTAATCACACCACAGCACAACACAGCACAGCACAGCACAGCACACCACAGCACAGCACATCACAGCACAGTGCATGATACAACACTTAAGCAATACACATACTGCTCTGAAGGCTTACTATATGACAGACTACTCAAGGCTCCACTACACTGCATAAAGCGTACGTGCACGTGCATGAATATTCCTTAACATTGAACCATTACAGCACACATTCACATACTTGCGAAGAAAACATACGCAAATAGTTAAGTACACACTCACGAATACGCACCCATGCACGCACACGCGCGCGCGCACGCACACACACACACACATGTACAGAGACACTGACCCAAATACATGCTTGCTCGTGCACGCTTTCACGCACGTTGCAACACATAGACATTCATACTCGTAGATTGATCCATGCACACAGCTTTTCTTTTTTGTTGTCGTCTAGTATTAGTTATGTATGATGAACAGACGTAAAACTGAAGACCACAACACACACACACACACACACACACCACACACACACACACACACACACACACACACAACCACACACACACACACACACACACACCAGCACTTATGTATATATTCATAGCACATGCACAAACGTGTGTGTGTGCGTGCGTGCATGCGCGCGTGTGTGTGTGTGTGAGGCCAGTTGTATTTTTGTTATATGACACTTACATAAAAATGCGTTTGTCGTGGCACCATGATTAACATTAACACACATTAATAAGATATTGAAGAATCTGGTTTTAACTACGTTTAGAGCAATCAATATTTCACACATATGAATACGGTGTGTCGTAATGTCCAAAGCCCTTTGCAACACTCTTTTCTTAAAAAATGGCAGTGTGAAATTGAAGCAAGTTAGTAAATGTTTTTTTTTTCTACAAATATTTCAAAACCGTTTTGGAAGAAAAGGAAATATATTTCTTGTTTACTATATATCTCTGTCTCTGTCTGTCTGTCTGTCTGTCTTGTCTGTCTGTGTCTGTCTCTGTCTCTGTCTCTGTCTGTCTGTCTGTCTGTCTGTCTGTCTGTCTGTCTCTCTCTCTCTCTCTCTCTCTCTCTCTCTCTCTCTCGTGAAATGAAGGCAGTAGTAAAATTAATGTTATGTATTTCAGAACCAATTTGGAAGAAGACAAATACATTTCTTGTTTACCAGATCGCTCTCTCCCTTCCCCCCCCCCTCTCTCTCTCTCTCTCTCTCTCTCTCCTCTCTCTCTCTCTCTATATATATATATATAAAATATATATATATTATATATATATATATATATTATATATCTCTCTCTCTTGTCATAAACTTTAGATGCGCTAATGATCCATTACCAGATGAAATGGATAACTCTCTTGCCATTCCCAGTGGAGAAGAAAGACTATAAATGTGATCAATGTAGTATGCTTGTTGAAATTGGGGATGGATTTCATTTTATTTTGGACTGGTTGCTGCATGCTTACTTGGCAAACAAATATTTCTCAAAACTATTTCTTACTCTAGAGTCGGTTTACGATTTTTTGTTGTTGAATGATACCTTGTGTTAATCGAGATCTCTCTCTCTCTCTCTCTCTCTCTCTCTCTCTCTCTCTCTCTCTCTCTCTCTCTCTCTCTCTCTCTCTCTCTCTTTCTCTCTCTTCCTCTCCCCCCCTCCCCCTCCTTCTCTTTCTCTCTCTTCCTCCCTCCCCTCTCTTTCTCCCCTCCATCCCCCCCCCCCCTTTCCCCCATACACACACAAACCCAACCCAACCCAACCCAACCCAACACATAAGCACGCCACGTATGCACGCACACACGCACGCACGTACGTACGAACACACGCACACACAACTACACACAACTCCAAACAAAACCACCACCACCACCACAACCCCCCCACCCCACAACTTATTTATATTTATAGCGTGTGTGGCACAAGCTAGCCAAGGTCTGTCTTACATCACGGAGGTCCTGACCAGCCAACTGCCGTTAATAGCATCCTCCATCCCTGCACCCCTTCCTCCCTCCCCCTTTCCATCCCTCCCCCCCACCCTTCCTCCCCCCTCCGTGCTGCTTCCTAGTTCAATCTGTCTTCACAGATTCCTAACTGACTGTTCTATAGAATTTCACATACTATATTATGTTCATAGCTTTCAATATGCGTGGTATGAATGTTCAAGGGATTGTTATCGATGGTTTGGTGTGAATTTATTATTGTATTATTATTATTTTTTTTAATCATTTGTCCGATTTCTAGAAGCATGTATTAATGAAGGAATTAATTCACGATATATGAAGCGACTTTATTGTTGAAAATTGTGTTCCTATGCTAGAGCTCTGTGGTTCACTGATGGTTCACTAACGGTGATTTTTTTATTTTTAATTTTTCTTACGTATGCGACCGTTTTTGCTCACCATTAAGGTAGCTGCATTTCGACTTCGGGGATAAAAGTGAATGTGAATATCTCTACATCTATGGACATGAAGAGAAGAAAATTGAAAAGTGGTAGGATGGGAGGTGGGCAGGTAAAGATGATAATCATGAGGTATGAACACCTATGCAGAGGCACACAGAGAAACACTGTACACACATACACGTTTTATTTTTAAGTAATCTGTCTCTGTCTCCGTGTTCTATCTGTCTGTCGTCTTTCTGTCTCTCATCTCCTGGTCCTCTGTCCGCTGTCACTTTTCTCTCTCTTCTCTCTTCTCTTCTCTCCCCCTGCCCTCTATCTTCCCCCCTCTTTTTAAAACCATTTCTATTTTTCACTAGTGTTGTTCCCTCTTCGTTTACCTTCCGTCGCTCTGCTTCTTCCCTGATTCGCTCCTCCTTTACTGATTTTCTCTTATTTTCCGTGTTCTTAATTCGGTCACTCATCAAGTGCTTTTTTCTCATTACATTTCGCCCCCTCATTTTCCACTAAAACATTTAGTTTTTCACTGTTATCCCGCGTTCGGATTGAGATCAGGTAGTAATCAGATTTATAAAAATAATAAAAACGTATGTTTATTAAAAGTGTATATATATAGTTAGAAAAGTGTATATTTCATGTAGCTAATTTAGCCTTGAAAATTATTATTAATTTTGTTGTTGCTGATATCCTCCCAACTTTCAAAATCTTTTTCCTTTAAAACATAACTTTTAATTAAAAATACACACTTTCCTGCCTAGAATGATAATAATGATAACTCAATACATGGCAATATAATAATAACAATAATACTTATTTATTTAAACAGTCAGTGATTGCAAACACTATAGTCTCCTCATCCCCGCCACTTTTTTTTAACAGAAAACTTCTGAATCCTCAACCCAAACATACCTATTTCAACCTATTTTCCCCCCTTTCCTCATCTTCCCCCTACCCCAATCCACCCCAATACCCGTTGTGTTTTGTTATTATATCACGGATTTTAGTTTTTTATCTTGGCTTACTTGCTGAAAACCTCAAGCTCAAAAATACCCATTCAAACCTAAGATTTTCCCCTCCTGTTTCATCTATATCTGTCCTGCTTTAACAGCCAAATGTCCATCACCCGTGCTGAAGTGATTAACCTGTGTGTGTGTATGGTGTGTGTGTGTGTGTGTGTGTGTGTGTGTGTGTGTGGTGTGATAGTGTAATTTGAATTTGTTAAAATATTGTCAATCATTGTTGATTGCATGTGTAGGAGCGGATTGAATGCAAGCGCTCTGATTTGTATTTGCAAGCTATAGCACTATATAAATTCCATTATTATTATTATTATTATTATTATTATTATTATTATTATTATTATTATTATTATTATTATTATTAAAACGGCCCCTTCAAATCCACTCCATTCCCGCAGTCAGAATGCGGCTACATAAATGGTGAGTCTACAGACTGGGATTGGGTACTACTGCTAAGCAAAGAAATAAAGGAAAAAGAAAAGGGATAGAGAAAAAGAAAACCGAAACAAAAGGAGAGGAACAAAAATAACTAAAGAAAAAGTCAAAGAAGAATAACACAAAACAAAACAAAAAATAGCGAAATGTTCACTCCCTATCTTCTCCGTCTAAATCCACTTCTCCTGCACTAAAAGCCCACATTATCCCATTATTTTCCTATTATTTTGACAAATGACTCCACAACCGCCTCCCCACCCCATACCCCCGTCCGAAACAAAACCAAAACAACGTTCAAGAAAACGAACGAACAAACAAACCAACAAACCAAAGCAAAACCAAAACAAAATACACAACAAACATGCAAACAAGCCAGTAAACAAACCAACTAACCCCTTTACACTCCTCCTGTCTTCTTTCTTTCTTTTCTTGTCTTCCTCTCTTTCTTGTCTTCTTCTCTTTCTTTTATTTCTTGTCTTCTTTCTTTCTTTCTTGTCTTCTTCTCTTTCTTTTATTTCTTGTCTTCTTTCTTTCTTTCTTTCTTTAGTTGTTTGTTTGTTTCTTTCTGTCTCTAGTTGTTTGCTTGTTTGTTTGTTGCTTCTTTTTTCCTTCCTTCCTTCGTTTGTTTGCTTTTTTGTTAGCTAGTTAGTTAGTTTGTTTCTTTTTGCTTTTTTTTCTTTCTTTCTTCCTTCCTTCCTTTCTTTCAGTTCCCTTTGTGTGACTCTCTTATCCGTTGCCATCTTTTGGTACCGACAGAATCCTAATAGAATTTGGTTCCCATGAGAGTATCATGCTGTGTGTGTGTGTGTGTGTGTGTGTGTGTGTGTTTGTGCGCGTGTGTGTGTGTATGTGTGTGTGCGTGATGCTGAGAGATAGATAGATAGAGAAAGAGAGAGAGTTAGAGAGTGGGAGAGAGAGATAGAGCAAGATACACACACACACACACACACACACACGCACGCACGCACGCACACACACACACACACACACACACACACACACACACACACACACACACACATATATATATATTATATATATATATATATATATATATATATATAGAGAGAGAGAGAGAGAGAGAGAGAGAGAGAGAGAGAGAGAGAGTCAGACAGACAGAGACTGAGAGTCCGAGAGAGGCATATTTTGATCTGATGTATTGTTTTGTTTCGAGGATAATGGAATAAACACTCATGTGCTTTTTTTACATCCTGTTCTGGCGTGCACACAGTTTGTACAAAAAACAAACAAGACTTACAACAACACAGGCAAATATAAACTAATAATAAGGTAGCTACTGTGTTCAAGTACCCCGCTTTGAAACACACACACACAAAATAATCACAGTTCAACATCACAAAAAATGGGTGGCACTGCTCTTGTGGCGACGCGCTCTCCCCGGGGAGAGCAGCCCGAATTTCACGCAGAGAAATCTGCCGTACAATACATAAATAAAATAAAGATGGATCGTGCATTATTGGCTGACAGTAAATCAGTTACGGAAGGATAGCGTGCGCGCGCGCGTGTGTGTACATTTGAATTTTGTAAAAACTATTAATTGTAACTGGCACCATGTGAATGAGTGGGATGAACGAAATTGCTTTGATTTGTTTTTTTTTGCAAACATGGCGCTATATGAATTCCATGTGTTGTTGTTGTTGTTCTTGTTGTTGTTGTTGTTGTTGTTGTTGTTGTTGTTCTTCTTCTTTTTCTTCTTCTTCTTCTTCTTCTTCTTCTTCTTCTTCTTCTTCTTCTTCTTCTTCTTCTTTCTTCTTCTTCTTCTTCTTTTTCTTCTTCTTGTTCTTCTTCTTGTTCTTCTTCTTCTTCTTCTTCTTCTTCTTCTTCTTCTTCTTCTTCTTCTTCTTCTTCTTCTTCTTCTTCTTCTTACTTGGTTGTTTCTCTTCTTTCTTCGTGATAGAGTTCTCCTTTATCATACAGCACACAATGGGCGGGGCATAGCCTAGTGGTTAGAGCGTTGAGCTCGTTATCTGACGATCCGGGTTCGAGCCACCACCGAGACGCCCGTTCGAGGGGACTTTTTCCCCTGGAGTTAACATCAGCACCGAGTCCACACCCTCGAAAATCCTTGGAATGAGGCTATAAACTGATATCTCGTGTTCGAACGTACGCAGAACGTCATGCACAGACATTAAATCCCGTTCCGCCTTTTGGAAGAGTCGGCCATTACGTGCCGGTAGGAATCGATGACAAAATGAAAAGAAAAATGCACGATGGTAATATCGTGCTTAGACGTCATCCCCCAAGTCGGAATGCGGCTATCTTTACAGTTGGCAAACGGTCGAGTCGCAAAGGCGAAATCTCACTATTTTGTGGACTTATTAAAGTATCTAGCCCAGGAAGGGGGAGACATTACCGTACAATGGTTTAAACAAGTTTATTTTTCAGTTCATGACAGCGCAGTTTTCATATGGTCTTCTTTCTCGTAGAATGTTCTTTAGTTTGGTGTTTCTTTTTAATTTTTTTGAAGATTTTGTGTAGTTGGGTATAGATGTAATTCTTGTTTGGTTTCCCTGTTGGTATTACGAATACGATAAGGTTAAATCCTGTAATTTGTTTATTAATTTTTTCCCCTTATCATAGAACTCAGGGCGTCAGGTGATTTCTTAGTTCACCCGGTTCTAATGAAATGTGTATCCGCCCTCAGAGTTGTTTAAAAAACCCCCACCCTGTATCTTAGAATCTGTAGCTTGTCGATAATTTTGATGAATATTTCCACTCTCTCTCTATTTATGTAGCTGTCTCTCTGTATTTCTCTCTCTCTCTCTCTCTCTCTCTCTCTCTCTCATCTCTCTCTCTCTCTCTCTCTCTCTCTCTCTCTCTCTCATTTTGCAATATTTAAACATTTCTGAATACCTAAAACGAAATTTCCATGTTTCTCTCTGTGTCTCTCTGTCTTTCTCTCGCTGCGTGTGTGCGTGCGCGCGCACGCGTGTGTGTGTATTTGAAAGGATCTGACTCTAAGCAGAATCAGCAGAACAACGTATTAAGACAAGCACGGAAAAATGGCCTGATGTCGATCACGCACGCACAGTCCTTAATACATATCGTTATGTGATCTGAAGTCTACGTAGCACGCAAAGATTCATATATTAGCATATTGTTTGAACGTCTGATAACCAGAGCGACAGGGATGAGGGGGTGGGGGTGGGGTGGGGGTGAGGGGTGGGGAGGGGGAACCTGTTCATTCTCAATCCACTTTGGGAGGCACCAAAAATTCGAACCAGTAGCCTTGATGGACATTTTAACGTCTGGATTATGGTTACATATTGAACAATGTTTCATACACATACTGTGAATGTTGTGTGGGGTTGTTTTCCCCCCCCCCCCTTCTATTTTCTTCATGTTGACGGAGTTCGATGTTTGAAGGGGTGAAGGAGGTGTTGATTTTGAAGTGGGAGTGAATGTTGTAAGAGTTACTGAAACGAAATGCGGTGGTGGTATGATCTTTGCTTGGTCGGTGAGGCTATTATATAAACAACAACAACACATGACAAATATTTTGCTGGCGTTCAGTATTCAAAGACACTCCGTTAGTGAAAACATTATCCAGTTTTTCGTTCCTTAGTTCATAAAGATCTTGAGAGCGGAGAAACCAATTTGTTTGGCGTGTGACGCGTGATCGGTAAAGAAAAAAATGACCAAGGTTTTAGCCGAGTGGTTACGACCATTTGACTTCGATTCCGTGGGTCCATGAAGTCGTGGGTTCGAATCTCGGTAGTGGCGTCTGGTGAATAAAGGATGGGGATTTTTGCCATCTTCCAGATTAACCTTAAAGCGCAGATCTGCAAGTGCCTTATTCCCCTTTATGTGTATACACATGCAGGAGGCAAAACTTGCACTTGCAAGATCCCATAATTCACGTCAGTGCTCGGTGGGTTGCGAAAACACGAACATACCCAGCATGCATCCAGTACAAAGAAATGGGCTTCTCTGAAGTCAGAACCTGTCGGTTGAGGTTGGCAGGCAGACCTCCTGCAGAGTGACGAGCACAGGAGAAGACCAGACACTACGCATTCCACCCAGGGAGAAAACGCAGAGAAGAGAAGAGTGAAGAAGAAAACACAGAAAGCAAGAGCACGAACGAACTGCCAATAGAGCGTTAGAAAACCACCACAAACATCAAAGGAAACAACCGCGGTGTACACAGAGTTAGCTGCCCCTCGTGGCTTTCTTCCCCTTACAGAAGGCCCTGCAGGGAAGGGGAGAAAACTCCTGACTGGAAATTTATTGGGATCACCTTCCCAGGGGAAAGACTGTAAAAAGTCTGTCGAGTTGGATGGATCACATTGTAGTCTCTGTATATCCGATCTTAGAAGCATTCAGATGTTTTCTCCCAAAGCGGTGACTGTATAGAAAATTTGTTTTCATTCTTTGGCTAGAGCTCCGAGGTTAAAACATGGTGAGATTTCGCGTACGCAACCCGTTTTTGCCCACCATTAAGGTAGCCGCATTCCGACTTCGACGATTATGTCTAAGCACGACGCCAGTGTGCGTGCATTTAAAAATTTTTGTCATCCGTTCCTGCCAGCACGCAATGGCCTTCTCTTCCGAGAGGCGGAACCGGTTGTTTAAGTGTGCACAAGCGCGTTCGCACACGGGATCTCGGTTTATATGCTGGTTCAAAACATTGTGGGGCAGTGGACTCGGTACTGATGTTAACTCAAGGGGAAAATGCCCTCGAGTCTGTGCCTAGGTGGAGACTCGAAGCCGGGTTGTGAGATTGCAAGTTTAACGCTCTAACCAAGGGGCTTCCTCTCCCCTCCCTCCGCTCGTATGGAAATAAAAAGGCTGTTTTTATTTTACAGATCGCACACCACAGGACGCATTCATATTCATTGTCGTCTGTCTACGTCTCTGTCAAAGAAGCGCTTGATGATATTTTCTGTTATCCTCCTCCTTACTTACCACCATCACCACCGATATGACGATGGTCTTGATAATAATAACGATAATGACAATAATGACAAAAATGACAGCACTACTACTACTACTTCTACTACTACTACTACTACTACTACTGATGATGATGATGATGACGATGATGATATTGATGACGACGATGACGATGATGATGATAATAATAATGATGATGATGATGATAATGATAAAGATAAAGGTAACATCCAGGTGTATAAAAAGCAGTTTTTGCAGCTTTGCCGGGCAGTTTTCCCCGATCTTCCGTGGCTGTTTTGCTTCAGTCAGATCAATGACAATCAAAGTGATCTGTCTTGATCCACAAGGAAATTACCGGTATTAAGCAATTATTCAAGAGGAAATTACTGGCGTTATACAATTATCCATGAGGAAATTACTGGCATTAAGCAATTATCTATGAGGAAATTACCGGTATTAAGCAATTATCCAGAAGGAAATTATTGGCATTAAGCAATTATCCATGAGGAAATTACTGGCATTAAGCAATTATCTATGAGGAAATTACCGGTATTAAGCAATTACCCATGAGAAAATTACTGGCATCAAACAATTATCCATGAGAAAATTACTGGCATTAAGCAATTATCCATGAGGAAATTACTGGCAATAAGCGATTATCCATGAGGAAATTAGTGGTATTAAGATATCGTTCATAATGAAACTACTGGTATAAGACTATCATAACAGCCGCCATGGCGTAGTGGTTAGCACCTTGGGTTACAGACTGGAAAGTCGCGGGTTCGAATGCCATAAGAATCATAGGGATTTTTTGGACTCCAGCGTGAGTGTTCAGTGGGCTCTTTGGAAGACTGGGACCACGCAGTTGAGTTTCATCCACTTTTGCGAATTTGAGCGTTGCTCAAATTACCTGACCAACACTGCAGGTGTCTGTATCTTTCGGGTCCGGTTGACGCCGGGATATATTATGATAGTAAGCGTAGAGTACAACCCTGTCAAGTAGTCTCATAGCATATCTACTTCCACAGCAGCATAATTACGTCATTCTCATTGTCATTGATCATCATGCAATAAAAAAAAAATTGCCTCTGATTCGGTGGCCCCAGTAGCTCTGGTCTCATGGTGACCTCAGATTCGGTTTCCCCATACACTTCTGAGCCTGTGGTGAGTTTATGTCAAAGTCTGTGGGGTTGGAGGTTCACGGGGAGCGGTCGTTTGAGGGACGTGTGGTGGTAGTGGGGGAATTACTCAGTCTGGTTCGCGACTGAGTTAATACTCTCGCTAGTAGGGGGCTTAGTAGGTGGTGTCATGCGTATGTTAGCTCAGAGCAGGCATCACTGAACTCTACCAAAATGACCCAGCAGCAGTGCAGGGCCCTTCTGGCTGGTGGCCCCACGGCGGCTTCATATTGATGGGCTCCCTGTGGACTTCCGACCCTGGGAATGAGACATAACAAATCTGGGTATGGATGTGGAGGGGAGATTTAAATGAGCAGTGTGGGAACAGCAGGACAGGAACGTCACAGAAGATGAGGCAGGAAAAAAAGAGACTGTTATCTAATAGAAAATTACTGGATTAAGCAATGATGCATTAGGAAATTACTGGCATCAAGATATCGTTCATCATAAAGCCACTATTAATTTTTAAGGGGAAGTTACTGATGATAGGTATTACCCAATAACAGATTACTAATATCAGGGTTGCTATCCATAGAGAAATGTAAAGGTATGCTGTCATTTATTAAGGAATATTTTTGGTATTAGTCTATCATTCAAAAGAAAATCCTCGAAACGGGAATGCGGCTACCTTAATGGAGGAGGAACATGGTCGCATATGTAAAGTTTTACATAAATATCAGAGCTCTAGAGGACGAACGAAAAAAACACATTGCTAGCATTGAGCTATTATCTGTCAGGAAATTATTAGTATTAAACTATTACATACGAGGAAATTATTACTGATAGGCTTTTATCCATAAGATAAATACTGGTATTCATAAGGAATTTACTGGTATTAGTGTATTATCCATTAGGAAATACCTGTAAGAGACTATTACGAGTATCTATAAAGAAAATACTGGTATTAGGTATCCACGGCGCACTGATGAAGACGTTAACCACAATCAAAATACTGACATCGATTACATTATCACCCGCAAGAAAATTACTAGCAACTTGCTACTTTCCACAAACATAGACACAGAGAGAGACAAAGAGACAAACACAGACTCAGATACACAGACACAGACACACACATACATACACTTTTATCTCTAATATTACTTAATGTGAAAAGACGTTAAATTAAAGAACTTTTATCTCTTTGCTTTAAAGCCCTCTTCACATACCCTCCCCCTCTTGTCTAATATCTTTTTAAGTGAAAAGACGTAAAATCGAACACACACACACACAATCACACACACACACACACACAACACACACACACACACACACACACACACACACACACACACACACACACAACACACACACACACACACACACACACACACACACACACACACACCCCAACCCCCCTTCTCCCCTACCCACCCACACGCACGCACCAATCCACTCACACACACACACACACACACACACACACACACACACACACACACACACACACACACACACACACACACACACTTACACACACACACACACTTCAACCCCCCCCCCCCCCCCACACACACACACGCACGCACCAACACACACACACCTTGCCCCCCCCCCTCTCCCCCCCCCCTCTCCCCCCCCCCCCCCACACACACACAGAGCTCATAAGCTCAAAGCCGACGCTGATGAAGTCCATCCAGGTAGTGCACAGCTCTATCGACCAGGCTGTCTACCTGACCGTGCCGGCCTGGGGACCACTCGCACCAGCCGTAACACCCAGTTGTCTGTCATTGCTTATTGATGCTTCAGGCCTTCACCCGATTCAACAAGAGTCAGTTACCTCTCTCTGTAGGAGCAGATTACGGTCCCGCACCCAACACTTCCATATTCCCACAGTAAAACAGACGTTCATCGGATTAAACGGGAGTCCTTTACTTCTGTAGGAGTAGATTACGGTTCTGTACCCAACACTTCCATATTCCCACAGCGAAACACACAACTAGCCACTTTATGGCCAGGCTTTTTCGATGATGTAATTTGCGTTGGGGACGGGGTAGCTCAGTGGTCGGAGCGCTCGCTTTCCCCCAGCCAAGTTAAGCAGCGTCGAGCGTGGTTACCTCTTGAATGGGTGACCGTTTGCACGCCTTGGCTTCAGTGCAGTGCCCCAGCTGTAAATGGGTACCTGCCCTCTTTTGTTCTTCGAAGAAGGAAGGTGGCAGGATGGTTAAGACGTTTGCCTGCCAACAAGTAAACGTGAGGTTCTGGGTTCGATTCCCAGCCTCGCCCTTTCTTCCCAGTTTTACCAAAAAATCGAACTGAATGTCAAAGTCCTTCGGATGAGACTATAAACCGAGGACCCGTGTGCGAAAGCATGCAGAACATCTTGCGCACACATTAAATCCTGTTCCGCTGTTCGAAAGAGTAGGCCATTGTGTGCCGGTGGGAACAGATGACAAAATTAAAAAAAATCGCATACACACGCATAAAAAAAAGTCATCTGAGCGCTTTGATTTGTTGCTTTACAAGATTCAGCGCTATATAAATTCCATACATTATTATTTCTATTTAGGGTCAGGGAAGGTAAAGCAGCGAGGGAGAGGAGATGGGCGCCGCCCTCAATATGCTGGCCCCTAGAGAAGTGAGGCCTCTGACGCCTCTCTCCCCTATGACCTTATAGGTTATGGGACACCTTTACCTTTTTAATATAACCTTGTTCTCTTCAGGCTTTGGTTACAAAATACGTAAGGATCATAGTTTTATTATTTTTGTTATGTCCGTTTCTCGGCTAGAGCTGCGAGGTTTATCCAATGATGAGATTTTTTATATTATTATTATGCGACCGTTCCCCCCCCTCCCCACCGTTAAGGTAGACAATGTCTGCCTTTGGGAATGAAGTCAAAACACAACACCAGTGTCGTGCGTTTTTATTTTTGTCATCCATTCTTACCAGTACAAATGGCCTACTCTTCTTGAAAGGCAGAACGGGTTTTAAAGTGTGCGCATGGTGATCTGCGTGCGTTCGCACACGGGGCCTCGGTTTCTAGTCTCATCCTAAGCACTTTTAGAGGGATGTCAACTCCAGGGGAAAATCCGTTTGAACAGAGTTGGTTTGATCCCAGGTCGTCAAGTCAAGTCAAATTTTTATTTCCAGATCGTACATTGAATAAGCAATGCATTTGCTTTTTTCATCAAGCCATCTATCTAAGAACAAATTTCTTAATGATTATACTGAAATACTACATTATTATCAAAGCGCGAGAGTGTGTGTGTGTGTGTGTGTGTGTTTGTGTATAAGTTTGTGTGTGTGTGTGTGTGTTTGCGTGTGCGTGTGTCGTGTGAGTGTGTGTGTGTGTGTGTGTGTGTGTGTGTGTGTTGTGTGTGTGTGTGTTGTGTGAGTGTGTGTGTGTTGTGTGATCGTGTGTGTCTGTGTGTGTTGTGTGTTGTGTGAGTGTGTGTATCTGTGTGTATGTGTGTGTGTGTGTGTTTGTGTGTGAGGGTGAGTGTGTGTATGTATGTGTGTATGTGCGTGCGTGCCTGTGTGTGTGTGTGTTTATTTTTTTAATTAATTAATTTTTTATTTGATCTTTTATATCGAGGATAATAGAATAAGCACTCATGTGCTTTTTTACATCCAGTCCCCGTGTGTATGCGGTTTTGTAAATGTTGTCATCTGTTCCCACCGGCACACAATGGCCTACTCTTTCGAAAAGCGGAACAGGATTTAACGTGTGCGCAAGATGTTCTGCATGCGTTCGCACACGGGGCCTCGGTTTATAGTCTGTGTGTGTGTGTGTGAGTGTATGTGTGTATGTGTGAGAGTGTGTGTGTGCGTGCGTGCGTGTGTGTGTGTGTAAAATGTTTGGCCAAATCATCATCAGTAATTTTGTTTATCGTTTTCGTGTTTCTCGTATTCATGATTGAAACTCGGTATTGTTTAATCATTCAAGTATTTGAGGGGGATCTGGCATTGTCGGGATTCCGGGAGGGCTTTTTAAAAGTTGTATTTTTATTGAAAAAATAAGTAATTCTAGTCGCAGATTTTGTCAAACCTTTGCCATTTTATACTGGTTGATCGCATTACGATGAATGTTTTATAACACTAGTGCGTCGTTCTGACAATGTAATTGCCAACATTGGTAACATTGTCGAAAATCAATATTGCCGTGTCCCGATACATATTCCTCCTGTGGGGATGCCGGGGGCCTTTCAGTATAAATAGCATCCCCACCTGAAAATAATTTTTATGTGCTAGGAATTCCCTCTTCTGTATCCCTCTCTTTGCTTCTGCCTTGTTGTTCCTTTTTTCTTGACACCTCTTTCTTGTCTTTTTTCTGCCTTCCTGGTCTATTCTCCTGCCTTTTTTCCAGAAAGATTTGAACGATAATTCTCTCCCATGCCGAAGTCTGATGCGCTGGGCCTGACTTGTCAGGTGCTTAACGGCAGAGCAATGCGAGTGGTCGACGCCGACGACGACGGATACACATATCTAATATTTCTCAAACATGCATTTAAAAAAATCTGAATCTTTCTTCCAGTTACATACTTAAAAAAAAGTTAGATGTTGGCTATTTGCTTGAAATAATCTAACGGTTGCAGTAAGAAAACAAGTATTACTTAAATTTTGTCCTCTGCAACACACACACACACACACACACACACCACCACCACCACACCACACACCACACACCACACACACACCACACACACACACACACACACACACACACACACACCACACACACACACACACACCACAACATTACTCATAGGCATCCGTCAGTCTTGGAAGACAATGGAATACGCCTTTCCAAATATACAACTCCTGTGGCCACTTAGCTTTCTGAATGAAAGCAGTCCTTGATCATGATTAGAGCTGGCCATTGCCAGAAGAAGATTATTTATGAAAATAGCATGACTGTGATCTGAGTAACCCCCGGCGCCATTCATGGTAATATGGGATTGTCTTTGAGTGAAGGTGTAGGAAGGAAGACATGCTGCCTTTCTTCTTGACTTAGATAATGGAAAATCTTTGGCGGTCAAAAGTCGCTCTTTGCTCTTTTTTGTATGCTGCTCTACAAACTTAGCACTTCAGTGTGTGATGGACAAGTCCAGGTCCCGGCAACTTTCCCTCTATCCATCTATCGCTGTTTGTTTGTTGTCTGTTCTTCTGCCACCTTCCTAAACTTTCCCCTTGCACCTTACTTTGCAGGACGGTCTTTAACAATCGATTGGTTCTTAAATTGTCGCCAGCTTGTAGAGGATCAGCAGACCTTCGTAAAGAATCACGTATTAGATGATTGTCCTTAGCTCTTTCTCATTTCTCATTTCGTGTTGTGTCCTCAGCGTGAGAAACCAAGTATCAAATGCAGCAGTGCCTTCCCATCTCTCCCCTTATCTTTTTATCCGCTGTTCTGCTGTTCACATTCTTCCTGCCTTTGTTCGTTGCTCTGCTGTTAGCGTCCTTGGCTGGCGTTATACAACAGATACCACAGCGTGCAGGTCTTCCAGCGTTATCTGAACACAGAAAGCTCTGTCTGTGGGATGTTTAAGCTTTGCCACACCGGCAGCCGGTGTCTGAGCTGATCGTGCACAGACCACCAGTCCTTGATCCCCGAACCTTGAGGACCGGTCAGCCTCCAGCTCTTGAACTTGTTCCCAGTCAGTTGGCTCTGTACTGTTGATCAGGGCAAGGGCCGGATGGAAAAAAAAGGATGTGAATGCTTAGCTGTAATCCATGAAAATAAAGATCATTCATTCATTCATTCATTCATTCATTCATTCATTCATTCATTCATTCATTCATCACCAGTTGCTTCTGCACTTACATTCATACCAAGTTAGGTAGATATTTCGTCCAGGTGGTCGACAAGGTTTAGTAGTTTTTCTGTAGTTTTAGCGAGATCATGCGTGCGTTTCGTAGAGAGTAGGTTTTGTAAATGTGTGTTTTCTAACGCTGACCTTTCTGTCATGATTTTGAAAGGCATGCCATCATGCAGTCTAAAATGTATAAAACCAGTTCTTGAAAGGAGACACCCTGAGAGATTAGGATGGCGAATTCATCTACAGTTTCTGCCAGATTGTACGTGTGCTGACAAAAGTGTAGGTTTGGAATGTTCTGATTCCGATGCTGACTGTTATGTAGTTTCGAATATTTGCCATGATGCTCTTTACAATAGTTAGATATAACTCGCTTGATAGATGGTGTTGACCTGAGGAAACCCTAACTCATAT
>CM054143.1:56232907-56235407 GCA_028751875.1 Rapana venosa | reverse complement strand
CTTGCAAGACAGAAGACTAATGATAGCAGAAATACAAAAACGAGAGATGGCTTGAAATGGTTCAAATCATAACAGCTTGGGGGAGTCAAAGGAACTCCAAAGCACAAGACGAATGTGCACGACCAAGATGAACAAAGCCACACGGTCGATCAGCATTGTAACGTGTGTGGACAAAAGCTCTGCTCGTGGAACAGAAACAAAATTGTGGATTAGCGGTTCACAAGTAATGCACACGTATAGGAGTTGTGCATATGTGGTGAAGTCTTTCGGATTGGGACGATAAAGCGATGTTCTGTGTGCGACGTGATAAAGCGATGTTCTGTGTGCGACGTGATATAGCGATGTTCTGTGTGCGACATGATAAAGCGATGTTCTGTGTGCGACATGATAAAGCGATGTTCTGTGTGCGATATGCATTCAGCACTCTTCAAAAGAACGCTTGGGACCAAGAAACTTGTCCCTGGGAAAAAAAGTCTGTTATAAAGACCCCCTCTTTCTCACGGGAGCAAGAACAAAAATAAACCCTTATGGATGGTGCTGCTCTTGTGGCGAGGCACTCTTAAAAGGGAGAGATCACCCGTGGGATGCTTGGGCCTGTCAGTATAAATAGCATCCCTATAGTGCATGGTACGATACACTAGAATACAATACAGTGCGACACAACACAATACAATACAATGTGACACAACACAATGCTAAGCTATACGGTACAATAGAATACAGCCCAACGCAACACAATACAAAACAGTACGATGCAATAAAGTGCAGTTCGATTCAATACAATACACTACACTACACTTCAACACACCACATTACAACACAATACAACACATCACAATATAATACAACACAACACATCATAATGCAGTACGATGTAATACAACAATATAACACACGCGTCTAAAAGTTATGGGGCGGTGGTTTATAAGTGATAGCACGTGTCTCAGCGTTAGAAGTCCATGACACAACTCCTATCGGAAAGCAGAGTTTGCTTCCCGTTGTCCCTCAATCCAACAAAATACGATCGTGGATTTGGGAGAAGTTTGTAGCGACTATACTACAAAACTAATGCTGTCGAGCCTTTTATTTCAGTCTGTTTGTTCTTGTTCTTTACTTCTTCTTCTTCTTGTTTCTTCTGCTTATTCATTATGCTCGAAATAAAAGAATTTGTCATTGTCTCTTCTCCTTACTTCCATTAAGTCAACGGACACCGCCAAAAACACTCCTGTCAACATAGTTGACATGGTTTTGAGTGTTATCAAGAGTATTGTACTAGTTTTTGACCTGTGTGGCCATTGTAAAAAAGAAAACCAACTTAGAAAGAAATTCACTGCCGTGTCTTTTTTGTGAGCAAAAAATGGTCGCATACGCAAAATCTCACCATTGGTGAACCTCAGAGCTCTAGCTGAGGAAAAAAAACCAACAAAAAAAGGTAAAAAAAAAGTTTAAAGATATGACACCCTCTAAAAGTTATGGGGTGGTGGTTTAAGGGTAAGGCACCCTCTAAAAGTTATGGGGTGGTGGTTTAAAGGTAAGGCACCCCATAACTGTCGTGACTTTTAACATCTTTTTCTCTGTCCTGATCTTTTCATCGTAACAAAAAACAAACAAACCCACACTCTTTTTATTTGAAGAGGTGAAGCCACTAACAGCTTTAATACTTGTCCATCTGCGATCGTGTGAAAGATTCAGGAAAACCCACAGTCCGTAGCGGATATTCGGTGAATTCTGTATGAATAATGGATAAGCCTGGGGACCACACCGAGCCATTGTACATGGACTTTTATGTTGGTGTCTAGCACATTTAAGTGTGAGCATCTGGCGGCGCTAGAGCTGTGTGGTGTCGAGTTTTTGTTTTCTTTAGGAAGTGGGGAAGGTCAGCGGAAAGTAAAAGTCTGTTGAAAATCTGAAATCTCTGTAAGTTAGAATTGCTTCTGCTGTGGGAAGTTGGTGAAAGTGTAGGGGCTGTGATTTTTGTGAGAAGTTTTAGCGGCTTGTGTACTGTCTGTCTGTCTGTCTCTCTGTCACTGTCTCTGTCTCTGTGTCTCTGTCTCTGTCTGTCTCTGTGTCTCTGTGTCTCTCTGTCTGTCTGTCTCACTGTCTCTGTCTGTCTGTGTCTCTCGGTCACTGTATCTCTGTCTCTGTCTGTCTCACTGTCTCTGTCTATCTGTCTCTCTGTCACTGTCTCTCTGTCTCTGTCTGTCTCACTGTCTCTGTCTGTCTGTCTCTCTGTCACTGTCTCTCTGTCTCTCTGTCACTGTCTCTCTGTCTCTGTCTGTCTCACTGTCTCTGTCTGTCTGTCTCTCTGTCACTGTCTCTCTGTCTCTGTCTCACTTTCTCTGTCTATCTGTTTGTCTGTCTGTCTGTCTGTCTCTGTCTGTCTCTCTGTTTTTGTAAGTCATTCTGTCCGTGAATGAATCTGTGTGTGTGTGTGTGTGTGTGTGTGTGTGTGTGTGTGTTTAAAGAGTGCTATTGTTTTGAACAGGACATTTCTTCACAC
>CM054143.1:56202907-56230407 GCA_028751875.1 Rapana venosa | reverse complement strand
TTTACAATATCGCATACACACGGGGACAGGATGTAAAAAAGCACATAGAGCTTATTCCATTATCCTCGATATAAAAAAAAAGAATAAGATGTACATCAAATATTTGAGAGACAGATCAAGCCACACACACACACACACACACACACACACACACACACACACACACACACCCACACCACACCACACCACACCACACCACACATGCACACACAAACACCAAGCACTACACCACCCCACCCCCCCCCCCCCCACCCCCACACACACAGACGGGATAGCCTAGTGGTTAGAACATTGCGCTCGCAATCTGACGACCCGGGTTCGATTCCCGTTCAAGGGGGATATTTTCCCCTGGAGTTAACATCAGTGCAGACTCCACTCTCCCCAAAAGTCCTTCGGATGAAAAAAAAAGGAACTTATATAGCGCTATATCTTGCAATGACAAACCAAAGCGCATGCATTCAACCTAATCTTACACAGACATGCAATCAATGATAAATAATCAATAGTTTAAACAAACAGATATTACAAACATGGTGCGCTGCAGACAAAATCTATGACATAAAATTTCAAAAGTCAAATTTTTTCCAAAGCACACACACAATCACACAGGTCGTATACTTTAGAAGGGTGACAGGACATGGGTTAGTGAAGGTGGGGTAGCTCTGATATGAAACAGGACGGGGGAAATCTTAGGTTTGAAATAAATATGTCTTGAAGCTGGATTTAAAAGTGTCATAACTAGGTTTCTGGCGAAGAGAGAGAGGGAGCTCATTCCAGGTCGATGGACCCGAAATAGAGAAAGAGCTGCGGCCAACGGTGGATTGGTTGAATCTAGGTATTCGTAGGCACAAGGTATCTGCAGCAGAGCGGAGGAAACGTGAAGGAGTGTACAGGTTAAGACATTCACAGAGGTAGGAGGGTGCAGTTTTGTGGAGACATTTGTAACAGAGGGTACTGATCTTATAATTCACTCTCTGTTGGCACAGGCAGCCAGTGGAGAGATCGCAAGAGATGGGTAATGTGCTCAGATTTTTTCTTTCTGAGAAGTAGTCGAGCTGCGGAGTTTTGCATACGTTGAAGGGAGTGGATAGATGATGCTGGCAGACCAGACAAAAGAGAATTGCAATAGTCCAGACGTGAAAGAATGAGAGAAGTGACAAGGTTGGCTGTTGCATCTGTGGACAGGTACTTTCGAATTGAGACTATAAACCGAGGTCCCGTGTTCCATTGTGTGCCGGTGGGAACAGATGACAGAATTTACAATATCGCATACACATGGGGACTGGATGTAAAAAGCACATAAGTGCTTATTCCATTATCCTCGATATAAAAGAATTAAAAAAGAAAAAAAACACTTACACACACACTTAAACACACAACTTATCAAACAAGCAGAAGACAGACTCTGACTTTCACAGACATACACAGAAACAACAAACATCACAGCTAAAAAACAAAACAAAACAAAACAGACACGTAGCCTATCTATCACATTACGCTCAAGGCGTTCTGGCAACGCAAACATCTGTTCGTGAATGTCGATGACAATCTCAACACATCCGCAGAATGTTTGCCTCTGTACAGATGATTTCCTGCACCGTGGTAGTGCCCACACTCGCCTGCCCTACTCTGGCCCATCATTTCCTGGTATTGAACTCTGTGTGTGTTCAATTTTACGTCTGTTCACTTAAAGTGATATTAGACGAATTGAACTCTGTGTGTGTGTGTTGTGTGTGTGTGTGTGTGTGTATGTGTGTGTGGTGTGTGTGTGTGTGTGTGTGTGTATGTGTGTGTGTGTGTATGTGAGTATGTGTGTGTTGTGTGTGTGTGTGAGTGTGTGTGTGTGAGTGTGTGTGTGTGAGTGTGTGTGTGTGTGTGTGGTGTGTGTGTGTGTGTGAGAGAGAGAGAGAGAGAGAGAGGAGAGAGAGAGAGAGAGAGAGAGTGTGTGTGTGTTGTAGGTGTGTGTGTACAAAGAAGCCTGCTCTGATGATCTATGTACCCAGCCCTGCTCTGCAGTACAGGGAGGCTGAGCTAACCAACTGGCGGCTGCTAGTGTGTGGTTCCTGATTGTCTTTGATCATGTACGCTACCACCCACTCGTTGGCGGAACGTGTTTGATTTTTTAGATTTTCCTTCCTCGGCTACAGCTCTGAGGTTGACCACCAATGGTGAGATTTTTGCGTATGCAGCCCTTTATTTTGTTTGTTTGTAACCCTGCTCCCCCCCCCCATTATGTTAGCCGCATTCTGACTTCGGGGATGGTGTTTAAACACGAACTTATGTCCGGGAGTATTTTTAAAAAGAAAATGTTATTCGTTCTTACCGGCACGAAATGGCCGACACTTCTGAAAGGCGGAACGGGTTTTGAATGTGTGCGCAAGATGTTCTGCGAGTATTCGCACACAGGGTTTCGGTTTATAGTCTCATCAGAAGGAATGAATGTTTGATGCATTTCTCCTTTGTTTGTTTTACAAATGTCAGTGTGCAAAGTCGTCAAGAGTCACCAAGTGAATGAAATCTTTTAAAAAATGAAATAATGAATGGGAGTCTTAAAAAAGAAGAAAGATGTCAGTTTCTTCATTCTTGTTTTGTTGTCCTTGTCTTTTATGATTATTATGAATTGAAAAAAACAAACTTCATCGCATCAGCCACACATTATCTGTACTCTGGCTGTACCCTCACCTATCCAGTAGTCTCCTATACCGTGGGGGCACCACTACAGATTTTGAAACCAGCTTCCTCCACTCCTCACGGTTTTTAGCTTTCCGCAGCAAGTCGTTCCACTCAAGGCCAGTCCAATCTCTGATGTTGTCTTCCCATCCTTTTCTCTGTCTGTCTCTTCGCCTCCCTCCTTGTACTGTTCCCTGTAGGACAGTCTTGACCAGTCCAGATGTTCGTGTGACGTGCCCGGACCACTTAAGTTTGCGTTTTATTTTCACTGGTTATCACTGATATATTAAATCTTAAAAACGGAAATGTTTCCTGTTTCTGAGAAAGGTTATGTACGATTTCTGTGTCTTGTCTAGCAAACGCCCGGCGCTCTGTGAAGACTGGTGTAATTCCACAGAGACGCCTGATGTGCAAAATATCTTCATATGTTTATTACAAGATCTACATTTTTAGTTTTTGAAGAGAAAAAAAAGGATAAAGGGCTTGTTAGGTTCGACTGGGGACATATTTTGCGTTGTTTCAAAATACTGAGGCTTTTCCAATAGCAGAATGCGAAATTTTACATGTACCGGAAGCAAATATTTATGTACACATATTCTGAGTCGAAATTTCATATGCAGTATGGTTGAGAGAGAGAGAGAGAGAGAGAGAGAGAGAGAGAGAGAGAGAGAGAGAGAGAGAGAGAGAGAAGAGAGAGAGAGAGAGAGAGAGAATGAATAATCGTATTTTTAAAGGGTTACAGATAAGCATTCACATACTTTTTTCATCCGGCCCTTGCCCTGATTATTGACTATCAGAGAAAGAGAGAGGAGAGAGAGAGAGAGAGAGAGAGAGAGAGAGAGAGAGAGAGAGAGAGAGAGAGGAGAGAGAGAGAGAGAGAGGGGGCATAATCTAACAGATTAGACTCATGGCATTTTCCTGCAGCGTTGTATGTTCACGGAGGTCGATAACAACACTCTGTGCAACATTTTCACCTCAGGCTTCTGCTGGTTTGGTATTAGCCGGGCCATCTGTTTACAGACATCTGATCATTAGTCTGTATTATGGTACCTCTGATAAAGATGTCTGATATACAAATATTGATATCGTTATTGTGAGATCTCTTATATTCTCATGCTTCTAGAGAAAGAAAGGTGAAAAAAGGCTATGTTGAATTTTATTGAGGACAGTTTTTGAACCTCAAGTTCCTGAGGCTTTTCCATTGACGTGCGTTAAGATTCTGTGACTGTGAAGTACAGGCAGAACTTCTTGTATACGAAAACAGAAAGAAATCTTCTTGTGATTTTTGTTTGTTTGTTTACTTGAATGAGAGAGAGAGAGAGAGAGAGAGAGAGAGGAGAGAGGAAAGAGAGAGAGAGAGAGAGAGAGAGAGAGAGATGAGTGAGAGAACTATCTGAACTTTGAAATGAGTTATTGTACTTCGGCCTTTGGCCACAATAGAATTCAAAGGGAAGAAAAAAATGGAGAAAATGAAATATAACTTCACGTAATCTTTTATAAGACCTTGCTACAATTGCATGCCTTGGCATATACCCAAAACTGTACTCCTGAAAATGCATGCTCCAAAATTATGAATAAAGTGCTGACTTAGACCAACAATTCAAACAAATCTTTGCTCAAAGTTACAGAACAAAACACAGCTCAAAACACAACTGGGACCAAAGTTGATAATAGAGATATACCTGAATATGTCAACACATGAGCATATATAATATAAACATCAATTGCAGCGTGCATCTAATAGCTGAAATTCACTTCTAACCTGTTACCAGAGAGAGAGAGCGAGAGAGAGAGAGAGAGAGGGAGGGAGAGAGGGAGAGAGGGTGAGAGAGAGAGAAAGGGAGAGAATGCGAATGCGAATGCGAAAGTTTTATTCATTATAGGCCTTGGCCCATCATGAAGGGGGTGTGTGTATATAATCAACATTCCAAAACATGTTGCATATGAAACATTTATGAACAGAAGAATAATACCTCAAGTGCAGATAGTATTTCTAATTTTAAAAACTTTATACAAATAAATTGCTAGTCGCTTATTAATGCGTTCGTTAGTAGATGACATAAGTATACAAAGTCTAAACATGGAAGGACTGCTCACATATTTCTGCGGTATCAACTGAGTTCTAAGATCATTTAACATCATCATCATCATCATCATCCCTTGGTCGGGACGACCGTTGGGGTACCCGCACGGACGCTGCAAGTGGACCGCCAAATGGTTCTGTCCTGGGCTGCTTTCAGGAGGTTTGGTACAGTGAGGCCGGTCCACTCCTTGATGTTGGATATCCAACTTTTGCGTGGTCGTCCCTGCCTCCTTGCTCCTTCCACCATTCCCTGCAGGACTGTCTTTGACAGGCTGTTATGCCTTGTTGTGTGGCCAAACCATTTCAATTTCCTCCGTTTGACTGTATCTAGCAATGGTTCCTGTTTGCCAGCCAGTGCCTCGATCTGCTGCCAGACGTAGTCGTTGGTTTTACGGTCTCTGTAGGTGATGTTCAGGATCCGCCTGAGGCACTTCATCTCAAAGGCTTGAATGCGACGTTCTAAATCGGCAGTGAGTGTCCATGCTTCACAGCTGTACAAGGCAATGGATGTGACGAGTGCCTTGTAGAGTCTGACCTTAGTGTGGGTTCTGATGTTATGGTTTCTCCACACTTTCGCCAGCTTAGTCATGGAGGAGAGTGCCACAGCAAGTCTGATCTTCACCTCTTGTGTGCTCGTACCTTCTTTGGTGATGGGCTGCTCCAAGGTACTTGAAAGTTTCCACCTCCTCTAGTGTCTCGCCACTCATCTTGATGCTGGTGGGAGTGGTCGGTGTGGTACTGTTCACTAGGATCTTGCTCTTTTCCGTGCTGATCTCCATACCGTGGGCATTGGCTGATGTTTCCAGTCTGGTGGTGAGATCCTGGAGTTCTTCTTCACTGCGGCCCATGAGATCAATATCGTCTGCGAATCGAAGATTGCAGACTGGCCTTCCTCCTATTGTGATTGTGGTCTTGAAGTCAAGGAGGGCCTCCTGCATGATGTTCTCCAGGAACACGTTGAAAAGAACGGGGGATAGCGGGAAGCCTTGTCGAACTCCAACTGAAGTCCGGAAGAACTCCCCGATTTCTCCACCCATGAGGACTGCACTGTGGGAGCTGTCATACAGCGCCTGGATGACTTGAATCAGGTCCTCGTCGAAGTTATAGTCTCTCATGACTTGCCACAGAGCTTCTTGCCACACTCGGTCGAAGGCCTTCTTGAAGTCAATGAAGTTGTTGTAGAGCTGTAGTTGATGTTGGAGGTGCTTCTCTATGAGCATTCTGATGTTGAAGATCTGCTCGACAGTGCTTCGACCTGGTCTGAATCCTGCCTGTTCTTCTGATAGGATTTCTTCTGCTTGTGGTTTCAGTCTGTTCAAGGCAATGCGTAGCATAACTTTACTTGGATGGCTTATCAGACTGATTGTTCTGTAATTTTGGCACTTCTTCAGGTCTCCCTTCTTTGGAAGTGGAACTATGATGGATTTGGTCCACTGTTCAGGCCACTCGTTGCTGGTCCAGATGCGTTGGCAGATGATTGTTAGTGCCTTGATCATCTCTGGGCCTCCGTACTTGATGAGCTTAGCCGGGATGTTGTCAATCCCTGGTGACTTGCCTCTTTCAAGGATCTTACTGCTTCTTCTATCTCTTCCTCCAGCACCTGTGTGCTTTCAGGATCTGATGGTCTGGGATCTTGCTCGTGAAGTTTGTTCGGATCAGTCATCAGCTTGTAGTTGTACAGGTCTCTGCAATATTCTGTCCATCTCTTCATGATAGTGGCGCTCTCTGTAAGGACTGACCCCTCTTTGTCTTCAATAACGGAGGTCTTTGGCTGCTGGGACTTGGTTAGTACCTTGATGGTCTGGTAGGCCTCCTTGCTGTCTCCTTTCGCCATTGCCTTCTCAACCTTGGAGCATTGTTCTGACATCCAGTTCCCCATGGCCTCAGTCATCTTCTTCTTGATTGACCCCTGTTGACTGTTCTATACTCTTCGGCCATTTAACATAGGACAACATAATACAATTCTAAGCAACGAGAAAGAGAGAGAGAGAGAGAGAGAGAGAGAGGAGGAGAGAGAGAGAGAGAGAGAGAGAGAGAGAGAGAGAGAGAGGAGAGAGAGAGAGAGAGAAGCAAACATATTCCAACATGTTATGCTTACATTTTCAGCAGTATAGAATGCTCGCATATGTCAATAACAACACTCTCTACAATATTTTCCCCCAGACTCTCCATAGAGCTCCTGGTTAGCTTTTTTTTTGGGGGGGTGGGGGGTGCTGTCTGTTTTGAGAAATACGACCTCCTCTTGTTGAACGAATACGCTATTATTCTTCTAGCGAACCACAAGCCGCGAAATTGGCTGCAGTGTTCCGTGACACGGTTGTTTCCCCTTCCTGTCTGCGTGTTTACCCGTGAAAATTGGTTCACCTACTCTTTCGGCCAGGGACGGGTGTTTTTGGTGCCGAGGGTAAAAGAAGCAATAATAAATCATGGGGTTATTGCTGTGTGTCTTTTTTTTGTCATTGCTGATATGATAGCTCTTCGTACAATTTAGCTGCTTTCCCTCCATAAGGAAGTGTCATTGTTATACTATGCTATCGATTTTCCCCCTTGTTTTTCTATCTATCTATCTATCTATCTATCTACCTATCTATCTATCTATCTATCTATCTATCTATCTATCTATCTATCTGTCTATCTATCTATCTATCTATCTGTCTGTCTGTCTGTCTGTCTGTCTATCTCTCTATCTCTCTGTCTGTTTGTCCGTCTATCCGTCCGTCCGTCCCCCCTCTCTCTCCCTATGTATATATATATGTATAGATATAGATTTGTGAATGAGAGGGAGGTTTTTCTACAAAAATTTGGCATGAGCAGCTCTTGTTCCAATCGAATGCAGTCATGATACTCAAAGCCTTGCCATCCACAGCGGCCGTTTTATTGCTGTTCTTTCATTAAGACTTACAGCTCAAATTTTCCCCAAGTTTGGAAAGCGGCTACTTTAATGTTGGGCCAAAAACGGTCGCATACACACACAAAAAAAAATCTCACCACTGATGAATCTCAGAGCTTAAACCGAGGAACAAAAGCACGAAAAAGGAAACAAGCTCAGATTGAACCTGTTCAGCTACATACAACTCAAAACGCTCCTGCCAGAGCTCTGAGAGTCACCAATGGTGAGATTTTAAGAATTTGACCGTTTTTGCCCACCATTGATGTCTAAGCACTACACCATTGTTCATGCATTAAAAAAAATTGTCATCCGTCCCACAGGCACACAGTGGCCTACTCTTCCGAACGGTGGAACTTGTTTTAACATGTGCGCAAGATGTTCTGCGTGCGTTTACACATAGAACTTCGGTTTATAGTTTCATCTGAAGGACTTTCGAGGGAGTAAAATCAACACTGATATTATCTCCAGGGAGAAAAAATCACCATGAACAGGCGTACCGGGAGGTAGCTGAAATCACACACACACAAAATGGAAACCAATGATTCAGTCATTCCGTGCCATAGTCATTCTTCTTAATGTGTGCTGAATATTCGAACGAGTCCTTGAGTTTATTGGTTTATGTGAGGGATTAGACGCAAGACAGCCACTCGTGGAACAGCAGATATGAACAGGGTGAGGAGGTAGGTAGGGAGAAGATTTGGTTTTAGACGTTATTTGAATTATGCATCCTTTGTTTTCTTGAAAGGTGCACTGTATTTAGATCCCCAAACCGTCTTGAAACTAGGTTGTATACCACCACCCTGCTAGCTAGTGTACATGGATGGATACGGAGAGAACAAGAGTGAATATGCTTAGTGTTCAGAACCTCCCATCTGTCGCTCTTCAGGATATTTTCATCACCGCACAAAAAGTGCTGCACACTGATTTTCCCTGGGAAGCTGATCAATGTATTGGTGCTCTGCTTCTTTCCCTGTCTCTATGTCATACCACACGTTTGATATTACTGGCTTGATACTGTTGTAGTTTGTTGTTGTTGTTTATGTAGTTTATTGTTGTTGGTTTCCTTGTGAGGTGAGGGTGCGTGATATGTGCATTCACAAAGCTGAGGGAGAGTGCTGTTTGATTACAAACTATTCATAGTTTTAATTGCAGTTGTAATTTTAAAGCTTAAGGTTGGAAAACTATCGTGAGTACCATTATGCTTATCATTCGTATATGTCCATTTTAGAAAGCGTTAATACTGTAAGGACTGGATATAGAAAACTGCCTCTCCCCACCCTGCTTTACACCCTTCATCATCATCATCTTCTTGCTTTTTTTAATATATATCTCAGTTTGAAATTAAGTGTATAAATCACCTCGAGATGAATAAATATTCTACTCATGGGAAGAAAAAGAATATATATATATATATATATATATATTATATATATATATATATATATATATATATATATATATAGAGAGAGAGAGAGAGAGAGAGAGAGAGAGAGAGAGAGCGAGCCAGCTAGCCATCAACATATTGATGCAAACATAATTGAACAGATTATACCCATGTCATTTCCATGCAGTGTTGTATGTTCACAGATGTCGATAATAGCATTCTTTACTGCGATTCTCCCCATGGTGTCCATTCAACTGCTGGTTATATATATATATATATATATATTGCCCTCTTTAGGGTCAGGGAAGGTAAAGCAGCGAGGGAGAGGAGATGGGCGCCGCCCTCAATATGCTGGCCCTAGAAAAGTGAGGTCTCTGACGCCTCGCTCCCCTACGACCTTATAGGTTATGGGACTCCTTTACCTTATCCTTCCTATATATATATATATATACATATACATATATGCTGGGCCGTCTGTTTATAGAAACCTGATCTCTGGCTATAAAAAAAATGTATATAATTCTCACAGTAAATCACCAGGCGCGAAAATCGCTGCAGTGTGCCGTAACGGGAAAAAAGTTCTTTGCTTGTTATCTGTCAAGGTGGGGTTTATCTATAAACTTGGCCATGGGCAGTTCTGTGACTGACGTGGGTGAAAGAGCAATAAATGACAGGCCTAATAATGTGTTGCCTGCTTAGTCATGGCTGATTTGTTTATTTGTGGAGGTCACCCTGCCCTGACTGGGCAGAACGTGTCGCCACAGTACGATGCCATCTGTTCTTCTTTTGCTGGGGTTGTCTGCACAATTTTGCTAATGGACAACTCTTGTTGTGGTATAAGCCGTTTCACGTGTATTAAATGCGTGTTGCACATGGGTCAGGTTTATTGTCTTATTCGAAAGATTAGCAACCAGATCACCATGTGGGGTTTGACTGTACATAAGAGGGCGGTGGGGGAGGGGGGGGGGGGTGAAGAGGGGGGAGTGAGGACATGGGCAGAGAGGAGAAAGACAGAGTCTGGCTTCTGATGAGATTCAAATCATGGACATCTGCTTCCTTTCTTAGATGCTGCACATGTTAACAACAGACCACCTCACTGCCATCTGTGCACTGCTCACTCAGGTCCTGGTCTATCTGTGTCATGTCATTTATAGTGAGTTTGTACACCATACATCACAGAGCAGCTGAAGAAGAAGAATTGCGAAGAAGAAAAAGAAGGATAAGAAACAGAAGAAGGAGAAAAAGGATGAGGAGGAGGAGAAGAAGAAGAGGAGGAGGAAGAAGAAAATGAAGTATAGTTTGCGATCTGATTAGGAGGAGGAGATACACATGAAAGAGCTTCTTTTTCTTCTTCGCAATTCTTCTTGTAGTAGTAGTAGTAGGAGTAGGAGGAGGAGGAGGAGGAGGAGGAGGAGGAAAAGAAGAAGAAGAAAATCAAGTATGGTTTGTGATATAAATCTTACCTCAGTCATTTATTAGACTGTTGTATTTCCACAAGGCAGCACTGCACAACGTTTTGCCCCCGGTAATGTCAAAGAGTTTGTGGACGTTTGGCTCCCCTACCCTGTCTGCATAACTGACTGCATATTTTACACTGATAACTGATATCTCGTTCTTTGTTGTTGTTTTCATTGCTTAGTAAGGGTGCATGTAAGGAAAATCACATGCACAAAGGAAAATCACATAAGCTGAGAGAGGTCCTTTTCTTGCTAAAACCCCCAATAAAATGAAAGGATTAACTGTGACGACTGAATGCGCGCTTGTAATCTGTTTCTCGTTTGATGCCTCTGTCCATTTCTATCCGTTTGTTTGTAGAGATGTTTGTACTGGCGTTGTGCTAGATTATTTTTTCTTCATTAATATTTTCTCCACGCGACGTGAACACAACAGCCATGGGAATGAAGTGAGAGACCTCTCGTCTCTATCATCAGGAAGTTGCGAGTCGGAGGTTTGAAGTTATGCGTTACGCTGACACCAGATCCATTCAAGAGTGGGTATTATTATGATGATTGTCCTGTCTCTCGTGTCAGCTTACGAGCAGCTCTGTCATTGCTGTCCTCCTCCTCCTCCTTACTCTCTTGCACAGACACGAGTGGAAGATAATAACAATAATAATAATAATAATAATTATGTATGGAATTTATATAGTTCTAATCTAATGAATACGTTAGAGATCCCGCAACTCATGTCAACATTTAGTTTTTTGTTTGGAAACATGAATACAGCAGCAGGCATCAACCACTTCTCCAGCATATCAGGTTATACAGAACATCCTACGCGCACATTAAAACCTGTTCTTCTTTTCGGAAGAGTAGGCCATTGCGTGCTTGTGGGAACGGATAAAATTTTAACAAAACCTCATGCACACGGGGGACTGGATGTAACAAATAGTACACGAGTGCTTATTCCATTATCCTTGAAATAAAAGAATAAGTAAATAAATGAAAGAATAAATACATTAATGCAGTTGTTGCAGCAGCATGTCAGTTAACATCTTGGCAGATGTAGAGTAGCGTGGATAGAATGCTGCTGCTGTTGTTGTTGTTGTTGTGCGTTCCCCAGCTTAATACCCTGGGGGTCACCCAGAACATGCACTCTGACTCACTCATCCCACCTGGGAATCACTGTAAGATAGGAAGTACACCGGGTGAGAAGTTTGCGTGTATGACTGTTTTCAAGTACCTCGCCATATAGGTAGCCATACTCCGACTTCAGAGGTGTTTTCTCTTTACTGGAGAGTGCAGGTTGTTATGTTAAGAGCTTATCATGGCTGAAGGCACGTGGCATTTCTTCCTTGGGAAAACTGAAAGCTAAAATATATTAAAAAATCATAGGGCAAGTGGCTACATACGAAGCCTTAGAACATGTTGTTTATATTTCTTGATTCATCATTTTACCCGCAGTTGTATAGTTTCATTGTGATGTTCATTTGGTCTCTTCTCTGTGCGCTGTTGGCGGTCGTCTGTTGTTTGTGATCTCTTATCTCTGAATGGAGCTGCGGGAAATAAATATTGATCAGTGTCTTTCTGTCTGCATCTGTTGCCTGTGGGCTTTCGCTGTCTTTGTGCCTGCTCTGTAAGCTGTGTACATTTTACACACACACACACACACACACACACACACACACACACACACACACACACACACACACACACACACACACACACACACACACACACACACACACACACACACACAGAGGGGAGAGAGAGAGAGAGAGAGAGAGAGAGAGGAGAGAGAGGATAGAGAGAGCGAGGATAGAGAGAGAGCGAGAGAGAGAGGCGATAGAGAGATAGAGAGAGAAGAAATAGTGATCTTTATCAGACAGTAATTGACACATTTTCTCTTGTTCTACCATTGACTTAAATTGTAATTTTGGTAAATAAAAACTTTAAGAAAAGAGAAAAGAAAAGAGGGAGGGAATTGGAGTGGAGAAAAAACAGAGAAGAGGAAAGAAATGAAAGAAAGGAAGAGAATAGAAAAGAGGAGAGGAGAGAGGAGAACCGAGAAGAGAAGAGAAGAGAGAAGAAAAGAGAAGAGAAGAGAAGAGAAGAGAAGAGAAGAGAAGAAGAGAAAGAATTAAATGAGTTTTATCTAAAGAGGGTTATGGTATAAGCAAACATGCTTTTTTTACAACCAGCCCTCTGGGCAAAAAAAAACAAACCCACAAAATACAACAAAACCCCCTCTCAAAGGAACAACAAAACTTTTTTCAACGAAAAAGGGGACAAAAATCAAATCATCCAAAATGTAGAGAGAGAGAGAGAGAGAGAGAGAGAGATAGAGAGAGAGAGAGAGAGGAGAGAGAGAGAGAGAGATAGAGAGAGAGAGAGAGAGAGAGAGAGAGAGAGAGAGAGGCAGAGACAGACAGACAGACAGAATGCTATTGACAGATATAGATGTCAGCACAATCTAAGAGGTGATGCTCATGACATTTTTCCTGCAGCGTTGTGTGTTTCCCTGATGTCGAAACCAACACTCTCTTCTACAGTATTTTTCCCCCCCGCTATGTCCATTGAGCTTCTTTTCTCTTTCTATATCTGCTCAGCCCCTCTGTTTATACAGAATTGATTTTTGTCTGTGTTAAAGTATATATATATATATTATTCCCACAGTAGATCGTCACAGGGCGTGGAGCTGGCTCCAGTGTACTGTGACTGATAATTCTTCTCCTCGTTCGTTTGTTTGTTTGTTTACACTTGAAGTGCGGATTATGTACAGATTTGGCCATGGGCACACACACACGCGCACGCGCACCCATGCACACAGACGCACACACACACACACACACACTTTCCCACTCATGCAATTCCACTTTACGGCTTAGTCTTTAGTGATCGACTATAACTCTCTGACTAGGAGGCTTGACTTGCCCGGTCCTTATGTGCTGCAGCCCTGGGGGTGAGGGGTTGGTGGGTGGGTGGGCTAATTCGCCTTTGGAGAACATCTCCAACGCTGACAGTCCTTATGTCCACGTAGCCGAGAGAGTGGGGATGTGCTGTGGGCAAGGCATCTCCACTATAATCACATTTCTGCCCAACTTCCGAAACATAGCTGCCTCCTTTGCTGTTTTGGAGGTCATCGTCGAACACGACGGACAAACATAAACATGTCAACTTGCATGCGCACCTGTCATTTCCCTCTTTCTCTCTGGCACAGGCAGACGCAAGCGGAGAATTAAACGGATACTTTGAAGATCCTTTCTTCATGTTGGCACATTGTGGGAGATGAAAACATAAATATAGCGGCAGGCACCCGTGACTTTACCAGCGCATCCGGTTATGCAAATGGTGAAACATCGTGTCAGTTAACTTCTTGGCAGTTGTAGGGTGACGTGTGTATGGAATGGTCTGAACGTCGTGGCTCCTCCTTTAAAAATCACCCCTGAAAACTACAAATTCAGAGGGCAAAAACGACATGCATGAAAGTGCTTAGCGTTGTTTGTGTGTCTCGATCATTGTTTACCAAGTGTTATGTTTTCATTGTGATGTTGATGTGATCTGTGTATGTTGTTAGCGGTCCGCTGTTTGTTTGTAATCTTCCATTTGGCAAATGGGTCTGAGTAAAATAAATATTGATCAGTGTCTTTCTTGCATCAGTTGGATTTTGTTTGGCTTCACTTCAGTGTTCTAAGCTGTTTCTCAGAGAAGGCGAGAGAGTGAGAGAGAGAGAGAGAGAGAGAGAGAGAGAGAGAGAGAGAGAGAGAGAGAGAGAGAGAGAGAGAGAGAGAGAGAGAGAGACAGAGACAGAGAAGTAGGGAGGATAATAATGTCCTTTATTTCTGAAAGTCATAGGTACGTTTTGACACACTTTTTCATCTCACCATTGTTTTGAATAGTAACCCTAATAAATACAATATTAAATAATATTTTAACGGAAGAAAAGAAAGCAACTAATAATAATGATGAGAAGAAGAAGAAGAAGAAGAAAAAGAGGATGGGGAGGAGGAGGAGGAGGAGGAGGAGGAGAGATATAGACAGACAGGCGGACACACAGACAGACAGGCAAACAGACAGTACAGAGAGACAGGTAGAAAGAGACAGAGACAGAGAGAGAGACAAAGACAGACAGAGAGAGAGAGAGAGAGAGAGAGAGAGAGAGAGAGAGAGAGAGAGAGAGAGAGAGAGAGAGGAGAGAGAGACATAGAGACAGACAGACAAGCAGACAGAGAGAAAACCATCGACAAAAGGATTAGAGCAACATGTAAGAGATGATGTTGTTTCATTGTATTTTCCTGCCACCTTGTCTGTGCCCAGATGTCGGCAGATAACACCAACAGTAACACCCTCTACACTATTACTCCGCATGACGTCCTGTGAGCCTCTGCTTTGATATGTTTTGTTGTTGTTGTTGTGGTGCCAGCTGTTAACAGAAAGATGATCAGCGTTCTGTACTAAAGTACGCTTGTGTGTGTGTGTGGTGTGTGTGTGTGGTGTGTGTGTGTGTGTGTGTGTGTGTGTGTGTGTGTGTGTGCGCGCGCGTGCGTGTGTTTGTTGTGTGTGTGTGTGGTGTGTGTGTGTGTCGTGTGTGTGTGGTTTATTTGTTTGTTGTTTTGGCTGGAGCTCAGAGATTTACCCATGGTGAGATTTTGCATATATATATATGCAGCCGGTTTTGTTTTTCATCATTGAGGTAGGTTATTCCAACATCGGGGATGACGTTTAAGCATGACATCAGCGTGAATGCCTTTTTAAAAAGTGTCATTTGTTCCTTTATTATTTATTTATTTATTCATTCTTTTATTTCGAGGATAATGGCATTAGCACTCATGTGCTTTTTTTTTTTTACACCCAGTCCCCGTTTTGTAAATATGATTGTAGGGCTGAATATGTGCAAGGGCCTATGGTTCTGAAAGACAGACGTGTTTTTTTTTAAAAGTAGGCGTGTGATGTCGTGTGTGTGGTGGTGCGCAGAACCTTGCTTTGTAGTCTCACCCCAAGGTCTTCAAGGGGTGGGGAGTAGAGTTGGTACTGCTGTTAACTCTAGGGAAGATATCCCCTCACACTGGTGTCCCGGTGATGACTCGAACCCACGCCGTCAGATTGCCAAGCTCAGCTCTCTAACCGCTAGGCTATTTTGGCCCCATAAAGTACATATAACTACTCTCACGGCAAACAGCCAGGCACGAAATTGGTTGCAGTGTACTGAGACCCTTTGTTTTTTCTTTCTTTAATTTAAGTGTGCTGTGGTAAAAAAAAGTTTTCTATCTATATCTTTGCCTGGAGTACGGAGGAAAGATGTTGCAGTGTATTGATGGAGGGCTATGAAGGAAAGCACAGATGTTATAGTGTAAAAAAGAATTCTTGTTATATATTTACCAGGAACAACTTTGTTCTTGCCTTGAACATTATGCCTTTTGGAAGAGTAGGTCATTCGATCATGTACACAGATGTCGTGTTGAGACTCCATCCCCGATGTCGGAATGCAGCTACCTTTATGGTACTTTAAAAACGGTCGCATTCGCAAAAGTCTCACCATTGGTCAACCTCGGAGCTCTAGCCTAGGAACGAAAATTAAAAATGGATCTCTGACTTTCTAGACCCAGCCCCGCCTGCATGTGTCAGCTACAGACCACCACACTGCCTGTTGCACCACCCAGGCCCACAGTCCAACTTCCCATCAAAGATCAGCTGGTGCATCACCAGGCACTATACAACAGAACTAGCAACAACAAAAATATCGAGTATAGATTGTGATCCAGTTATCAACTCGGTCACATTTCAGTCTTTTGCATAACCACTAGCCACAGTTATGCCCGAATTGTCCCGACAAGCTCAAGGATTTTGATTTGTGTTCTGATTTCTCCCTTCCTGTCTCCATGTCTGACACAAGTTATTATATCTTTATTATGGACGCTTTTGCTCTTTGTTGCTAAGTGAAGGCCCATGTCATGAATATGCACAAAGGAACATTACAGGCGCTGTGAGACATCCTTGCCATGGGGGTGATGTGGCTGACTGCAGGGAGGTTTTTGATTGGAAGTTCGTCCGCTGTGTCTGTCAGATAATGCCTGGGCCTTTGTGTGCACGTCGTACTGGTCAGTATCGCCTGGAGTTTCTCTGTGTCGTTTTATTCAGGTACTGTTTTGCCTGTCATGGCTTCGGTAGCTATGTAAATAAGGCTACAGGCTTCTCTCTGATTTCAGTTTTATCAAAGTTGTAGGTCGTGGGTTTGAATCTGGGCAGCGTCTGGGGAGTTGGGACTAGAGTTTTGATGCATATCTCAGGTCAACTTGTGTGAGAACTACCAGTGCTGTGTTCATCTGTCGTAAGACACACGCAGAAGACAAATTGTTGCATTCATTGTAGCATTCAAATAGGATGTGGAAACACAAATACAGCAGCAGACAGCCATGATGTCACTAGCACGCCAGGTTATGCAGTTTGGTGAATCATCATTTCACTAAACTTCTATTTTATTTATTTATTCTTTTATATCCAGGATAATGGAATAACTACTCATGTGCTTTTTACATCCAGTCCCCGTGTGTATGCGGTTTTGTAAATTTTGTCATCTGTTCCCACCGGCACACATTGGCCTATTCTTCCGAAAAGCGGAACAGGATTTAACGTGTGCGCAAGATGTTCTGCATGTGTTCGAACACGGGGCCTCGGTTTAGAGTCTCATCCGGACTTTGACATTCAGTTCGATTTTTTTGTCAAACTGGGAAGAAAGGGCGAGGCTGGGAATCGAACCCAGAACCTCACGGTTAACTTGTTGGCAGGCGAACGTCTTAACCATCCTGCCAGACAGATGTAGAGTGGTATGTATGGGATGTTCTGCAAGTGGTATTTCCTCCAGGGGAAAATGGAAAAACTAAACATCCGGAGGGCAAGAACTACATGCATGCAAGTCCTTAGCCTTGTACGTGTTTGTAAATCATTGTTTACCAAGAGTGTTATGTTTTGATTGTGCTGATATTAGGACGTACGTTGTTAGCGGTCCGCTATTGTTTGTAATCTTCCATTTCGCAAATGGGGCTGAGGAAAATAAATATTGATCACTGTCTTTCTGCATGTGTCGCCTTTAGGTTTCTTCTCCCTGCTTCTGTTTCTTAAGATGTGTACATCTAAGAGAGAATGAGATAAATAGATAGACAGATGGATGGATGGATAGATAGATAGATAGATAAATGGACACATATATATCTATAGATAGATAGAGGTATGGATGGATGAATGGATAGATGGATATATACATATATATTTGTATGAATATAGCTGGATATATATATACACACACACATATGTATATATATACAGATAGATAGATACTCCTGTCAGCACCTGGGCTTTATCACAGTTCTTGATTAAACCATTGACGCTGGGGGCAACAGCAAAGTGAGAGGCTGTATGACCAGTGGCTTTTCCACTCATGGAATTCCACTTTACAGCTTAGTCTTTAGTGATCGACTATGACTCTCTGACTAGGAGGCTTGACTTGCACAGTCCTTATGTGCTGCAGCCCTGGGGGCTGGTTGGCCTTTGGAGAACATCTCCAACGCTGACTGTCCTTATGCCCACTTGGCCGAGAGAGTGGAGATGTACTGTGGGCAAGGCATCTTCACTATAATCAAATTTCTGCCCAGTTTCCAAAACAGCAGCTGCCTCCTCTGCTGTTTTGGAGGTCATCGTCGGACGCGACGGACAAACATACATACAGATAGATGAAAGATAGATGATAGATAGATGATAGATGTTTGTCCGTCGTGTTCGACGATGACCTCCAAAATAGCAGAGGAGGCAGCTATGTTTGGGAAATTGGGGCAGAAATTTGATTATAGTGGAGGTGCCTTGCCCACAGCTCTCTCGGCCAAGTGGGCATAAGGACAGTCAGCGTTGGAAATGTCCACCAAAGACAAACTAGCCCTCAGGGCTGCAGCACATGACTGCAAGTAAGGCCTCTTAGTTAGAGAGTCATAGTCGATCACTAAAGACTACGCTGTAAAGTGGAATTCTATGAGTGGGAAAGAAAACCACAGATCGTACAGCCTCTCACATTGCTGCCCCCAGCCAATGGTTAATCAGAGAACTGTGATAAAGCCAGGCGCTGATAGATAGTGAGATAGATGAGAAGAGAGAGAGGAGAGAGAGAGAGAGAGAATGATGATCTTTATTTTGGAACATTTTGACACATTTTCAACTGGTAATTGTCAAGAGCAGTAGTTCTGATAAGCATACTGACTAATAATAACTTCAGAGAAGAGAAGAGAAGATAAAGAGAAGAGAAGTGAAGGGAAGGGAAGGGGGAATGGGAAGGGAGAGGGAGGAGAGAGAGAGAGAGAGAGAGAGAGAGAGAGAGAGAGAGAGAGTAACACACAGAGATAATAATTATCATCAACAGACGGATATAAACATAATCAAACATATTACACTCCTGAAATCTTCCTGCCGCATGGTATCTTCATAAAATGTCAATAACAAAACCCGGTACAGCAGTTCTCCCCGGGATGTGCATCGAACTGCAACGTTGACATTTGCTGGCCAGTCTCTTTACAGAAAATTGCTCTCTGTCTGTATGAAAGCACATATTATAACCATTCTCATGGCAAATCAGGGGGCGTGAAATTCGTTGCAGCGGTACTGATAATTACGTTTCTTCTTCTCGTTTGTTTGCCTTGCAGTGACAATGGGGTTTATCCAGCTACATCTGTACCTTCGGCCATGGACATCGCTGTTACTGACGTGGTTTTGTAAAGGAGCAGTAATAAGCTACAGGCCTATTTATTGTGTTGCTTGCTTGCTTGCTTAGTCATGGCACACTTGTCTCCTGTGCAGGTCAGCCTACCCTGACCAGGCTGAACGTGTCGCCATGGTGCGACGCCACGCATTTCTTCTTTTCCTGTGTGTGTGTGTGTGTGTGTGTGTTCCTGTATATTTGCATACCGGAATGGGATTTGCTACACAATTTTCCCAATGGATGACTGTTGTTACCGGCAGATTCATTGTGGTTCATGAAATGTGTTGCGCACGGGACCTCTAATTTATTGTTTTATTCAACTCAATAGCGTCTGGTTGACGACTCATTTCATGACATTGTATAAAATTACTCTGCATTGCATAAACATTGCATTATAATATGTCCCGTTGTCTTCTTGACCGTAGGGGCGCCATGGATGTCTTGACAACCAGCCCTCTCCATCTTTCTCTTCCTTCCTTCCTTCCTTCCACCTCTCTCTCGCAGTGCTTCCTTAACTCAGCTTCCTCAGGCCTGTCCTGTCTGAGATGTTGTCCTCCTCCTCCCCCCATCTCCTTCTCTGTCTTCTGTGGTTCATGGTCAACTGGAGTAAGGGAGGGAGTAGCGGTAGATTAGGGGCAATAATGGCGTATCTGGTTTTAGATGAGTTTTTTTTTTGTCATTCCTGGGCTGGAGCTCCGAGGTTAATCAGTGGTGAGATTTTGTGTATGCGGTTGTTTTTGCCCCCACCATGAAGATAGCCGCATATCGACTTCGGGGATAGACGATATTTGAATCACGGCCTTCTTGCTTTGTAGACGGGTGCGTTAACTGCAGATCACCAAGCCTCTGCACACAGGCTGATGGCTGATAGAATTTCTGGAAAATTAGCTTGTACACCACTACACACAGTATAGTAGAATCAGGAGGGGGAAAAAATCACATATAACAAAGAGTAGTTGACCTCAGATTTGCAGCTTTTGAGACTGCCTCGGTACCATTTGGCCAATGGTGCACACTGTTATAACTCAGAAAGGCTCAAGAAGTTTGTTGACGTTCTGCTTCTCTCCCTGTCTCCATATTTAACTGCATATTACGTATTTATGACTTAATACTTATGCTGTTTACTGTTGTTAAGGTTGCTAAGCGTGGGTTCGTGTCATGATTATGCATAGGGAAAATCACTGGCACTATTAAGTTTTTACTGTAGAAGTGACGCAACTGACCGGGAAGTTTGTTGTTGTTGTCGTGTGTATAAAGGTAAAGTAAAGGAGTCCCATAACCTATAAGGTCGTAGGGGAGCGAGGCGTCAGAGACCTCACTTCTCTAGGGCCAGCATATTGAGGGCGGCGCCCATCTCCTCTCCCTCGCTGCTTTACCTTCCCTGACCCTAAAGAGGGCAGGTACCCATTTACAGCTGGGTGAACTGGGGGAACTGTACTGAAGCCAAGGCGCGCAAACTGTCACCCATCCAACTGGTAACCACGCTCGACGCTGCTTAACTTGGCTGGCGGAAAGCGAGTGCTCCGACCACTGAGCTATCCCGTCCCCGCTATTCTGTCGTGTGTATCTTAAGCTGTAATGCCGTGTCTGTCTGTGGTCAGTAGGTGTCAGGGCTCTCGGGGTTAGAAGATTGAAAATACATTTGTTTTGTTCATTCTTTCATATTGAGGATAATGGAATAAACAGCCGTTTGCGCTTTTTCTACATCGCGTCCCCCGTGAGCATGTGGTTTTGTAAAATTTGTCATCCGTTCCCACTGGCACAAGTGGCCCACTCTTCCGAAAGACGGAAAAGGTTTTAACGTGTGCGCAAGATGTTTTGTGTGCGTTCGCACACGGGCCCTTGATTTATAGTCTCATCCGATGTGTCATGGAAGAAGGTGTAAAGCGGTTTATTGTGGTGGTCACCACCCCAGGCTGGTGTCTAACTCAGTTTTGTTCCGTTGCTAGGCTGAAATTATCGTCATGTGGTATTCTGCGTATGTGGACTCATATCAGGACACTAAATAAATACAAACAAAATGACCCAGCAGCAGTGCAGGGCCCTTCTGGTTTGTTGCCCTAAGGCAGCCTTACATTGGTAAGCTCTGTATGGACTTCTGAACCTGAGGATTTGAGATGATGAGTTTAGGTTTGTCATTAGAATGATCGGCACGGAAATCAGCAGGACAGGAAGAACATCACCGAAGATGAGGAAAAAGAAATATAAAAAAAACCCACAATCATAGAGCAGGCGGCGACATGTATGCCCTTAGCATTGTTTGTGTTTCTCGATTATTGTTTGCTATGTGTGTATGTTGTCGTTGTGCTTTTACTGTGATCTTGTGTGCTGTTAGCAGTCTGCTGTTGTTCGTAATCCTCCATTTCCCAAATGGGGTCGAGGAAAATAAATATTGATCAGTGTCTTTCTGTATGTGTTGCTTTGGATTTTTTCCCCACCTTACCCCCCCTTTTTCAATGTGTCATAAGCTGCTTGCGGTGTGTGTGTGTGTGTGTGTGTGTGTGTGTGTGTGCGCGCGCGCGCGTTGTGTGTGTGTGTGAGCATGCGCGCGCGCGTGCGTGTGCGTGTTTTCACACATGGGTACGTGTAAGTGTAATGTATGCGTGCGAGCGTGTGTGTATGTGCATGTGTTTACCTATGTATGTGTGTGCCTACGTGCGTGTGTGCATGTGTGTGTGCACACGCACGTGTTCATGTGTGTGTGTGTGTGCATGCACTAGTGTATTTGCATGCGTGCGCCAGTGTGTGTGTGTGCGTGCGTGCGTGTGTGTGTGCGTGCGTGCGTGTGTGTGAATGAACACGTGTTCGTGCGTGCATGCGCGCGTGTGTGTGTAGACGTGTGTGCGCACATGATTATGTACGAGTATGTTCGTGCAAGAATGAGGGAGCGTGTGTTCATGAACATATGCGTCCACGTGTATGCTGTGTGTGTGTATGTGTCTATGTGTGTGTGCGTGCGTGCGCGCGCGCGTGTATGTGTATATGTATGTATATGTGCCCGCACGTGCGCAAGTACGCACGTACCCGCGTGTGTGTTTGAAAGCGTACTTCCTTGCTTGCATGTTTACGTGTGAAAACATGGAAATGGAGCCCAGCATATTATTTCGGAATAGAGCAATGTGCATGTACAATATTTGTTATTACGGCTTCAGGGCGTGTGTGGGCTTAGAGCTGCCTGATTCTTGGTGTGTTATTTTGTTAGCGAGATGTTTGTACGTGTTTGTGTTGATTATACCTTGCCGTATGTATTTTCCTACACTCTGCTGGTTATTATTGTTTTCCTAGGGGCTATATTGGTTTGCTCTATTACTGTAATATTGATGGCTGGAGATCGAATTTTTGTGTGCTGGAATAGAGCATTAGATGTGCAGGCAGACAGAGTTTTTATAAAATGTGTCACTTTTTTTTTTACGAGGTCGAGATGAAGTTATTTTGGCAAATCTGTGTGTATGACGCAGGTGAGAAATTCGTCCAGCAGAACATTTGAAGGGTTCTATCAATAAGGGTGGGGGAGGGGGGGTGGGGGTGGGTGCTGGATAGCCAAGTGGTTAGAGCTCGTGATCTTACTGGGCGGGACCTCAGAGGCTCCCGATTAGGTCATTTTCCCCTGGAGTTATCCTCAGTACTGACTTCACTGCGCCTTAAGTTCTTCGGATGAGACTATAGACGAAGGCTCCACGTATGAACGCGCGCAGAACATTTATGCGTACACGTGTAAACCTATTTCACCTTTTGAAAGAATAGGCCATGTCGTGCCGGTGGGAACGGATGAAAAAAACACCAAAACAAACCCGCATCCACACTGATTTTTATTTTATTATTATCATTATTTCATTTATTTTATTATTCTTTTATATCGAAGATAATGGAATAAGCACTCATGTGCTTTTTTACATCCAGTCCCCGTGTGTATGCAGTTTTGTGAATTTTGTCATATGTTCCCACCGGCACACAGTGGCCTACTCTTCCGAAAAGCGGAACAGGATTTAACGTGTTCGCAAGAAGTTCTGCGTGCGTTCGCACACGGGGCCTCGGTTTATAGTCTCATCCGAAGGACTTTTGGGGAGAGTGGAGTCTGTACTGATGTTAACTCCAGGGGAAAATATCCCCTTGAACGGGAATCGAACCCGGGTCGTCAGATTGGGAGCGCAATGTTCTAACCACTAGGCTATCCTGTCCCCTGATGTCGTGTTTAGACACCATGCCTGAAGTCTGAATGCGGCTACCTTAATGTTGGCTAACAACTGTCGCATAATTACGCAAAATCTCACCATTGGTTAACCCTGGAGCTCTGGACGAGGAACGACCAAAAATTGTGCAGGCAGACAGACTTTTAATGATTAAAAAAAACCTCGAATAATCTTTTACTAGTTCGAGATTAAGTTGTTTTGGTAAATGTGCCTACCTGACATAGGTAAGAAGTTTATACAGCGAAAATTCAGATCGGTTATATCAGTATGTTCTCACCTACATGCACCCTTAGCCCCAACAGGTACAGCATGTTTGTATTATTTGGAGTATGTCCCTCTGAGGGTTAGTCACAACAATATTCTGTATACCCAGCACAGGGCGTGTGTCTTGCAGATGCCTATCATCTCCCGTGTCCGTGTTATCGCAGTCTATGTTTTTTTTTCTGGAATAGGGAGAAAGGTGGAGAGAGGAGAGGAGGTGGGGGTGGGGGTAGGGGTGGAGGGTGAAGAGGAATGACGCTGCTGCGGAATAGAATAGTGGGGAGGTGCGCTTTGATTTGTTTACTTTACAAGATTCAGCGCTATATAAATTCCATATATTATTATTATTAGAAATGAATGGGTGAATGAATGTGTGATTTATAGACCGCATAAAAACCTTAACGCCGTAAGCAAAATGGCAGAAACGGGAAACATGTTTCCATATTTCTATGCAGTGTCATTAATGTTATTATTATTATTATCAGACCCTTTAGCTTTAAGTTACATTTTCCCTTCACTGTGTTTTCTATCGTAGTAATAATGCATGCTGGATTTTGTTTATTTTTACTTCTGAAAGCGACTTAAAGGAGACGCTAGTGGTATATGTTTAACGTGCACAAATACTTTCGTTTATGTGTATTTAAACACGCGTGGAAAAACCGACTTGGGAACTAGGAAAAATCTTAATTTTTACTTCATCGCGTGGCGCATGTGACGCGACACACTGAAAGATTGAACATAGTATGGATGTTAAAACATAGCTTGTTCCATTAACATTATTCGTACTATTTTGTTTGCTGGATTTAGAATGTGTATTGATATTGGATATATTATGTGTTTCTGGCTTATGAAAGCGCGAGTGCGCACCCACCCACTCGCGTACACACGCACGTTGTTGTTGTTGCTGTTGTCGGTGGTGGTGTTGTGGGGTTGTGGTGGTGTGTGGTGGTGTGTGTGTGTGTGTGTGTGTGTGTGTGAAAGGAGGTGGTGGGTGTGTGTGGTGAGAGATGGTAGGATGGAGAGAGACAGAAGAGACGAGAGAGAGGGAGGAGAGAGATGAGTGTTTGTGTGTGTGTTCTGTATGTGCGTGTTGTTTGTGTGTGTGCGTGTTGTGAGTGCCGTGCGTGTATGTGTGAGTGGTGCACTTATGTGTGCAGGGTGCATCTGTGTGTGATGTGTGCGTGTGTGTGTGCGCGTTGTGTGTTGCGGCCTGCGTGCGGTTGTCTGCCATGAACTGTAAACTGTATTTTAAGCAAAAACAAAGTTACCGTTACACTATATATTTCTTTAAAGAAAATGTTATCGTTAAACAAGAATAACCATATTTCGTTGTTCTCTATTCCCCCAGTTGCGTTGTCAACCCTCAGAACTATAAAGTCTGTTAAAGAGCTGAACATAACCCCACTTCACCCACTTGCTTGTAGAAAGTACCAGGGAAATTTGAGAAATGTTAATCTTTCCTCTTTTGCTCTAAGCTAAAGGTCATATCAAAACTGTGGAGGGAAGGGCAATTCCAGGGAAATCTGTTGTTAACTCCAGCTGAGATGGCGAAGCGGTTAGAACGTGCTCTTCATCATCTGACCGTTCTTTGAGGATTCTGGTTTGAGTCGCTGTAAAACTGTCTCAGATTTTCTTTGGTAATAACATCAGTTTTACTGTTCAGCCATCACCTTCACCTATTTCGTAGTCTGTCGACCATTGAGGCACCACTGACGATTTTGAACCAGCTTCCTCCACACCGCGCGGTTCTCGGAGTTCCGAAAAATGTGTTCTACTCAAGGACAAGCCATTCTCTGATGTTGTCTTCCCATCGTTTTCTCTGTTACCTCTTCGTCTCCCTCCTTGTACTTGTTCCCTGTAGGACAGTCTTGGCCAGTCCAGATGTTAGTGTGACGTGCCCGTACTACTTCAGTTTCCGTTTTTTCCCCACTGAAGTCAGGAGTTCTTCATATAGCCTGATGGCGTTTTCAGTTCTGATTTTCATTTCTTTGTTGGCTTACGTGATCATTTTGTTTGACTGTATTCTCTTCCAAATGCTTCGGATAAAGTAATACAGGTGGAAATCCTGTGAGTGGATGCGCATATAATGTCTTGCAGACTCGTAAAGCTCGTACATCATTCATAGAGGAATTGGATAGTCATGGCCAGTGGTGTGGATGTATGTAAAATGCCACCTGGGAATGTGCTTTACCCAGGTTTAAGTTACCCACAATACACTACCTAAAAAGTCAGTACAGGGGGCAACAACTCCTTATGGAGTTGTCACAGAGGTCAGTGGGTGGATCGGTGGTCTTGAGGTGACGCACCTGCCTAGAAAGCCAAACGTCCGGGTTCGATCCCCGTTTGTGCCCGAAACTTTTCCCCCTATCCATTAAGCTCTAAGTGGTAGTCTGGGTGCTAGTCTTTCGGAAAAGACACTATACTGAGACTTCGTGTATAACACGCATTCAGTGCATGTAAGAGAATCCATGGCAGAAAGGGAGTTATCCCTGGCAAAATTCTGCAGAAAAATCCCTCGTCTAATAAGGAAAGAACACGGCAGTAACATACACACACACACCAACACACACATGGTTGGCGCTGCTCTTATGGAAACGCATTCTCCCTGGGTGAGAGGAGTCCGATTTAAGGGAAGGAAATCTGACAGGACTTCAAGTGATATTCAAATACACAATTAAGTCTGGTGATTGATGGCGAGATTTGCTGTTAAAAAAGGTTTCCACGATATCCTTTATTCTGGTATTCCTTTATTTTGCGGTCAGAAATCTCTTTGTTCGTACACAAGTTTTCTGGTTATATTTTCTTCTGTTGCTGCCAGTGTTACTGAATTTGTTGCCGTTCTGTCTTTTCGTTTTTAATCATCACTATTTCCGGCTTCTTCTTTTCTTGTTGTTGTTGTCGTTGTTGTTGTTGTTGTTGTTGTTGTTGTTGTTGTTGTTCTTCTTCTTCTTCTTCTTCTTCTTCTTCTTCTTCTTCTTCTTCTTCTTCTTCTTCTTCTTCTTCTTCTTCCTTCTTCTTCTTCTTCGAACGCTCAGGGAACAAACTATTGTTGTCCATTATATGAGCGAAAATGCGTCACGCTGCCGTAAGGCGCCTGACAAGTCAGGCCCAGCGCACCCGACTCCAGCATAGAGAGAATTGTATCCTCTTTTTTTCTGAAAAAGAAAAGAGAAGGAGAGAGGTGCTTTTTCTTCTTTCTTTTTGTCGATAGGCTACGAGTGTCTACAATCTTCTGTATGTGTGTGTGTGTGTGTGTGTGTGTGTGTGCGCGCGCGCGCGCGCGCGTGCATGCGTGTGTGCGTGTGAGAGAGAGAGCATGAGTGTGCATTAAAAAATAGAGATGCCTGAGCTACTCACATGTCGTTAAGTCATGGTAATGACAATGATGGTAATGGTTTTTATGGCTGATATTGTTGCTGTTGTTGGCGGTGTTGATGCTACCTCTCTTTCTGTTGCTTTGCTTGTGAAGGCAGTCTCTAACCGTGAAGAATTTCCAGGCGCTTCACACAGAAATTTCTTTTCCACATAAGCCAAGAGCATTTGATCAGGTAATAATTGTATAGTCCCTCTGTCGGTGTGTATGAAGAATAATGGATCTTCGAGCAAGGGATGTAAGATGACAGGTGTTTGCCTGTTAAAATTCTAGCGGCTGTTTCATTGTACTAGTTTTTTTTCTATTGTCTTTGTGTCTGTCTCTATAATTTGTTTTCTCTGGCCATATTCTTGCTTGCTTTCTGTTTTTCTACATTTTTGCCCCTTATATCATCCTTTTTATATCACACATGATTTGCGCTGAATTTTTGACGTGGGATCTTAGGCGAGAACAAGTAAACCAACTAACAA
>CM054143.1:56187907-56200407 GCA_028751875.1 Rapana venosa | reverse complement strand
GCATAGGAATGAAGGAAGAAAGAGACGAAATATTTTAAAATCTTGTGTAACAGATGCTTTAGAATAAACACAAAAATGGCTGCCATTTCATTTTGAAGCGGATAGCTGCAGGTGGAATCGGAAATGGTGAAAATGGACAGGAGGCTGGCAGCAGGCATTGAGGTTTTGCATTTTTATCAGTAATCTGTAATCAGACACTGAGGAAGGAATATGCAAAGTGGAGAGAGAGAGAGAGAGAGAGAGAGAGAGAGAGAGAGAGAGAGAGAGAGAGAGAGAGAGAGAGAGAGAGAAAGGAGAGAGAGAGAGAGAGAGAGAGAGAGAGAGAGAGAGAGGAGGGTTAAGGATCAGGAGCGAGAGTCAGTTCAATTCAAATCAATTTTATTCAGTTCGGTTTGGTTTAAATTGCCTTACTTCAGTTCGGAATCTTTACTGCCTCAAGAGTTGTAGATAAGGTGCACACTTTTTTCATTAGCGCAATCTTGTCCCATACGGTATATTTCAGAGAGAGAGAGAGAGAGAGAGAGAGAGAGAGAGAGAGAGAGAGAGAGAGAGAGAGAGAGAGAGAGAGAGAGAGAGTTTTTAAAAGGCCATTTGGTTTTACATTTGGTTTTACATCCCTTACCGTATGGAAATGCAAATACTATGAAAGACAACGAAACGAAACAAGGAACTAAAGAGCAATCATAGACAAGAAGTATTGCATCTATTTGTGGTGTTGGTCCTCACAGTTGATCACGTTCCTCTCACGATTTCTGTTTAATAGCTTCTTGAGTCTGACAACATACATGCATCTCTTTCTACTTCTGAAATGGCAACCAGCCAACATTCAGCTTTAGTGTTATCAAGCTATTTTTGATGCATTTCTAAATGTGTGTAGTAAGCTCCTTCGAAACTGCAATGGATCTCACAAACTTCGCTCTTCTTCTGTAATGGAACTTCTCGATTCCCACTCGCAAGACAAATCATGGAAGGAAAAACCCTTCTCCAAGCTGTTACTTTGGTTTGAAAAGCAATCCTCTGCCCACTGGGATCCTGTGTGTGTCACTGCTGTCCTACAGACCTGACTGAGCAAGGCGTGTGCATTTTACAACACAAGTTAACGAGCCTGTCTTGCTGGCCTGTTTTCTCTCGTGTTTTCTTCTGTTGGTTATGTTTGTTTGAATGACGATGCTCAGTTGTGTGCAGGCTCGTAGGATCTGTGTGTGAGTGTGTTTGTGTTGTGTGTGTGTGTGTGTGTGTGTGTGTGTGTGTGTGTGTGTGCGTGCGTGTATGTGTGTGTGCATATGTGTGTGTGTGTGTGTGTGCGTCTGTACCTAGGCATGCCCATGTGCCTGTGCATGCATGTCTATTGGTGCTATCAAGTGCGCATAATTATATATTGTGGCTATAAGTGTTAACTTGTGCATGCATCTATTGACTGTAAGAATATGTACCTGTGTGTACGTTTATGCCTAACTCATGAGCACGTTCATGCTTCTAATATATGCACACTGTCGAGTGTCTGTGTAAGAACCTGTATATGGATGTGATCACATCGAAATGTAAAATATCACTTTCTAGCTAGACTTCTAAACCTTTTTGGCTTTTTTGTTAATCCTGATTCTTTTTATTTTTGGTGATTTCCTCTCTTCCATTGACGTCATTGATGAACAGAATAGAGTTCTGCATAGGAATGAAGAAAGAAAGAGACAAAATATTTAAAAGTCTTGTGTAACAGATGCTTTAGAATAAACACAAAACATGGCTGCCATTTCATCTGAAGGGGATAGCTGCAGGTGGAATCGGAAATGGTGAAAATGGACAGGAGGCTGGCAGCAGGCATTGAGGTTTTGCATTTTTATCAGTCATCTGTAATCAGACACTGAGGAAGGAATATGCAAAGTGCAGAGAGAGACTTCAGACTTCAGACTTCAGACTTTTACTGTACATCGGCCTTAGGCCACAATACAAAGGAATGACGGGTGTGTGGAGTGGACATATGACATGAGTGTTATAAACACATTACTATCAATGTATATAAATATGAGATGATATATCAGCAATAATAAAGAAATTACATCACCCATTTCTTGAATATTCATCACAAATCAATTCACGTTCGTCATAATCGACAAATGTTTTGAATGTGGTTTTCATCAATATAAGGATCCATTTCTATACAGTTATCTTACTTCTTCTGTTGATTGCATGAAAAATAAATCGTGATAAATTATGTCTATCAGTAGATATTTTAGCTTTGAGTAGCACGTGCAAAGGAAGTCTCTTCGCATCTTTAAGAAACTTGTGTCTCAAATCTTCATAGACAGGGCAATTAAATAAAAAGTGTTCTTCATTCTCTATTTGGTCTTTACAAACAGGGCACTGCTTATCTTCATTTGAACTACTATAGCGATGTGTATTATTGTTTAGTGGTAGCGCATTCACTCGTACTTGAGTAACTGCAACGCGAAAGCAATATGTATCCATTTCACTAATATACTTCTCTCGTTCAAAAACAATCTTAAAGTTTCTGTAACTATCATATCTACTGCGATCTCTGATGGTGCCAGTCCATTCCTGGGTAAACCAATCTACAAGTCTTTGTTTAAAGGCACGTAAGAACATTTTTATGTCTCCTACTCCTTGGTTTAACCAAACGATATTAAACCCAGTTATGCAGAATATTTCCCTGATTTTAGAGACCCAGCATTGTTTGCCCTTTTTATCTAATTCTAACAACATACAATAAGCTTTGTGTGGCAATCTTTCAGAATCCATATGTAATAATTTAAACCAAAATCTTACGCATGCAACATATGTATTTACATATAATGGGTACCTGCCCAGATCTCCATACACCATTTTATTTGGTGTCTTGACAGGAACACCTAAAAATCTTTTACAAGCGATTAAATGTACTTTTTCTAGATGCTCTAGTCTATTCAATCCCCAAATTTCAGCTGAATATAACAGTAAAGTGCAGAGAGAGAGAGAGAGAGAGAGAGAGAGAGAGAGAGAGAGAGAGAGAGAGAGAGAGAGAGAGAGAGAGAGAGAGAGAGAGAGAGAGAGAGAGAGAGCGAGCGAGCGAGCGAGAGCGCGAGCTAAGGATCAGAGATAGAGTCAGTTCACTTTGGTTTAAATTGCTTTACTTAGGTTCATTTGGGAATCTCTACTTCCTCAAGAGTTGTAGATAAAGTGCGCACTTTTTATTATTTTTTATATCTAGCGCAATCTTGTCCCATAGGATTTATTTCACAGAGAGATTTTCTTTCTTTATTTTTTATTTTATTTTGTTCTTTTATATCGAGGATAATGGAATAAGCACCTATGTGCTTTTTTACATCCTGTCCCCGTGTGTATGCAGTTTTGTAAATTTTGTCATTTGTTCCCACCGGCACACAATGGCCTACTCTTACGAAAAGCGGAACAGGATTTAACGTGTGTGCAAGATCTTCTGTGTGCGTTCGCACACAGGGCCTCGGTTTATAGTCTCATCCGAAGGACTTTTGGGGAGAGTGGAGTCTGCACTGATGTTAACTCCAAGGGAAAATATTCCCTTGAACGGGAATCGAACCCAGGCCGGTAGATTGGGAGCACAATGGTCTAACCACTAGGCTAACCCGTCCCCTATCGCAGTTGTGGAGGAGATTACACACATTCAGAAATGTATCAAAGATAGCATGATAACACTGAAGCTGAATGTTGGCTGGTTGCCATTTCAGAAGGAGAGAGAGAGAGAGAGAGAGAGAGAGGAGAGAGAGAGAGAGAGAGAGAGAGAGAGAGAGAGAGAGAGAGAGAGAGAGAGAAAAATTAAAATAAAGCCATTTGGCTTACATCCCTTATGGTATGGGAATGCAAATACTGTTATAGATAACGAAATGAAGCAAGCAACAAAAGAGAAATCATAGACATGAAGTATGATATCTATTTTGTTCTCACATTTGATCACGCTTGGCCCCATAATGTCTGTTTAATAGCTTCTTGAGTCTGACAACAACGTATATCTCTTTCTACTTCTGAAATGGCAACCAGCCAACATTTAGCTTTCAGTGTTATCGTGCTATTTTTTGATGCATTTTTAAATGTGTGTAGGTTGAAACTGCACTGCATCTCACAAACTTCGCTCTTCTTCTGTAATGGAACTTCTCGATTCCCACTCGCAAGACAAATCATGGAAGGAAAAACCCTTCTCCAAGCTGTTACTTTGGTTTTAAAAGCAATCCTCTGCCCACTGGGATCCTGTGTGTGTCACTGCTGTCCTACAGGCCTGACTGAGCAAGGCGTGTGCATTTTACAACACAAGTTAACGAGCCTGTCTTGCTGGCCTGTTTTCTCTCGTGTTTTCTTCTGTTGGTTATGTTTGTTTGAATAACCACGCTCAGTTGTGTGCAGGCTCGTAGGATCTGTGTGTGTGTGTGTGTGTGTGTGTGTGTGTGCGCGCGTGCGTGCATGCATGCGTGTGTGTATGTGTGTGTGCATATGTGTGTGTGTGCGTCTGTACCTAGGCATGCCCATGTGCCTGTGCATGTATGTCTATTGGTGCTATCAAGTGCGCATAATTATTTACCATGTCTATAAGTGCTAACTTGTGCATGCATCTATTGACTGTGAGCATATGTACCTGTGTGTACGTTCATGCATAACTCATGAGCACGTTCATGCTTCTAATATATGCACACTGTCGAGTGTCTGTGTAAGAACCTGTGTATGGATGTAATCACATCGAAATGTAAAATATCACTTTCTAACTAGACTTCTAAACCTATTTGGCTTTTTGTGTTAATCCTGATTCTTTTTTTTGTGTTGGTTATTTTCTCTCTTCCTTTGACGTCATTGGTGAACAGAATAGAGTTCTGCATAGGAATGAAGGAAGAAAGAGACGAAATATTTTAAAAGTCTTGTGTAATATATGCTTTAGAATAAACACAAAAAATGGCTGCCATTTCATTTTGTAGCGGATAGCTGCAGGTGGAATCGGAAATGGTGAAAATGGACAGAAGGCTGGCAGCAGGCATTGAGGTTTTGCATTTTTATCAGTAATCTGTAATCAGACACTGAGGAAGGAATATGCAAAGTGGAGAGAGAGAGAGAGAGAAAGAGAGAGAGAGAGAGAGAGAGAGAGAGAGAGAGAGAGAGAGAGAGAGAGAGAGAGAGAGAGAGCGAGAGCGAGAGAGCGAACTAAGGATCAGAGATAGAGTCAGTTCAGTTTGGTTTAAATTGCTTTACTTCGTTCATTTGGGAATCTCTACTTCCTCAAGAGTTGTAGATAAAGTTCACACTTTTTTTCATCTAGCGCAATCTTGTCCCATAGGATATATTTCATAGAGAGAGAGAATTTCTTTCTTTATTAAAATTTTATTTTATTCTTTTATATCGAGGATAATGGAATAAGCACCTATGTGCTTTTGTACATCCAGTCCCCGTGTGTATGCAGTTTGTGAATTTTGTCATCTGTTCCCACCGGCACACAATGGCCTACACTTACGAAAAGCGGAAGAGGGTTTAACGTGCGCAAGATGTTCTGCGTGCGTTTGCACATGGGGCCTCAGTTTATAGTCTTATCCGGACTTTTGGGGAGAGTGGAGTGTGCACTGATGTTAACTCCAGGAGAAAAAATCCCCTTGAACGGGAATCGAACCCGGGTCGTCAGATTGCGAGCGCAATGGTCTAACCACTAGGCTATCCCGTCCCCTATCGAAGTTGGGTATGAGATTACTACATACATACAGAAATGTATCAAAGATAGCATGATAACACTGAAGCTGAATGTTGGCTGGTTGCCATTTCAGAAGGAGAGAGAGAGAGAGAGAGAGAGAGAGAGAGAGAGAGAGAGAGAGAGAGAGAGAGAGAGAGAGAGAGAGAGAGTTAAAATAAAGCCATTTGGTTTACAACCCTTATGGTATGGGAATGCAAATACTGTTATAGATAACGAAATGAAGCAAGCAACAAAAGAGAAATCATAGACATGCAGTATGGTATCTATTTTGTTCTCACATTTGATCACGCTTGGCCCCATAATGTCTGTTTAATAGCTTTTTGAGTCTGACAACAACGTATATCTCTTTCTACTTCTGAAATGGCAACCAGCCAACATTTAGCTTTCAGTGTTATCGTGCTATTTTTTGATGCATTTCTAAATGTGTGTAGGTTGAAACTGCACTGCATCTCACAAACTTTGCTCTTCTTCTGTAATGGAACTTCTCGATTCCCACTTGCAGGACAAATCATGGAAGGAAAAACCCTTCTCCAAGCTATTACTTTGGTTTTGAAAGCAATCCTCTGCCCACTGGGATCCTGTGTGTGTGTCACTGCTGTCCTACAGACCTGACTGAGCAAGGCGTGTGCATTTTACAACACAAACTAACGAGCCTGTCTTGCTGGCCTGTTTTCTCTCGTGTTTTCTTCTGTTGGTTATGTTTGTTTGAATGATCACGCTCAGTTGTGTGCAGGCTCGTGGGATCTGTGTGTGTGTGTGTGTGTGTGTGTGTGTGTGTGCGCGCGTGCGCATGCGTGCGTGCATGCGTGTGTGTATATGTGTGTGCATATGTGTGTGTGTGTGCGTGTGTGTGTGTGTGTGTGTGTGTGTCTGTACCTAGGCATGCTCATGTACCTGTGCATGCATGTCTATTGGTGCTATCAAGTGCACATAATTACATACCATGTCTATAAGTGTTAACTTGTGCATGCATCTATTGACTGTGAGCATATGTACCTGTGTGAACGTTCATGCATAACTCATGAGCGCGTTCATGCTTCTAATATATGCACACTGTCGAGTGTCTGTGTAAGAACCTGTATATGGATGTGATCACATCGAAATGTAAAATATCACTTTCTAACTAGACTTCTAAACCTATTTGGCGTTTTTGTTAATCCTGTTTCTTTTTATTTTTGGTGATTTCCTCTCTTCCTTTGACGTCATTGGTGAACAGAATAGAGTTCTGCATAGGAATGAAGAAAGAAAGAGACAAAATATTTAAAAATCTTGTGTAATATATGCTTTAGAATAAACACAAAAATGGCTGCCATTTCATCTGAAGCAGATAGCTGCAGGTGGAATCGGAAATGGTGAAAATGGACAGGAGGCTGGCAGCAGGCATTGAGGCTTTGCATTTTTATCAGTCATCTGTAATCAGACACTGAGGAAGGAATATGCAAAGTGGAGAGAGAGAGAGAGAGAGAGAGAGAGAGAGAGAGAGAGAGAGAGAGAACTCGAAAGATTTTTGAGAGAGAGAGAGAGAGAGAGAGAGAGAGAGGGGAGAGGAGAGAGAGAGAGAGAGAGAGAGCGAGCGAGGGAGCGAGCGAGCTAAGGATCAGAGATAGAGTCAGTTCAGTTTGGTTTAAAATGCTTTACTTCGGTTCATTTGGGAATCTCTACTTCCTCAAGAGTTGTAGATAAAGTGCGCACTTTTTATTATTTTTTATATCTAGCGCAATCTTGTCCCATAGGATATATTTCACAGAGAGATTTTCTTTCTTTATTTTTTATTTTATTTTGTTCTTTTATATCGAGGATAATGGAATAAGCACCTATGTGCTTTTTTACATCCAGTCCCCGTGTGTATGCAGTTTTGTAAATTTTGTCATTTGTTCCCACCGGCACACAATGGCCTACTCTTACGAAAAGCGGAACAGGATTTAACGTGTGCGCAAGATCTTCTGTGTGCGTTCACACACAGGGCCTCGGTTTATAGTCTCATCCGAAGGACTTTTGGGGAGAGTGGAGTCTGCACTGATGTTAACTCCAAGGGAAAATATTCCCTTGAACGGGAATCGAACCCAGGCCGTTAGATTGCGAGCGTAATGGTCTAACCACTAGGCTAACCCGTCCCCTATCGCAGTTGTGGAGGAGATTACACACATTCAGAAATGTATCAAAGATAGCATGATAACACTGAAGCTGAATGTTGGCTGGTTGCCATTTCAGAAGGAGAGAGAGAGAGAGAGAGAGAGAGAGAGAGAGAGAGAGAGAGAGAGAGAGGAGAGAGAGAGATTAAAATAAAGCCATTTGGCTTACATCCCTTATGGTATGGGAATGCAAATACTGTTATAGATAACGAAATGAAGCAAGCAACAAAAGAGAAATCATAGACATGAAGTATGGTATCTATTTTGTTCTCACATTTGATCACGCTTGGCCCCATAATGTCTGTTTAATAGCTTTTTGAGTCTGACAACAACGTACATCTCTTTCTACTTCTGAAATGGCAACCAGCCAACATTTAGCTTTCAGTGTTATCGTGCTATTTTTGATGCATTTCTAAATGTGTGTAGGCTCCTCCGAAACTGCAATCCATCCCACAAACTTGGCTCTTCTGCTGTAAGGGAACTTCTCGATTCCCACATTTAAGACAAATGATGGAAGGAAAAACCCTTCTCCAAGCTATTACTCTGGTTTGAAAAGCAATCCTCTGCCCACTGGGATCCTGTGTGTGTCACTGCTGTCCTCAGACCTGACTGAGCAAGGCGTGTGCATTTTACAACATAAACTAACGAGCCTGTCTTGCTGGCCTGTTTTATCTCGTGTTTTCTTCTGTTGGTTATGTTTGTTTGAATAACCACGCTCAGTTGTGTGCAGGCTCGTAGGATCTGTGTGTGTATGTGTATGTGTGTGTGTGTATGTGTGTGTGTGTGTGTGTGTGTGTGTGTGCGTGCGCGTGCTTGCGCGCGTGTGTGTGTGTTGTCTGTGCCTAAGCATGCCCATGTGCCTGTGAATGCTTGTCTATTGGTGCTATCAAGTGCGCATAATTATATATTGTGGCTATACGTGTTAACTTGTGCATGCATCTATGACTGTGAGCATATGTACCTGTGTGTATGTTCATGCATAACTCATGAGCGCGTTCATGCTTCTAATATATGCACACTGTCGAGTGTCTGTGTAAGAACCTGTGTATGGATGTGATCACATCGAAATGTAAAATATCACTTTCTAACTAGACTTCTAAACCTATTTGGCTTTTTTGTTAATCCTGATTCTTTTTATTTTTGGTTATTTCCTCTCTTCCTTTGACGTAATTGATGAACAGAATAGAGTTCTGCATAGGAATGAAGAAAGAAAGAGACAAAATATATAAAAGTCTTGTGTAACAGATGCTTTAGAATAAACACAAAAATGGCTGCCATTTCATCTGAAGCGGATAGCTGCAGGTGGAATCGGAAATGGTGAAAATGGACAGGAGGCTGGCAGCAGGCATTGAGGTTTTGCATTTTTATCAGTCATCTGTAATCAGACACTGAGGAAGGAATATGCAAAGTGGAGAGGGAGAGAGAGAGAGAGAGAGAGAGAGAGAGAGAGAGAGAGAGAACTCTGAACTCTGAACTCTGAAATGATTTAATGTACATTGGCCTTGGACCACAATACATTTGTTGGGCTCAGGATGGAACAGTGAGTTCATTCATATCACTGGCAAAACAAATGCACACACAAATAATGATTTATGACTGATTAAAGAAGAAATACACAAAAATATAGATAGCGAACTATTACAAAAAGATGATGTCAGTAACAATTTATGACTGAATACAGAAGAAAATTACATGATTATAAACCTTAAATCAACCATAACCCAATCATAGAGAGAAGATGCTATCTAAGAAAAATCATCCATATTGAGTATGTCAAATCGTAGCAGTTTTTCAATAAAGTGTTTGAGAGGGAGAGTGAGAAACTTTCTCTGAAACTCTGAAATGATTTAATTGCACATTGGCCTTAGGCCACAATACAATATAGAAAATAAAATAGGAAAATATCTTATTTAGCAGCACCTATCTATATTCTACAATCAATGGTTACCTGAAAATCATATACATCTCATACCTACTACGGTTCAAATTTTAAGGATAGTTGTCAAATCACAGTTTTCATTTCACATATACTGAAATGATCAGTCATAGACATTAGTATAAAAGGGGGAGATACAGAAAATCATGATCATGTTATGCCACAAATTCTTGATAATACGCGATATAAACAAAGGTGAAAATGTTTACGTGGTTTAACAGACGTACATCACTGGATTGATTACCTTGTAGACTTAAAGTATTTTCTTCCGCCTATTGCTTGCATGAAACACAAATCTAGATAAATTGTATCTGTGGATAGGATCAGTGGCTCTAAGTAACATGTGCAGAGGAAGTTCTTTTGACTCTTTTAGAAATTTGACCCTTAAATCTTCAAACGTAGCACAAAATAACACAAAATGTTTTTCATTTTCGATCTGATTTTTACAAAATGGACAGAATTTATCATGAACAGATTCGCTATAGCGATGTACATTGTTATTAAGTGGGAGTACATTAAACCTCAACTGCGTGATGGCAACACGACAACAATAATTTTCCATATCTAGAACATAACTTTCTTTTACGAATATAGTCTTAAATGATCTATATGGTTGATATCTATCTCGATCTCTTATAGTTCCTGACCATTCTTGAATAAACATATCGATGAACCTCTGTTTAAATATGCTTAGAAACTTTTTCACATCCCCAACACCCTGCTGCAACCAAACAATGTTAAATCCAGTTAAGCATAAGATTTCTCTTATTTTCGAAACCCAGCACTGTTTTCCGGAATTATCTAGCTGCAACAGCATTTTATACGCCTTATATGGTAACCGTTCATTATTCATTTGTAGTAATTTAAACCAATATCTTATACAGGCAGTGTATGAATTTACATAGAGAGGATATCTACACAAATCTCCATATATCATTTTGTTTGGTGTTTTGGTTGGTACACCTAAAAACCTTTTGCATGCCATCATGTGGACTTTTTCTATATGTTCTAACTGGTTTATTCCCCATACTTCAGCAGCATATAGCAATATTGGCTGTATTTTTTTAAACATTTTTGAGAGAGAGAGAGAGAGAGAGAGAGAGAGAGAGAGAGAGAGAGAGGAGAGAGAGAGAGAGAGAGAGAGAGAGAGAGAGAGAGAGAGCGAGCGAGCTAAGGATCAGAGATAGAGTCAGTTCAGTTTGGTTTAAAATGCTTTACTTCAATTCATTTGGGAATCTCTACTTCCTCAAGAGTTGTAGATAAAGTGCACACTTTTTCTCATCTAGCGCAATTTTGTTCCATAGGATATATTTCATAGAGAGAGAGATTTTCTTTCTTTATTTTTTATTTTATTTTATTCTTTTATTTCTAGGATAATGGAATAAGCTCCTATGTGCTTTTGTACATCCAGTCCCCGTGTGTATGCAGTTTGTAAATTTTGTCATCTGTTCCCACCAGCACACAATGGCCTACACTTACGAAAAGCGGAAGAGGGTTTAACGTGTGCGCAAGATGTTCTGCGTGCGTTCGCACACGGGGCCTCGGTTTATAGTCTCATGCGAAGGACTTTTGGGGAGAGTGGAGTGTGCACTGATGTTAACTCCAGGGGAAAATATCCCCTTGGACGGGAATCGAACCGGGTCGTCAGATTGCTAGTGTAATGGTTTAATCACTAGGCTAACCCGTCCCCTATCGCGGTTGTGGAGGAGATTACTACATACATTCAGAAATGTATCAAAGATAGCCTGATAACACTGCAGCTGAATGTTGGCTGGTTGCTATTTCAGAAGGAGAGAGAGAGAGAGAGAGAGAGAGAGAGAGAGAGAGAGAGAGAGAGAGAGAGAGAGGGGAGAGAGAGAGAGAGAGAGAGAGAGAATTAAAATAAAGCCATTTGATTTACAACCCTTATGGTATGGGAACGCAAATATTGTTAAAGATAACGAAATGAAGCAAGCAACAAAAGAGAAATCATAGACATGAAGTATGGTATCTATTTTGTTCCCACATTTGATCACGCTTGGCCCCACAATTTCTGTTTAATAGCTTCTTGAGTCTGACAACAACGTACATCTCTTTCTACTTCTGAAATGGCAACCATCCAACATTCAGCTTTTAGTGTTATCATGCTATCTTTGATACATTTCTGAATGTGTAGTAATCTCCTCCACAACTGTGATCCATCCCACAAACTTTGCTGTTCTGCTGAAATGAAACTTCTCTCGATTCCCACTTGCAAGACAAATCGTTGAAGGAAAATCCTTCTCTCTTTCTAAGCTGTTTATGTTGTTTGAAAAGCAATCCTCTGCCCACTGGGATCCTGTGTGTGTCACTGCTGTCCTCAGACCTGACTGAGCAAGGCGTGTGCATATTGCAACACAAATTAACAGAGCCTGTCTTACTGGCCTGTTTTCTCTTGTGTTTTCTTCCGTTGTTTAATGTTTGTTTTAAATGACAAAGCTCAGTTGTGACAGGCTCGTAGTCTCTATCTGTCTCTGTGTCTGTCTCTGTCTGTCTGTACCTGTGTGTGTGTGTGTGTGTGTGTGTGTGTGTGTGTGTGTGTGTGTGTGTGTGTGTGTGTACATGTATGTATGTATGTATGTATATGTATGTATGTATGTATGTATGTATGTATATATGTATGTATGTATATAAATATGTTTGCATGTATTTATGTGTGTGTGCGTATGTGTGTGAATGTGTACGTGTGCATGCGCATGTGCCTGTGCATGCATGTACA
>CM054143.1:56177907-56182907 GCA_028751875.1 Rapana venosa | reverse complement strand
TATGTGTTCGATCATGAAGCCTGAATCTTTAGAAGAATATCATGTTCTTTCTTAAGATGCACTTATCGTAAACAGAACGAATGTTTTCTTAAGGAGAATGCATGTCTTTGCCTTCGACAAGCCCTGGAGTCTTGAACATGGTGTCCATGCCTTGAATAGAATGTCCCTTGTTGTAAGAGAATCTCTGTATTTAGAGCAACGTGTTTGTTTACTTGTTGTCCTCCTGAGTGGGGGTATTGTGCTGTCCCAGCGTCCAATAGCTTAATTCAGACTCACAAACGCGTAGATTGCAGTCTAAGTATATCTGTCATTCACACCACCAGCGATAGTCAACATACTCTGTACGTAAGGTGGATGAGTTTTTAACGTGTCCAAGATGTACTGCGTGCGTCTACATAGGGAGGGCTTTGTTGAAGTCTCATCCAATAGACTTGTTCCCCCGTGTGGATGCCGGGGAGTTCCTTCAGTATAGATAGGATCCTCACCTCCTGAAAAGTCTATGCAGAAGTTTCCCCTTTTCTGTCGTTCTCTTTGTTTTTTTGTCTTTTTCCGTAACCTTTCTACCACATCTCTTGCGTATTTTTTTTTTACCTTCCCAGTCCATTCTCATACCTTTTTGCTTGAAGTTTTTTTTGTCTTACAAATTTGTTCTTTCCGAACATTATAAAACAATTTGCTTGTATTTTTTTGTTCTGGCGACCAGGTTGTAATAATGAAGATAACATTGGGATGAGTGCAGGATGTCCATTCTCCATGGTGTTCTTTTGCCTTTAGGGCTTTTTTGTATTGTAATTTGCGTACATTGAAGTGTTTGTTATCGTTTTCTTACGCTTTTTTGCAACCTGGGGATGATAAATTTAGCGGAACGACTGGCGTCCTCAGCACGGCCTGGTTTTATTGGAATGAAATGATTAAGGTATTTTGTCGTTCAGTTGTTGTTTTTCTGATTGACGACGTTGGATATTTGAAGGGATTTGATGGTGTTCATTTTGAACTTGGGGCGAATGTTATTGCAGTTGATGAAATTGAATAAGGTGACAGCCCTGATGTGGCTTTTGTGGCCGGGAGGGCCGATAAGGGGACGGGATAGCTCCGTGGTTAAAGCACTCGCTTCCACGGAACTATGGTTAAGCAGCGTCGAGCGTGGTTGCCAACTGGATGGGTGACCGTTTGCGCGCCTTGGCTTCAGTACAGTCCCCCAGTTCAACCAGCTATAAATGGGTACCTGCCTCTTTAGGGTCAGGGAAGGTAAAGCAGCGAGGGAGAGGATATGGGCGCCGCCCTCAATATGCTAACCCCTAGGTCTCTGACGCCTCGCTCCCCTACCACCACATAGGTTATGGGACGCCTTTACCTATTTTTAGAGACTATAATCAACATGAAATGAAGCAAAGGACTTGTCGAGGAATGAAGTCAGAGCCAGGGTTAACTGCTGGAGAGAAGTCCCCTCAAACGGACGGCTTGGCTGAGACTCGAACTGCATCCTAAGATCATGAGTCAGGACTCTAACCACTGGGCCACCTGTCCCCTGTATTGTGGAATGGATGGTTCCATCCCTGGGTGCTGTCCATCAGTGTGTCGTCGTCACGTTATCTGCTGCACAGCTGACTGGACTGACTGACTGACTGACTGACTGCAGACGTTGTGGACAGCTGCTCAGCTTCTATCTCCACTTGCCACCCTGGCCAGACGCTTAGCTTAACACACACACACACACACACACACCACACACACACACACACACACACACACACACACACACACACACACACACACACACACACACATACACACACACACACACACACACACGCACATACAGAGACACACACACACACACACACATACACACACAGACACACACACACAGACACACACAGAGACACACACACAGACCCACGCACACAGACACAACACACAGAGGCAACTGGCTCGTGCTACTCGTCTGTATATATAAGTTTGTGCCTGTCAGTGTGTGTGTGTGTGTGTGTGTGTGTGTGTGTGTGTGTGTGTGTGTGTGAGGGAGGGAGAGAGAGAGAAGAGAGAGAGAGAGAGAGAGTGAGAGAGAGAGAGAGAGAGAGAGAGAGAGAGGAGAGGATAGAGAGAGAGAGAGGAGGGAAAAAAGAGAGAGTGTGTGAGTGTGTGTGTGCATGTTTGTGCACGCGCGTGTATGTAGTGTGTGTGGTGTGTGTGTTTGAGGAGAGAGAGAGATGAGGAGAGAGAGAGAGAGAGGGATGAGAGAGAGAGAGAGAGAGAGAGAGGAGAGAGAGAGGTGTGTTGTTGTGAGTGTGTTTGTGTGTGTATGTTGTGCGCGCACGTGCATGTGTGTGTGTTTGAGAGATAGATAGATTGATAAATAAGTAAAGAGAGAGAGAGAGTATGCAAATAAGATAGCAAAGTCGGTTTATTTAGATTAGCCAAAGTCGTTTAAATGAAGGAGTAATCAGGCACAAAATAATTATACCTTTGAGAGAGAGAGAGAGGAGAGAGAGATGAGGGAGAGAGATGAGAGGAGAGAGAGAGATGAGAGAGAGGAGAGGAGAAGAGAGGAGCAAATAAGATTGCAAATTTATTCATATTAGGCCAAGGTCCCTAACTAAAGGAGTAATTAGGCGCAAAATAATCATACATTTATTTATTTATTCTTTTATTTCGAGGATAATGGAATACGCACTCATGTGCTTTTTATATCCGGTCCCCGTGTGTATGCAGTTTTGTCAAATTTGTCATCCTTCCCGCCGGCATACAATGGCCTACTCTTCCGAAAAGCGGAACAGGTTTAACGTTTGCGCAAGATGTTCTGCGTGCGTTCGCACACGGGACCTCGGTTTATAGTCTAATCCGAAGGAATTTGAGAGAGAGAGAGTGAGAGAGAGAGAGAGAGAGAGAGAGAGATGAGAGGAGAAGGAGAGAAGGAGAGAGATTGATGAGATGAGAGAGAGAGAGAAGGAAGAGAGAGAGATTAGAGAGAGAGATTAGAGAGAGAGACAGAGAGAGTTTGCAATAGCGCATAGCGCACAACTTGTCAACACCAACGAGCATTGGCGTACAGTAGACAAATGAAAACAAAAACAAAACAAAAAACGAAAAAGCCCAAACCAATATACAGTGGTACTTGTGTTTTGCACCTACATTCATGCATAGGCAGCTATGTACATACAGAGATACGTACCCGCTAACAGAAACACACAAACAGGCATGATTTAGGCATGTATGTACATCTGTATTTTTATCCCCTATTCCTCACACACACACACACACACACACACACACACACACACACACACACACACACAACACACACACACACACACAACACACAACACCACACATACAGACACAGACACAGACACAACACACACACACACACACACACACACACACACACATAACACACACACAACACACACACACACACACACACACACACCACACACACACACACACACACACACTCACCAACACACTTTTTGCTTCTTGCTATTTACGCCCGCGCCCCATTCTCATACCGGCATGTATACATACACAGTACCATGATGTAAACTGCGAAGACCTTTGAAGTCAAGGGTGTGTATATGTGTGTGTGTGTGTGTGTGTGTGTGTGTGTGTGCGCGTGTGTTTAATACGGTTATATCAAACACCTGTTTCGCTTCTCATTATTTTCAGATGTTGTGGAATTCTTCATACAGGCTTATCATCAAATATCTCTACTATGGTGGATCGGTTAATGCAAAAACGCGTATACTCAATATTTCCTTAAAATATTCTTGTTAATTCCTATGGTGCTGTGAAAATTCGCATCTTTCTGATTTTTTCTGTAAGAAAGCAGGTACCTCCACAAGCTGGATGTAGTTGTCTTCTGACGGCTGATATAGCCGAGTGGTTAAGACCGTTCAATTTCAGTCCCACAAGGGTCCATGAAGTCGTGGGTTCGAATCTCCGCTGCGTCTATTGAATTAAGGGTGGTCGATCTCAAGTGCAGACCTTTCAGTGCTTTAATTCCCTTCGTGTATATATACACATGCAGAAGATCAAATAACTTATGCGCGTTAAAGATACCGTAATTCCTGTCAACGTTCGGTGGGTTAGGATATACTAACATACCCAGCATATATCCCCTAAGTCGGAATGCGGCTACCTTCATGGAGGGCAAAAACGGTTTGCAAAATCTCACCAGTGGTGGACCTTGGAGCTCTAGCCGAGGAACAAAAAAAAGTGTGTCTCCATTAATGAAGGAAAGGTGCATGTGGCTGTAGTGTTTTTATATCTGTTAGCCCCCAGTGGGGATGCCGGGGAGGTCTTTCAGGACAAAAAGCATTCCCACTTTCTGGAAATTCTGAAGTAGGAATTCATCCCTTCTATCACTACCCTTGTTTCTGGTTTTTGCTTACATTCTCTCTGTCTCTCTGTCTGTTTCTGTCTGGCTGTTTGTCTGTCTGTCTGTCTGTCTGTTTCTCTCTGTCTGTCTGTCTCTCTGCCCCCCCCCCCCCTCACTCCCTCCGTCCCTCTCTCATTTTCTGCTTTCCCAGCCAATTTTTTTTGCCATTTTTCAAGCAATTATGAAAGTTTTCTTTTTCTTAATTTTTTTTATAATGATTATGAACTTTTTAATGAGCTACCCTGGAGTCCGACGATGTCGGCTGAGGCCAGCGGGCAGACCACATTTCATTTATTTATTTGTTTATTTATTTATATTATTCTTTTATATCGATGATAATGGAATAAGCACTTATGTGCTTTTTTACATCCAATCCCCGTGTGTATGCGATTTTATCAATTCTGTCATCTGTTCCCACCGGCACACAATGGCCTACTCTTACGAAAAGCGGAACAGGATTTAACGTGTGCGCAAGATGTACTGCGTGCGTTTGCACACGGGACCTCGGTTTATAGTCTCATCCGGACTTTTGAGGGATAGTGGAGTCTGCACTGATGTTAACTCCAGGGGAAAATATCCCCCCTTGAACGGGAATGGAACTCGGGTCGTCAGATTGCGAGCG
>CM054143.1:56160407-56170407 GCA_028751875.1 Rapana venosa | reverse complement strand
TGTCTATTTTCTGCCAGATTTGGTCCATTCTGCTGCATTTTAAAATTTTTTTACCAGAAAGACAGAAAATATAACAATTCTCTGCCATGCCGAAGTGGGATGTGCCAGGCCTGACTTGTCAGGCGCTTAACGGCAGCGCAACGCGTTTCTATTCAGATGACAAGACACCAGTAGTGCAGGCATGCACACACAGAAACATACATGCATAAAACGAGTATACCTTCACACACACACACACACACACACACACACACAACACACACACACACACACACACACACCACACACACACACACACACACACACACACACACACACACCGTCCTAGTTCTTTTATGATGGTCTGGTATCTTTTAAAGTGAAAAGACATTAAAATTAAGTCATCTATTACTACTGCAACACACAGACAGCGCCCCCCCCCCCCTCCCTAAGCCCCACTTTCACATACGCAAACATAAAGCTGATGATAATATAGCCAGAATTTCCAGCGGATTTCGAAACCATCATCTCACCTGCCCCGAAGTCATTTCCAGCACCTATGTCATTCTCCTGCTACTCGACAGGTATCAGTAGCCCTCGGCATGGACAGATAGTGGTGTATCAGTTCCCCCCCCCCTCCCCCCCATACAGTGTTTCTTATCGAACAGTACCAGCTACTATAATTATAGTAAGTAACATTTTAGATACAAAAGACGTAGGTTTTCAGTGAATCGGTTTCCATCCAGTGTATTGTTTTAAAATACAAGTTCTCATCGAACAGTACACGTATAGTAAACTGTTCTAGGTATTCAGTGTGTAGTTTTTCAAAACTGTTTTCATCGAACAGAACTGGGTAATAATTTATATGTAGGTGGAAGTTCTCAGTGTATCAGTTTTCTTTATTCTTAACACGACTGTTCTTGGTATTATGATAGATATTATGGTTTTAGCGATTGTATGATTAAAAAATTCAAACAATTTTGTTTAATGTTTGCGGAAGATTTCTCCATAATATTTGAAATTGGATTAAACAGCAACTTTATCGAGGAAATCAGTGTCTATAAAGCACAAGAGTAATCTAGGAAGTAAACTTATAGTAGTCATGTCACACTATCTGTGTGACATGCAGGGTTACCTCCTTGATGGGGAGTGCGTGCCATCTTAAAGAAACTAAAATAAAAAAAACTATGGAGGGTATACACACACACACACACACATAAATATTTCATCATGAGATTTTTCGATGCATAACATTATCAAGTATCTCTTGCTGCGAGTTGTGCAAAAGCACAAGATACCTTTGTATTTCGGGGGGCTGAGGTTTGCACTGAGCCAAGCAGTTATGGTGAAGTTGAAAATAATATTTCAGAAGGTATTATATCCTGGACTTTTGATTAACTGATATACACGAACCGACCAACTGGTAAGGAAACAGTGTAGTTAATCAAATATTTTTGTGAAACCGTTAGAACATTAATAGTTTGCCGTTGACTGGAAGATCCGTTTCGTATAATTAACACTGCTGGTTACATTGTAGGCCTACTCCTTGTGTAGTAGAACAAAGAGTACAATGTAATCAACGGTATTTGTGTTTTCTGCACTTGTTATTTCCTATTGTGGAGGCAAAGCGCGGAACCTTAACTGTCAGGTCTATCACCCAAGGAAACAGTCTCGCGCAAATCGCTGGTGTGTCTTAATTTAGAAAGACAGCGTTGTGTTCATACTCCTTCCGCAAGGGAGGCAATTGGGTCCACCCCATTACAGATACATTCTTCTCTTTTGTCGAATTCTCAGACAGCAGCTATTGTTGTCTGTCATATGAGCGAAAATTACTTGCGCAGCCGTTAAACGCCTGACAAGTCAGGCCCAGCACATCTGGCTTCGGTGTGGGAGAAAATTGTTATCTTTTAAAGTCTTTCTGGAAAAAATGCGGAAGAATGGACCAAGGAGGCAGTAGGTAGAACAAGGAGGTGACAAGAAGAAAAAGAACAAGGCAGAAAGAAAAAGACGGATTGAAAAGAAGGAATTCCTTGCACATAATTTCCAGAATGTGGAAATGGCTGTTATAGTGACAGACCCCCAGTAACTGGGGAGACCGACATATTGATAATGATTTAAAAGAAAAGAACAAACTATCTGACGAGAGCTGCAATAATTACCGATATCGTAAGTGGTTAACTCTGGATGCTCTTCTTAATAGTTTTTTTAACCAAAAAAATTAGCATTGACATTTAAGGCTGCTTCAGTACAAAACCAACAACATAGGTCTCCACTAGTCCTCTAGACAGTACACAGCACAGGTCAAAGGAAACGCCACCATTATAGTTGGATGGTTGACTGGCTCCTCCCTTCACTCCTGGAGGAGTGGTTGGGACACTGCACTGATCTTGTTTTTAATTAGTTTATTTCGAGGTTAGTGGAATAAGCATTCATGTGCTTTTTTTTTTTACATCCAGTTCCCGTTTGAATGCAGTTTTGTAAATGTTGCCATCCGTTCCAACAGGCACACAATGGCCTACTTTTCCGAAAAGTAGAACAGGTTTTTAACGTGTGCATAAGATATTCTGCGTGTCAAATAAGTCTTGTTCTGACTCGTTTTATTTGTTCTGACTTAACGGCAATAAAGTTTTTGATTCTTGATTCTTGATTCACACTGGACCTCGGTTTACAATATCATCCGGTCTTTTGGGGGAGTGGAGTCGGCACTGATGTTAATTCCGGGTAAAATATCCTCTTGAACAAGATTCGAACCCGGGCCAGCAGATCACGAGCGCAATGCGCAACGCTCTGGCCACCAGGCGCAATGTGTCTAGGCCAAGATAAACCTGGATGGAAACCATCTCTTTTCCAAGCAGCTGGGTGCATGCTGGGTATACTCATACCATCCACCCCACCGTCTAGAGTTCGCCTACTCTTTTAGAAAAGATTGATCGGTTTATAATGTGTGCATTTGCCGTCAGATTCTCGTTTTATAGTTTTCTCCGAAAGACTAGGCGAGGGGGTGGGGTGGGTGGTTGTGGTGGATATCCCGTGATTCGAGTGTTGGGCTCGTGATCTGACGGCCTGGTTTCCACCCATCACCGAGACGCCCGTTCGAGGGGATTTCTTCTCCCTGGAGTTAACATCGGTACTGACTCCTCTCCCCTGAAAGTCTTTCAGATGAGACTGTAAATTGAGGTCCCGTGTGTGAAATCAAGCAGAATATCTAAATCCTAATGTTAAAAGCCTGTTAGCCTTTTAATTAAAAAAAAATCTTTTATTTCGAGGATTATGGAATAAGCACTTATATGCTTTTTAAAATTATTTTACATCCAGTTCCTTTCGGACGAGTAGGCCATTGCGTGCCGGTAAGAACGCACGACAACTCCCCCGCCCCCGAAACAACAACAACAACAACAAACAAACAAAAACCAACCAACCAGACAAACAACAACAACAAACAAACCCTGCATACATATAGGTGTCGTACTCAGACATCATCCCCGAAGTCAGAAAACGGCTACCTTAATGCGTTAACGGCCACTTCGCAACAGTCCCGCGATTGGTGAACATTGGAGATCTAACCGAGGAGTGAAGGAAAAAATTCCCAAAGACTTTGGGAGGAGCAAAGTCAGTAACAATGTTAACTCCGGGGATAAAGCCCAATCGAGCAGTGGAGACTCGAACTACATCCTTAAGTGCTCTCACACCCCATCACATGGTAAAGGCATTTAATAACCACTCGGCTTCTCCACCAGCTACTGTGCGCTGTACTGTCAGATCAGCCGCCACAGGAAACTAGTTTAAAGGGGGAACATTGTTGGGAAAAGTCCCTGAAAGTCTTGGTGACTGGGTTACTTACCGACAGGCAAAACCACTTTCGACCAAGTTGTGAAACAAGAATAAATTTACGATCTACTCTTGATGCAGTTCTCTGTCTGTCTGTCTGTCTGTCTGTCTGCCTCTCTCCTCTCTCCTCTCTCTCTCTCTCTCTCTCTCTCTCTCTCTCTCTCTCTCTCTCTCTCCACACACACACATACACAAGTTTATTTAGTTTTATTATTATTGGTTATGGCAATTATGTAGTTAGATAATATTGATCAAGTTGTTTTTTTGTTCCTAGATAGATGGCTAGATGAAAAAAAGCAAATGCATTGCTTATTCAATGTACTATCTGGAAATAAAAATTTGACTTGTTTTGACTTTACAAGATTCAAGATTTAAATCCTTTTAACCCTTTTGGGATATGGAGGATTACAAACGAATTCAACAGGAGAATAAACCTAACAGCAATATACCCAAAACTAATATCAATACTAACAGGAACTGAAAAACAAGAGTTCATCGCAAAATGATAAGCAAGCAGTTTTACAGACTCAAGACTGTATTTTTAAGTATACAATTTTCTTTAAAACACACAATCTACACTTATGAAAAACGAGTGAAATTTCAAGCAATGCCTGAAATCACACACAACACACAACACACACACACACACAACACACACACACCACACACACACACACAACACACACACACACACACACACACACACACACACAAACACACACACATCAGCAGTAAGCCGTCAATTTATTTATAAACACAAAACACTTCAACTGTAATCGAACTTTCTGTAGAGTTCATTTTATACTCTGTTTTTCTCTGTATAGAGTTGCACAGGTTTTGATATGAAATTTGAATTTCTACAAGGTGACAGCCCCGAAATGGCCTCTGTGATCGGCGGGGCTGTAAACAACAGGATTGGTTTTGATTGGGTTGCATGCCTGAAAGATTATTACCAGAAGATTTGATGTTTTCATTAGTCTTCATTTGTTGAAAAAAAGTAATTTTTAGAAAATATTTTGTATAGTTAAGAAGTTCTAAAAGAAAATAACTTACTGCACGTAAGTCCATGTGTGTGTGTGTGTGTGTGTGTGTGTGTGTGTGGTGTGTGTGTGTGTGTGTGTGTTGTTGTGTGCCCCCATTTAACAAGTCATTTACAAAAGGCAGTTTCTATGTGAGAAAACCTCCATTGATGAACAATAAAATTGTCTCATCCTCAAGAAGAATGCTAATATTGCTGTCGTTCCGTTCAAAATTAGAAAACAATTTTTATGTTCTATAGATTAAAAAAAATGACCTTCTCACAATAATGAAACAACTTATACATTGATTATTTTTTCATCTTTAATAGTTGAAGAGAGATAAGCACAAGAGATTCAAAACATTCCAAACATTTTACATTTTCGTTTAAAAATCAGATTTAATCTGCTAGGGGAAAAATAATTTCTTAAAGGATGGTGAAATGCTGAATATTTTATTCTTTCCGTCCGAAAAAGGGAGTGATTAGATTCTTTCAAGCTGTTGTTGTAGGGACGCTAACTCTCCTCCCTCTCTCTCTCTCTCTTCTCTCTCTCTCTCTACTCTCTCTCTCTCTCTTCTCTCTCATCTCTCTCCTCTCTCTCTCTCTCTCTCTCTCTCTCTGTGTATGTGTGTGCGCGTGCGCAATGGGGGTAGGAGGGGTGGGGGTTTGACAGGGAAGGGGGAGAAGCACCGCCACTACACGCCAGAACGACGCTGATCTTGGGCTTTGCATAAATATTCAAAGAGAAACAACAATTGTTCCCCCGAACAAGAAATGGTGTGCCACAATTGTAAATGAAGCGTGTGCGAGCCCTCTGCCCTCCTCATATGTCTTCTTTTATTCTTTCTTTTTTATTCTTTCATTTCGAGAATAATGGAATAAGCGCTCATGTGCTTTTTTTTTAACAACCAGTCCCCCCCCCCCTCTGTGTGTGTGTGTGTGTGTGTGTGTGTGTGTGTAGTTTTGTAAATTCTGTCATCCGTTCCCATCGGTACACAGTGGCCCTCTCTTTCGAAAGGCGGAACAGGCTTTAGCGTGAACTTCGGGCTAGTCTCCGCAGGGAGAGTGCTTCCGCCACAAGAGCAGCACAACCCATTATTTTTTGCTTTTCTTGTCTGCATGTGAATTTATTTCCCTATCAGAGTGGCTCTTTTCTACAGAGTTGTGCCAGAAGACAAACTCCCTTGTTGCCGTGGGTTCTTTTACGTGTGCTAAATGCGTGTTGCACACGGGACCTCGGTTTATCGCCTCATACGCAAGACTAGCACCCAGACCACCACTCACTGTCTAGTGGGTAGAAGAAAGCTTTCGGTCACAAACGGGGATCGAAGGTGACTGTTTACTTTCTAGGCAGGTGCTTTTAGCTCTAGAGCACTGATCCATGTATTGTGTCATGCCACTTTCAGCCTCCGCTGATTTCTCTGCTTAATGTCAGTAAGCTACAAGACGCTGAGACAAGCGATAAAGAAAACGCTGCCATCAGTTTTGGCGCTTTAGTTTTGTACATAGGGTTTAAGCAAAGTTTATTAGTTCAGAAACAACGTAGCACCAATACACGAAACGAGTACAACAGGCAATGCTTATATTTATTATGAGTACTCTAACATCCTTACATATCCTGAACGATTGACCGGAACGGATGACAAAATTTACAAAACTGCATACAACGGGGACTGGATGTAAAAAAAGCACACGAGTGCTTATTTCATTATCCTCTTGTCAAAGTCCTTCGGATGAGACTTTAAACCGAGGCCCCGTGTGCGAACGCATGCAGAACATCTTGCGCACACTTTAAATCCTGTTCCGCTTTTTGAAAGAGTAGGCCATTGTGTGCCGGTGGGAACAGATGACAAAATTGACAAAACCGCATACACACGGGGACTGGATGTAAAAAAAAGCACATGAGTGCTTATTCCATTATCCTCGATATATATATATATATATATCTATATATCTCTATCTATCTATCTATCTATAAAATCTGAGCGCTTTGATTTGTTGCTTTACAAGATTCAGCGCTATATAAATTCCATACATTATTATTATTATTATTATTATTATTATTATCATCATTATCATCATCATCATCATCATCATCATCATCATCATCATCATCATCATCCTCGAAATAAAAAAAACCAAAATACATACATGAACTATAACTCTTAACGAGCAAAAGGCCACGGTGGTTGGCGGGGTGAAAAACATCATTACGCGGACTGGACTGGCAGTGAGTTTTGCCAGCGTCCCCAGAGGGGCAGGCCAGTTACCCATGGCCAGCCAGACCACTGCCAGTGACAGAAGCTGGCTTCACTGCGGGTGGGCTGGCCAGGTCTGCGCCTGGCGTTGGCACTGTTGAGAAACACCTTGCACGTATGGAAAGAAGCCATTTTACACTAGGGAAGGGAAGGGGAGCACTCTTGTGCTGACATTCTGTTTTGTCTACCTAGAAATCACGCCTTTACTGAACACGCCTGAATGTGTGTGTGTGTGTGTGTGTGTGTGTGTGTGTGTGTGTGTGTGTGCGTGCGTGTGTGTGTGTGTGTGTGTGTGTGTGTGTGTGTATGTTGTGTGCGTGTGTGTGTTTTGTGAGTGTGTATGTGTGCGTGTGTGTGTGTGTGTGTGTGTGTGAGTGTGAGTGTGTGTGTGTGTGTGTGTGTGAGTGTGAGTGTGTGTGTGTGTTTGTGTGTGTGTGTGTGTTTGTGTGTGTGTGTGTGTGTGTGTGAGTGTGAGTGTGTGTGTGTGTAAGGATGTAAATTACTTCCAACCTAAGAGAAGTGGGAGCCTGCTTGTGTTAATTTTTGTTTGTTTGTTGTTGTTTGTTATTGTTTGTTTGTCTGCAACAAAAGTCATGATTTTATCGCAGAGAGGGCGCAGCCATTTTCTCTCGAGACAGAAAGAGGCTGCTGCTGCTGCTGCTGCTACTGCTGCTGCTGCTGCTGCTGCTGCTGCTACTACTACTACTACTACTACTACTCCTCCTCCTGCTATTGCTACGACTACTCCTACTCCTCCTCCTCCTACTACCGCCGCTACTACTACTACTACTACTACTACTACTGCTGCTGCTGCTGCTGCTACTACTACTACTACTACTTATACTCCACCTCCTACTCCTCCTCCTCCTCCTACTACTGCTGCTGCCGCCGCAGAGAAAACTGTCCTGCTTTTACTGTAGAGAAAACTCTGAACATACGTAAAAAGCCGCGTTTCACAAGGAGAGGCAAACCCTCTTGCCTTAAGTGAAACTATTTTTCTAAGAAGAAGTAACGTGTTTACTCATGAGTCAAGTGTAAACAGTTGTAAAAATAGGTCCACAAGAGGAAGAGGAACCTTCTGGCGCCACTGATGGGCGAAAAATACACATGCAGACGGGAAAAGAAAAAAAGAAGGTGCCACTGCGAAGGACTCTATAAATAGAACAGACCAAATTTCATGCAGAGAAATCTGCCGTGACTAAGTATGGTAAAAGTGGTAAATATTCTCTCTCTCCCTCTCTCTCTCTCTCTCTCTCTCTCTTCTCTCTCTCTCTCTCTCTCTCTCTCCTCTCTTTTCTCTCTCTCTCTCCTCTCTCTCTCTCTCTCTCTCTCTCTCTCTCTCTCTCTCTCTCTCTCTCTCTCTCTCTCTCTCGTGTGCGCGTGGACAACTACCAAGTTTAAAGAAACATAATCGATGTCGTTTTTGAGGATTGGCGACACAAATAATTCTAGGTCCAGATTAAAAAAAAACTATTATTGTACAAGAAATTGAAGATTTCCACTTCAAGATTTTGCAAAAAAGAAAAAAAAAAAACCCATAGAGAAAAAAGTTTCGAGGTACCTGTAAAGACAAGATAAGTAGAGTAATTAAACATTTCAAATTCTTTTTGAAGAAGAAAACAAAACGCCAAGTTATCATTGATTTTGGAATTTATATGAATAAATAAAGAAGTAAAAGATTAGTCTTCTTGTTTACACTGAGAACGAGAATGACATATATATATATATATATATTATATATATAGATATATATATATATATATATATATATATATATATATATATATATATATAAAAATGGAAAAGAAAGAGTACATGTGTACTTACTTCCCCCTTCTCAGTGTGTGTTAGAGAGTGCGTGCGTGCGTGTGTGTGTGTGTGTGTGTGTGTGTGTGTGTGTGTACGGGTACGTACGTGTGTATGAGCGTGTGTGTTCGCGCGTGTATGCGTGTGTATGTGTCCATGCACATTTTTGGGTGTGCGTGCGTGGATATACATACATACATACATACATACATACATACATACATATATAATGTATGTGTGTGCGTATTTGAGAGAAAGACAGAGGAAGAGAGATAGAGACACAAAGAGACAAGTGCATATATGTTCATTTACACAAGTACCTGTGTTTGCGAGCTTCTACGCATTTACATATGCGTGTGTTTGCAAGTTTTCCCGTGGGTTTGTTTTGCAAGAGATAGACTAATGCTTTTGTTAGAATCAGACGTGGAATAAAGAAAAAAAGGAGAAAATCCTCTTTGAGGGTAAACAGGCTTAGTTGCATGCAGACAAAGGGAAAAAGTGGCAGTCCTGCTCTTGAAATGACTGGCCTATTTTTTTACCACAGAAGAGAGAGAGAGAGAGAGAGAGGAGAGAGAGAGGGGAAGAGAGAGAGAGAGAGAGAGAGAGAGAGGGAGGAGAGAGAGAGAGAGAGAGAGAGAGAGAGAGAGAGAGAGAGAATGTTTTCAATTTCGAGCATCATGATAAGCGCTAATGGGATTTTTTTACGTCAACTTCCAGTCTCTCTTACGGATTACCATTATCATAATATATGATATTATCAATATATGATAAGTATATGATAATCATTAAGTGGTAGCGGAGGAAAAAGTGAAGGTAACTAGTTATTACAACCTCTCCATTTTGGAAATATGTTGTCAAAAATTCAATTGTTACCAAAAACATAACAAAACGACCATTACTTTGAAATTGTTTTGTCAAAGATTCAATTCTTAAGAAAAACATAACAAACGAACACCATCCCTCTCCAAAATGAAATCTTTCAACGACAGCCTTCCAGGCATCATCAAGTAAGGACGATTATATCCTAGTCACAGAGCCAGACCGGATGAGAGACCCACCTGGGGTGGCAACCATCTTAACGGAACCTCTCTCCAACGGCCTTCTCCATTAA
>CM054143.1:56150407-56155407 GCA_028751875.1 Rapana venosa | reverse complement strand
TTCTGAAGTTTGTTTCAAATGACTTGTCTTAACGTGTTCACAAGAAGCACACTTTTTTCAGGACCGCAACCCCCCTCCCTCCTCCAGTTTTCTCTTCTATAAACGCCGACCATAGGTAGAGAACGAGGTGTTTTAGTAGTTTGCGACAGTTAGTATGTCAAGCTGTCTACACCATCTGTCTTTGAACCCACCTGTCCTTGTGTCTGTGTTTTGTCCCTCATTCTTCTTCCTCCATTCTGTCTCTGTCTCTTTCTTTCTCTTTGCGCGCGTGCGCGCGTGCGTGCGTGCGTGTGTGTGTGTGTTTTGTGTGTGTGTGTGTGTGTGTGTGTGTCACTTGCGGACACTTTACGCTTTTAGGAGTAGGCGATTGTGTGCCGGTGGGAACGAATGACAAAATTTACAAAACTGCATAGACACGGGGACTGGATGAGAAAAAGCATATGAATGCTTATTCCATTATCCTCGAAATAAAAGAATAAACATTTTTAAAAAGTCAAGTCAAAAACGCTTTAATCATGTGTTATCTATACATATTCTTTGTCATCCATTCTTACCAGCACGAATGGCTTACTCTTCTAATAGGCAGAACGCGTTTTAACATGAACGCAAGACGTTTTGCGTGCGTTCGCACACGGAACCTCGGTTGGCAGTCACATCCAAAAGACTTTAGGGGGAGAGAGGAGCCAGTACTGATGTTAACTTCAGGGGAAAAATCTCCCCTAAACAGGCGTCTCGGTCGTGGCTCGATCCCGGGCCGTCAATTCACTATCGCAATACTCTTCGTGGCAGCCTTCAGTCTCGGAAGACTATGGAGTTACGCTCTAGGTGTTTCTTCTGGTACAGCGTCGGGTGTGGCTGGCCAGTCCCACACGGACTGGAATACTGGACGGCAATACTGTAACCACTACGCTATGCTGGTCCCGATTTCTAGATGACCCTTAGAGGGCTAAGCTGAGAATAGCCCAGCAGCGTCGAGGACGAAGTTGCCGTTGTTCGTTCTTTTGAAACAGAGGGCAGATGTAGAGAAGAAGTGTCAGAGAAATGGCCGCACACAGTGGGAGGGGGAGGTCTGGAGAACTGGGAACCAGAGAAGACAGCCAGCAGGAAGATTGAGGATGTTTCTCTGAGGTTACTTTTCTGAAGTTTGTTTCAAATGACTTGTCTTGACGTGTTCACAAGAAGCACACTTTTTTCAGGACCGCAACCCCCCTCCCCCGTTTTCTCTTCTATAAACACAGACCTGAGGCAGAGAACGAGGTGTTTTGGTAGTTTGCGACAGTTTGTATGTCAAGTTTTCTACACCATCTGTCTTTGAACCCACCTGTCTTTGTGTCTGTGTTTGTCCCTCATTCTTCTTCCTCCATTCTGTCTCTGTCTCTCTCTGTCTCTTTGCGCGCGCGCGCGCGTGTGTGTGTGTATATGTGTGTGTGTGTGTGTGTGTGTGTGTGTGTGACTTGTGCACACATTAAAACCTGTGTCACTTGCGCACACGTGACGTCTTGCGCACACGTTAAATTCTGTTCCGCTTTCGGAGGAGTAGGCAATTGTGTGCCGGTGGGAACAGATGACAAATTTTACAAAAAAACGCATACACAAGGGGACGAGGTGTAAAAAAGCACATGAGTGCTTATTCCATTATCCTCGATATAAAAGAATAAAATAAAAATCAATAAATCACTCCGTGTCTCTCTCTGTTTCTTTATAAACGCATACACACGGGGACTTGATGTAAAAAGCACACACTAATTCTTATTCCATTATCCTCGGTATAAAAGAATAAAATAGAAATAAATAAATCACTCCGTGTCTCTCTCTGTTTCTTGATTCTCTCTCTCTCTCTCTCTCTCTCTCTCTCTCTCTCGCCCTGTCTGTCTGTACTCTGTTTCTCCCTCTCTCTGTATCTCTCTCTCTCTTGTTTTCCCCTCACTGGCTAGCTCGCTGGTTGACTCTCGACTGTCACAACACGGCCAACAGGCAGGTGATTACGGAACAGCAGACATCAGCACTGGCCTGATCACAACAAACGTTGTGTGAAAACGATAGGGTTGATAGGGCGGGTTAGTGCATAGCGATTACTTGGATGGAGTAAGATATCGGTTATCTGACAATCTCCGTCCCTCTGTGATTTACCACCATCTGCCTGGGTAGGAGAAACATCACAGAGAAGAGGATTTAGGATTGTTGTCATTTCGTTTCAGCTATTGTTCATTTTCCTGACCACATCCTGTCCTCAATGTCTGTTTTTACATAGCCCCCCCCCCCCTCTCTCTCTCTCTGTTCTCTTCTGTCTCCTTGTTCTCTCTCTTCTCTCTCTCTCTCCTGTGTCTCTTCTCTGCTGAGTGTGTCTCTGTCTGTCTGTCTGCCTGGCTGTGTCTCTCGTCTCTGTCTGTCTGTGCTGTGTCTCTCTGTCTGTCTCTCTCTTCCGTCTTCTCTCTGTCTCGTCTTTTTCTGTCTTGTCTGTGTCTCTCTGTCCTCGTCTTCTGTCTCATCTATCAAACGTCTTTCTTTTCCCTTTCTTTATTTGATTTAATTTTTCTCAAAATCATGACCATAAACAGAAATACTTCGTGAGTATGACAAAACTATCAGAAACGAATGAGTTAATTCGGTGTTTGCATTTTTGTTCGATTTATTCAGCTTTAAAAAATACCACACTTGTCAAAGAGTTTTGGTTTTTGTTGTCAGCTTTGAAGTATACATTTTGCAGTGTAGTTGTTGTTTCTATTTCTGTTTCAAAAGATGTTCTCACTTTCAGAGTTTAAGTGTTTTAGGAAAAACAGAATGCTTTTGTTAAAGAGTTCGGTTCTTTTTATATTTTAAACCATTCTGCACACTCAAGGAGTTTTTGAGAAGTAGTATACTAGTATTTTATACGTGGATTTAAGCTTTTTGTTTTTAATAATGTGCGTTTTTCTTCGTTGACAGTTGGATTTTAAGTTATCAATTCGAGTCTTTCATTTAGCTGAAGTGTTTTATTACATTACCTCATGTCTTCTGACATGACAATATTGAAATTTTTATGGCCACTTTGGTTTGATTTTTTTCTTTAGTCTAGATTCAATAAGAAGTGGTCTTCTTTTTCTTCTTGTTGATATTTTCTGTGTGACTGTCTTTCTTTCTTTCTTTTTGTTTTCTTTGATCTTTTGTTTGTTTGATTTTGTTTGTGGTCTTTCTTCTCTTTCGTTTCTTTCTTTCTTTCTTTCTTTCTTTCTTTCTTTCTTTCTTTCTTTCTTTCTTTTTTTTTTTCTTTTATTCACTTTCTTTTTTTTTTTTCTTCTTCTTTTTTTTTTCTTCTTCTTTGTGGTTTTCTTTCTTTCTTTTTCTCTTTCTTTCTACTTTTCTGTTTGTCTTTGAATTTTACTATCGCTATATTTCTTTCTTTCTCTTTTTCTTTGTTTCTCTCTTTCTTTCTTTCTTCTCTTTCTTCTTCTTCTTCTTCTTTCTTCTTCTTCTTCTTCTTATCTATCTATCTATCTATCTATCTATCTATCTATCTATCTATCTATCTATCTATCTATCTTCTTCTTCTTCTTCTGTCTTCTGTCTGTTCTGTCTGTCTGTCTGTCTGTCTGTCTGTCTGTCTGTCTGTCTGTCTGCCTGCCTGTCTGTCTGTCTTTCTTTCGTTCTTTTGTTTCTTGAATCTTACTATCTGTATTGTTTTCTTTATTCTTTCTTTCTCTGTGTCTATGTTTCCTTTGTGTTTTTCCTGTCTTCTTTCTTTCTTTCTTTCTTTCTTTCTTTCTTTCTTTCTTTCTTTCTTTCTTTCTTTTCTTTCTTTCTTTCTCTTTCTTTCTTTCTTTCCTTCCTTTACCCTGCTTTCTGCTCCTCACTGTAATCTCACTAAAGGCCTGAAAGTAGCATAAAAAATGACCTCCTTTTTGAAAAATCTGCTCAAACACCTATACCTCGTAGAACTGATGAAAATCACTCACGAAAATAAGATTGTTTTTGTTTTGACAAAACTTTTCTCTTGAAAGAAAAGAGCAGAAAGAAAGGAAAAGAAAAGAAAAGAAAAGAAAAGAAAAGAAAGAAAGAAAGAAAGACACTTTTCCCCTAACTAACCAAACAAAGGAGTTTAACTGGTTCGGGGGCAAAACAAAGAAACACAAACAAACACACACCAACAAACAAATAAACAAACATACACACACACAAACAAACAAACTGAATGCAACTACTCAGAAAAAGAAACAATCACTTAAAAGCAAGAGTCCAGGCTTTCAAAAACCTATCCCTCTTAGAACTGGTAAAAATCACTCAGGAAAATAGAATGGATTTTTACAAAACCTAGTCTTGAAATAAAAGAACTCGAAAAGAAAGAAAAGACAAGAAAGAAAAGAAAAGAAAGACAGGACAAGAGAGAAAGAGAGAAAAGAAAAGAAAAGAAAGACAGACAAGAAAGAAAAGACAAGAAAGAAAATAAAAGTAAAGAAACAAAGAAAAGAAAGGAACAACTCCCCAAACCAACCAACCAAACGAATTTAACAAGCTTAGAGGCAAAAAAGAAAAGAAGACTTCAACTGCTCATAAAAGAAACAGTCCCTTAAAAGCAAAGGGTTCCATGCCTAATCTCCATCTGAAGCTAACCTTATGTCTTTCCGGCTATGGCCTGGTTGCTAGTGTTTCAGCTGAGATGAATACACATTTAGCGCACGTGAAATAGCCCATGGCAGCAAGAGGATAATCTTTGTCAAGATTTCGATATGTAAGAAAGAGTTACTTTCATAAGGAGACAAATTCACCTACAGACAGATTACGAAAAAAAAGGATAAAACAGACTACTAAAATGAAGCGTGGTGTGGTGTGGTACTTGTGGCTCGGTGTTATCTTCAGTGAAAGTGGCTGAATTGCAGGCCAAAAATCCCTGGTACGGTTGAAAGTGGTATACAATACAATGCAACACAATACAACACAGTATAACAATATAACAGTATAATACAATACATACAACATAATACAATGCAAGATAATACAATACAGCAAATAAATACAATACAAAC
>CM054143.1:56140407-56145407 GCA_028751875.1 Rapana venosa | reverse complement strand
CTATCTATCAAACTATCTATCCATCTGTCTGTCTGTCTATCTATCTATGTATCTGTCTGTCTATCTTTCTGTTCTTTGTTTCCATCGTTCATCGTAATATCGACAATGGCATGAAGGGTGCATCAAAAGTGACCGCCCTTTCAAAAATCTATACAGAAGCTTACCCACTTTTAAATACGTAAAAAATATCACCTTGGAAATTGGATCGACTTTTTTAAAAAAAGAACAAATTTTCTCTTAAACAAAATGGATAATCAAAGAAACAAAACATTTATGAACAAAATAACTGGATTACAGGAAAAAGGACAAAAAATCATCATATGGAAGCCAAAGTCTTGCAGGTTTCTATAATATATATGCCCTGAAGCGTGATGCTTTGCATGATTACAATGTGTGTGTGGTGGGGGGGGGGGGGGGGGCTGAAATGTATATTTTTTAACATGCACGTGCGCACGCACACACGTGTGGGCACACACACACACACACACACACCAGCGCGCGCACACAAACACACACGCGCGCGAGCGTGTACACACACACTCTCTCTCTTTCCCCTCATGACAGGAATAAAACTATATTTGGCCATTTTCCATAGTCTATCAGTCTGCTTATTTATCTTCTTGCTGCCTGATCTTGTGTCTTATTTGTCCCTCTTTTTCTATCTCAGCATTTCTCATAATTCATTCTCTCTCTCTCTCTCTCTTCTCTTCTCTCTCTCTCTCTCTCTCTCTCTCTTCCTTCTGTCTGTCTGTCTGTCTGTCTGTCTGTCTGTCTGTCTCTCTCTCGTCTCTCTCTCGTCTCTCTCTCTCTCTCCTCTCTCTCTCTCTCTCTCTCTCTCCCACCCTGTCTCTCTATCTCTCGTGATTTTTCATTATCCTCGAAAGAAAAGAATTTGATTCGATTTGATCTCTCTTTCTATCTCATCTCTGTGTCTGTCTGTTACGCTTGTACTCACTCGCCTGCTCTCAATATTGCTTTCTTTTGTTTATACCGTAGTCCTATTTTATTCTGTAGTCCATAATCAGGGCAAGGGCCGGATGAAAAAAAGACTATGTAGATACTTATCGGTAATCCTTGAAAAATAAAAGATCATCCATCCACCCATCCATCCATCTATTCATTCATCCATCCATCCATTCATCCATCCATGCATCTATTCATTCATTCATTCATCTGTCGCAACATGGCTAACAGGTAATCATAGCCCAGCAGACATCGGCAAAGGCCAAATCAGTCATGGACGTTGTGTGAAAATTGATAGGGTTGATGGGACAGGCTAGTGCATAGTGATTACCGTGCTGGAGTAATGTATCGATTATCTGACAACCTCCTTCTGTGATTTACCTCTTGCCTGGGTGGCGGAACATCAAAGGGAGGAGGAATCAGGAATTAGTCATTTTATTTCAGGTCTTGATCTTGGATCTGATCACAGCCTGGCCCTGACGTTTGTCTTGTACACCACCCTACCCCGTGGGGATGCCGGGGGCCTGTCAGTATAAATAGCATCCCCGCCTTCTGGAAATTCTGTGTTATGAATTCCCTCTTTTATATCCCTCTTTCTGTTTCTGCCTTGTTCCTTTTCTTCTTGTCACCTCCTTCTTGCCTATTTCATACCTTCTTGGTCCATTCTCCTGCCTTTTTTCCCCATAAAGACTTATAAAATAACACTTCTTTCCCATGCCGAAGTCGGATGCGCTGGGCCTGATTTGTCAGGCGCTTAACGGCAGCGCTAAAAAACATTTTCACTCATTTGATAGACAACAGTAGTTGCTGTCTGAGCGTTCGACGACGACGAAGAAGAAGTATACCACTTTTAGTCACAGCAGATTTTTCTGCGTGAAATTCAGGGAGAGGGTGTCGCTACGGGAGCAGGAAGGCTTTTTCTACAGTGAGTGTACGAATGACGAATGCAGAGTTTGATTAAAAAAATAATGTTTGTTTTTAGAGTTTATTTGTTTTTCTCTTTTTGTGCTATGAGATGTGGGAATGTCCTTAGTCCTAGTTTGATTTTTTCGGAAGTGGCTTTACATTTTACAAATTACTTGTCTGCTGATAGAAAACATCTGGTGATGTTAAGAATGTTTCGTTTATTTGATTTTAGTCTGACGTTCGGTGTATATTTGTTCGATTTCATGTTGTCATGTACAGAACCTGCGAAATATTTACACACACACACACACACACACACACACACACACACACACACACACACACACACACACACACACACACACACACACACACAAACGCACACACGAGTATAACACTAGTTTTTAACCTACATAATACTCTTAGATCTGAAGAAAACATCAGTGAGATCCCATTTTCTTAATCTATACACAAATTCGGTCACATCGATCTCTTTTGTCTCCAGAATGACCTAGAGATTCAACACCTGGAGACACCCCCTTCCACGAGGCAGAGAGAAGTAGCAGGTATTCGGTTCCGTCCAGATACCCCGACATCCGCTTCTTCACCTGGGTTTCACCATGAGTCAGCTCCACGTAAAACCTCATCCGGGTGGACACTAGGAAGGGAACAGAGTACATGCTTCGAGCCTGAGTCATGGCTGCAGTAACAGCTGCTGTGGGGATAGAAACACACACACATATACACACACATATACAGGTGAATGAGCAGCGTGGAAAATGAAATGGTAAGCTTAACACACACACACCACACACACATGAATGAATGAGCACTGTGAAAAATGAAATGGTAAGCTTAACACTCACACACACATACACGCAAGCACACACACACACACACTCACTCACTCACACATACTCTCTCTCTCTCTCTCTCTCTGTCTCTCTCTCTAGCCGAGAAACAGGATATGAAAGGTAGGCCAAGATCATATCGATCATTGGTATCGCTTTGTTTTTTGTTTTGTTTTTTTTAAATATCTCACACAGGTTGGCAACCTGATCTCTGTGTGATTATTACTTTTTTTTGTTATTGTAGAAAAATAGGTGACTTGCTTTTTTTTGGCCACAAAACAGTTGAAAACTTTACGTTTGTGACGTTCGTTGTGTTTACGAGTGTTGGTCAGGAAACGAAGGAAAAAATTTATGGATACTTGCCACATGAGCAAACAGGAACAGTAATCCCTGTTAGGGTTATTTGAGTCTTTTGTTCTGGCTGCAGCATCCGCCTCTTCAACTTCTTCAGCCTGCTCAAATAAAGAAAAGCAGAAAAAAGAAACAAAGAAAACAAACAAGCAAGGAATAATGGGTGCCTTCCTATCCGTTAACGTATATACAAAACGGGTTTGGAAAGGCAGTAAATATTGAACAGTTTTTGATTTTACAGATTTTTCCCTGAGTAGTAACATTTAGAGGAGGTTTCGAGCAATAGCATTTGCAGAGGCTTACTTTTTTCATGTTAAATTCAAAAGTTTTCCCCCTCCTTGACCAAGCTGGTTTTGGGGGTAATAAGCTTAACGATGATACTATTGATAATACTGATAATGGTGAACGGCAGTGAACTAGAACGGCAGTGGCGGAAGTCAAAAACCGAAATCAACAAACAGCTTTTCCGAAAACAAATAAACAAAGTCAAACTCAATCCATTCAGCAAAGACAGACTACTACTCTTCCCAAGTTCTCTGTGCTACATCCATAAAATCTCTTTTTTCCCCTCACCTCAAATCTCCTTGGATCTGCAAAAACAACTCCTCTGCCTAACACCCACAGCCTGTCTGAACTTCCATCCATATTTTCCGCCTTCTTTTCAGACAAAATTCGAAACATACGCTCCAGACTGGATCAAACTCAATTCCAGTCTGCGCCTCCTGATCCCCAGTTCACTGGCACTCCTCTCTTTTCCTTCCATCCCACAAGTGAAAAGGAAATCATGACAATTCTGAAGGAAATGACTATAAAATCATGCGACCTTGATCCCATACCTGCTCCTGTTTTCTCACAATGCCTTCCACAACTTGTACCTATTATCACTAAAATAGTAAACTCATCTCTTGTGTCAGGAAATTTTCCATCAGCTCATAAAACAGCAATAGTCACACCTCTACTGAAAAAGCACGACCTCGATCCCAACATTCTGAAGAATTATAGGCCTGTCTCAAACCTACCCTTTGTCTCTAAAGTACTAGAAAAAGTTGTTCTCAACAAGCTCAACAGTCACCTTCATTCCAATGATCTCCTTCCCACTTTTCAATCTGCCTATCACCCCAACCACAGCACCGAAACCACCCTAGTCCACACTTTAGATACACTTCTACTTGCTTCTGATGCAGGAAAAATCTCCTTCCTCACTCTTCTTGACTTATCTGCAGCCTTTGATACTGTAGATCACTCAATTCTTCTTTCTCGCCTCCAAAATACGTTTGGTATTAACGGCATAGTCCTCTCCTGGTTTACTTCATACCTCACAGACCGGTTCCATAAAGTTATTTTAAACAAAAACCTGTCAAAATGGAATGTGGAGTCCCGCAGGGATCAGTCCTAGGCCCTGTTCCCTTTACTCTCTACACTGCTCCACTCTCACATATAATAGACAACCACCATATTGATCATCATTTCTATGCCGATGATACTCAGCTTCAGTGCAGTGATACTGTTGAAAGCTTGCCTTCCCTCCTGACAAATATGTTCTACTGCCTTCAAGACATTCAAAACTGGATGACTCAGAACAAGTTACAACTTAATGCCGATAAAACCGAAGCCATGCTCATAGGGACGAAACATAAACTTTCCTCTATCACAAAATCTTCAATAGAATTCAGCAATACGTCAGTTCCTTTGTCCAACTCTGTGAAGTATTTAGTAGTTCTTGACAACACACTCTCTATGACAAAATTAATCACCCAGACCTGCCAGTCTTGCTACTATCAATTACGGCGCATAAGCGCGATTCGCAAGTATCTGTCCACTGATGCAACTTCCAAGCTTGTCACATCTCTCATTCTTTCACGTTTAGACTACTGTAATTCTCTTTTGGCTGGCCTACCAGCATCATCTATCCACTCTCTTCAACGCATA
>CM054143.1:56120407-56130407 GCA_028751875.1 Rapana venosa | reverse complement strand
GATGAATGGTATGACAGCTTTTCTGCAAGGGGGGGGGGGGGGGGGGGGGTTATTTTTTTGAGTGGTGTGTGTTGTGTTGTGTTGTGTTGGTGTTGTTGGTGGTGGTGTGTATGTGTGTGTGTGTGTGTGTGCGCGCGCGCGCGCGTGCGTGTGCCAGTTCTCTATGTTCCTTATGTTTTTTTTTCTTGATTTCTTTTTCGATTTGGTATTTTTGGGAGTGGTGTGTGTGTGTGTGTGTGTGGTGTGTGTGTGTGGTGTTGTGTTGTGTTGTGTTGTGTGTGTGTGTGTGTGTGGTGTGTGCGTGTGTAGTTGCTAGAGAGGTTACACAAAGGGAGACTGAGTGCTAAGAACACCGTTTCTATGGATTGCGATGGTCTTTGTTATTAAGTTTTGAATGTTAAATTGGAAAGGAGAAAAAGAGAAGCGTAAAACGAGAGGAGGAGAAGGCGGAGAAGAAGAAAAGAAAAAGAAGATCAAGAAATAAAGAAAGGAAGGAAGGAAGGAACGGAAGGAAGAAAGAGAAAAAGAAAGGAAGGAAAGGAGGAATAAAGGAAAGAGCATAGGCAGGTAGGTAGGTAGGTTAGTAGGAAGTAAGTAAGGAAGGAAGGAAGGAAGGAAAGAAAGGAAAAAAGGAAAGAAGGTAGGTAGGTAGGTCGGCAGGAAGGAAAGAAGGACGGAAGGAAAGAAGGAAATTAGGACGGAAGGAAGAAAGAAAAGAAAGAGGGACAGGGAGGAGGAGGAGGAGGAGGAGGAGGAGGAGGAGGAGGAGAGAGAAGAAGAAGGAGGAGGAGAGGAGGAAGAGAAGAAGAAGAAGAAGAAGAAGAAGAAGAAGAAGAAGAAACAAGAAGAAGAAACATATCAACAGCTACCACACAAATTAAAAAAAAAACATACCCAAGCAAACCTGAAATAAACCCAGCAAGCAAAAAAACCCCCCAAACCCTCAAAACAACCGCCCAACCAAACAAAAAACAACGATGAACTAAAAACTTGGAAAGTTTTACCCTCTCTGCTTTAAACATCTGTCGCAAAATACAACCTGCTGCATTTCCTGTGATGTGCAGATGTGGAATCCGATCTGCTTGCTTCTTTGCTTATTTGCTTGTCTGTTTGTTTGTTTTTTCACATTTTCTTCGCAGCTTCCGCATTGGTTTTTGTATGCTCGTGAAAACATGGTGTGGGTGAGGGGTATTAGTTGTGGTGGAGGGGGTTGTGGAAATGTTTTTTGTCATCTCGGGGAGGGGAGGGGCTGTTGTGTTGTTGTTGCTGTTGTGTTGTGTGCGGTGCGTGCGTGCGTGCGTGCGTGCGTGCGTGTGTGTGTGTGTGTGTGTGTGTGTGTGTGTGTGTGAGAGAGAGAGAGAGACAGAGACAGAGACAGAGAAATCGAGCAGACAACCCTTTAAGCATATCGACAAACAGGCAAGAAGACAAACAGAAAGATAGATGCAGCATACAGACAGACAATTTTGAGGAATGATGACAAATAAAATACCGCCATAACACCATATCTAACCACCTGCTCTCTCGTTTCTGTGAACATAAGCTAATGATGTACAATATTGAAAAATAGAAAATGTCCGGAGCTAAGCCTTGAAATGGGAAGGGAAGGTGGACAGAATATCGAACGTTAGTATCAGTGAAGGAGACGGTCACGCTGTGTAAACCTGTTCATTTGGCTGTCGGACAGCATTATCGACCAATCAGTGGGCTGCGTCCTAAAAAACACGACTCTTGTTGGCTGGGTTTTTATTGTATGGCTTATCAACAGTGTCAAAAGAGACTGTTATCTAGATTGTATCAAAGTATGTTGAGATTCCGTGAACAGGATGAAAGGTTTATACTTTTGAATGTGTCTAAAGTGTAAGTGGTATGTCAGTATTTTTTTTTTTGGGGGGGGGGATTTCTTTTAAAGAATGAAAGTTTTGGTGAAATGCGATTGAGCGAAGAGAGTGACATTTGGCTTTGTGGTTTAAATACAGTTTAATGTTTTGTCACAAAGCAGGTTTTAAACAAGGTTCGGCAGGGAGAGGGGGGGGGGAGAGAGAGAGGATAGCCAAATTGGTCATAGCTTTGCACTCTCGATCTAAAGGTCCGGGGATCGAGCCACCACCAAGAGAATTTTTTTCTCTGGAATTAACATCAGTATTGTTTCTCATATCATCTCACCTGTTCCCATAACCGTATCAGGGGTCGTAGGGGCGCTGCAGTGATGAACGTTGTACCAGTGGTCTCCATTTGTAGTGTTTCTACTCCCCCGAAAGTCTTTGGGATGAGAATATGGACCGAGGTCCCATGTGCGAACGCTCGCAAAACATCTTGCACACACGTTAATATCCGTTATACATTGGTGTCGTGTTTATACATCATCCCTGAAGTTGGGGGTGAGGCCACCTGAATGGTGGGCAAAATCGGCTGCATGCGCAAAAATCTCATCAGTAAACATTAGAGCTGTAGCCGAGGTACGAAAAAAAGATACAAGTTTTAGTTTTATACAGGCATATCAACACTTCATTACATTACAATCCAACCCAACACAGCGCAACCGAACCCAATACAACACTACACTACCATCCTCACAATGTTCTCTAAAGTGCACGTCTACGTGTTTTTCTTGGTTTTTTTTTTGGTTCTGCGGCTAGAGCCCCAAGGTGCACCAATGATGAGAATTTGCGTATGCGACCATTTCTGCCCACCATGAAGGTAGCCGTATTCCGACTTCGGGGATAGTCTGCGAGTAAACCGCATCATTTTCCATGACTTGACACCCCCCTGACTTCGTTCAGGAGTCACTGGGGGCAGTGCACTGAACCTTTCAGGGAGTGGGTCATGGGCAAGTTGAACCTGGCAGAGTCCATTGTTTTCTATGCAGCCGGCAGTTTTATCATCACTGGGTCACACGATTGCTCGCTCAGTCATTGTTACTGAATGACAGTCTGTTTACAGTTCTGTCTCTCAGACAAAGGCACTCGGAAAGGCTCGTGTGCACGTGCGTACGAGCACACGTAGGCTTATGAGCACACTGGCACAGGCAGACAGGAAGATAGAAAGACAGACTGACAGACAGACAGACACCCCCCCCCCCCTACCAACACACTCACACACACACCAACACACCCACACATACTTCCATCCCCCCCCCCTCCCCCCACATACACGCACACAAGAATGGTCTAGTTTAAGAGGGCAGCCTTATTAATCAAAGATTATCACCAAAGAAAAGAAAATGATAGAGAAGCTATTATCAGATGAAGGAAAGGGAAAAAACCCTTTAAAATACTGTTTTGACAGATAGAACGTTTTTCACCTCATCTGGTTTTGGCTTTGGGTTAATAAAAAAAGGATTGCTTGAAATGGATTATAAAGCAGGTGGCATTTATGTGTGAGAGAGTGTGTACATGCACACGTGTATTTTTTATGCATGCATATCTGTATGTTTGTCTACCTGCCTACCTATCTAACTGCCTGTCTGTATATCTATCTTTCTGTGTGTCTATCTATCTATCTATCTATCTATCTATCTATCTATTATCTATCCATCTATCCATCTATCTATCTATCTATCGATCTATCGATCTATCTATCTGACTGTCTGTCTGTATCCCTGTCTGTCTATTTATCTATCTCTACGTGTGTGTGTGTGTGTTGTTGTGTGTGTGTGTGTGTGTGTGTGTGCACGCACGCATGCGTGCGTGAGTAAGTGAGTGAGTGTGTGTGTATGAAAATGGGAGCATGTGCACATGCAATTAGCTCATTTGTACATACATGCGTGCGTAATAATGTGGTTTTTCCTTTGTATACATCTCTCTCTCTCTCTCTCTCTCTCTCTCTCTCTCTCTCTCTCTCTCTCTCTCTCTCTCTCTCTCTCTCTCTCTCTCTCTCTCCTCCCCCCCCCTCCCCCACACTCTGTGTGTGTGTGTGTGTGTTCGCGCGCGCACGCGTCTACGTGTGTGTATGAGCGCATGCTTGGTACACGTGTGTATATGCAGCTGGTCCCTCGTGTGCCTCTCGCACACCTCTAAATACATAATGATGCATGTTTGTTTTGCAAGTGTAAGATCTACGTGATATTCCCTGAATACACTGCTCGTAACATTTCCCACCCTCTCCTTGTCTATTTGTATGGAAATTCAGAAATCGATGGACAAGGCTAACGACTATGATCGGTGTGTCTGTTTGCTGCTGTGTGTGTGAAGAACAAGCAACACTAGGTCTCTGATGTTAGCATATCCTTTTCCGTCTCCTAGTTACACAGTACCTAGACCATTTTCATGGCATTTGATGGCGCAAAACACACTCATAAACACACACACACACACACACACACACACATTTTTATTTAAATGTGTGTGTGGACGTGAGCGCGCACGCGCTCAAGTGTGCATGAGTATGTGTGTGCGTGTATATGTATATGTGGTAATTTGTATTTTCAATGTATTTCCTTATCGATTTTTTCCCTTCTTTTTTACTGGTTTAATTCAATGGTAAATGATGCAATAATGTAGTGTCTTAGTATAATCATTACGAAATTTGTTCTTAGATAGATGGCTTGATGAAAAAAAGCAAATGCATTGCTTATGCAATGTACCATCTGGAAATAAAATTTTGACTTGACTTGACTTGACACACACACACACGTGCGCGCGCGCACATACACACACACACACGCGCGCGCGCTTGTGCACGCGCGCGCGCTTGCACACATACAGACAGGCAGACAGAACACTGAATTAGTTTATTTGTACAAGGGCCTTAGGACGTAATACATCAAAAGAAAGTGGATGGGTAACAAAGGAAAAGAATAGTGGTCTGACAAATACGGTATGAGAGAGAGAACTCGAACTCGAAAGATTTATTCACAAAAAGGCCATTGGCCCATACATGAAGGGGGGTTGCCAAACTGCTCAGTATTTTAGTGAGAACAATAAGTAACACAACCCCCCCCCCAAAGTGTTAATGTATACCCACAACTACCACAATAAAAAATCAGTTAACAAAATTTGACTCAAGAAGCCAAGATATCTCTTATTCTAAAGGCTTTACACAAATATAAAGCAAGGCTGCGCACAATCTCAGGGTGACTAGATGCCATGAGTAGACAGAATCTAAATAAATTAGGCTGTCTACTATACTTTACTGGAATGTAATTCTGTCTTACATCTTCTAATACTGGACAGCACAGCACAAAATGAACTTTATCTTCCACTGTTTGCTTACATAATGGGCATAGCAACCTGAGGTATTCATCATCATGTTCTATATATCTAAATTTATGAACATTTATGTCTGATACACCAAGTCTAAACTTAGACATAATTCTTTTCAAGTGTATGTCCTTATCAAGCTTTAGATAAGGTTTGACATCGTGTGAACCTATAAATTGTCTGTACATTTGAAATCTTTCACTGTTTTGTATATGACCACTCCACTGCTGCCAACGGCAGTCAATCAGTCTTTGCCTGAAAACCTTGATAAACTCTATAATTTCCGACATCTTGATTGAGCCAAACAAACCCAAAGCCAAGTTCACATAAACAGGTACGTATTTGTGAAGCCCAGGTGCTTTTCCCCTTGACATCTAGATCATAAAGCATCTTGTAAGACTTAAAACTTGAACTCATCCATATGCACAATCTTAATCCAATATCTTATGCATCTTACAGCAGCATTAATAGAGAGAGGATATCTATTGGTTTCAGTATAAACAAGAGCATTAGGTGTACGTCTATCTAAGCCTAAAAACTGCTTTAAAGCAAAGAGGTGCACTGATTCACAATGTGTTACAGCTGCGTCCAGTCCCCAAATTTCCACGCCATATAACACAGTGGGTTGTATTTGTACATCAAATATCTTAATCAACAAGTCAAAAGCATTATTATTCAATAATCGTAATTTTTTCAAAACAATTAACAAGCTTCTTTTGCCTCGACATGCCAGATCTTTACATGCAGTTGTGAAACTAAGCTTTGTAGAAAAACAGATTCCTAGATATTTATATACATTAATCACAGGCATGACTTTTCCATTGTACAGCCATTTTTCGTGTGCATCTAAATAACCACCTTTTCTGAATACAACAGTATTACTCTTATTCAGATTAACCTTAAGATCAAGTGCTGTTGCAGCACTGCTTAAGCTATTCAGCTGCTGTTGTAAGCCTACAACAGTTTCAGATAGCAGGATGACATCATCAGCAAGCAGAAGAATAAGAGAGAGAGAGAAGAGAGAAGAGAAGAGAGAGAGAGAGAGAGAGAGAGAGAGAGAGAGAGAGAGAGAGATCAAATACGCAAACAGTCAAATATATAGACCGACAGGCAAGTCAGACGTACAGAAAGATAAGAGTCAGTTACGAATATACAGACAGACAAGTTTTGGGAATGTTGACCAGTAACATACCAGTAACATGTCACCAAAATATCATCTCCCAGTCATTGGGGCACTGCACTGCACTGCACTGAATTTTTCAGACAGTGTGTGGTGGGAAAGTTGAACCTGGCAGTCTATTGGGGTTTTTTTTCCACACAGCCGGCAGTGTTATCATCACTGGGTCACACCATTGTTCTCCTTCAGTCAGTGTTACTGGACGACAGACAGTCTGTTGACATTTTTGTCTCTCAGACAAAGGCATACACAAAGGCTCATGTGCGCGTGTGCACATACACAAGCACGCGTGCTCATATATTCACACACACACACAAACACATATACGCGCTCGCACGCGCCCATGCACCCACGCACATACATATGCACGTCCGCACGCACACACACACAAACATAAAACACACACAAACACACGCACGTACGTAAGCGCGTGCATGCACGCAGGCGCGTGCGCGTGCACACACAGTCTTTTTCTCTCTCTTTCGCTGACTCTCTTCCTTCTTGCTCCCGCCCCACACACATACGCACACATACGCACGCACACACACAAACACACACAAAAATGTACATATGCACACATGCACTACATTTCTCTCTCTTACACACATACACGCACGAACGCATACACACAGAGTAACGCCAAAGAAAAGAAAGTCCTGGAAATTATTATCAGTTGATGGAGAAATATAAAGATAGCGAAATTTTTACAAAATGCAGTCTGTGTTGAAAGATAAAATGCTTTTCACTTTATCTGAAGATGGCGCGGGGAGGAAAAAGGTTACTTTAGGGTATTGTTTGAAAAGAAAAGGTGGGATTTCTGTGTGAGTGCACACGTGTATGTCTACATGTGTAGTGCGTGTTATTTCTTCTTCTTCTTCTTCTTCTTCTTCTTCTTCTTCTTCTTCTGCTTCTTCTTCTTTTCCTCCTCCTCCTCCTCCTCATTTTATATCGAGGATAATGCGGTTTTGTAAATTTTTTCATCTGTTCCCACCGGCACACAATGGCCTACTCTTTCGAAAAGCGGAACAGGGTTTAACGGGTATGCAAAATGATCTGCGTGCGTTAGCACACGGGACCTCGGTTTATAGTCTCATCCGAAGGACTTTTGGGGAGAGTGGAGTTTGCACTAATGTTAACTCCAGTGTGTGTGTGTGTGTGTGTGTGTGTGTGTGTGGTGTGTGCTTTTCCGTTTCTCGGTTTAAGCTCCGAGGTTCACTAACGGTGAGATGTTGCGTTTGCGAACGCTTATAAAGGTAGCCGCGTTCCGTCCGACCAGAGATGTGTTCTGGGTATGTTCCTGTTTCCATAACCATCCGAACGCTGACGTGAATTACAGGATATTTAACGTGCAGTTTTGATCTTCTGCATGTGTCTATGTCTTCACCTTCACCTATCCCGTGGTCCTGTAGACCGTGGGGGAATCACTGAAGATTTTGCAACCCAGCTTCCTTCACTCCCAGGAGGGAAATTTAAAGCACTGGCAGGTCTGCACTTGAAGTTGACCTGGTCTTTTAAAAAAAAATGTTATCCCTGCACACGCTTTCAAACGGAGCATTGACCTTGATGAATAAATTTTTGATTTGGATTTCTGCTGCCTGGCCTGCCGTTCTGTTTGCATTTTTACTGTAATAATCGACGGACAAGGCTAAGGACTATGGTCGGTGTGTCTGTTTGCTGCTGCTGTGTGTGAAGAACAAGCAACACTAGGTCTCTGATGTTAGCATGTCCTTTCCCGTCTCCTAGTTACACAGAACCTAGACCATTTTCATGGCATTTGATGGTGCTAAACAGAGAGAGAGAGAGCGAGAGAGAGCGAGAGAGAGAGAGAGAGAGAGAGAGAGGAGAGAGAGAGAGAGAGAGAGAGAAGAGAAGAGAGAGAGAGAGAGAGAGAGAGAGAGAGAGAGAGAGAGAGAGAGAGAGAGAGAGAGAGGACTTGGAACTCGAACATTTAATGAACCAGGCTATATGCCTATGACGGACTTATTTATTTATTTGTTTGTTTACTTTATTCTTTTACTCGAGGATAATGGAATAAGCACTCGTGGGCTTTTCCACCTCCAGTCCCCGTGTGTATGCAGTTTTGTAAATATTGTCATTCGTTCACAGAGAGAGAGGAAGAGAGAGAGAGAACTTGGAACTCGAACATTTAATGTACCAGGCTAGAGGAGAGGAGAGGAGAGGAGAGGAGATGAGATGAGAGGAGAGGAGAGAGGAGAGAGAGAGGAGAGAGAGAGAGAGAGAGAGAGAGAGAGAGAGAGAGAGAGAGAGAGAGAGAGAGAGAGAGAGATTGCTGCGTGTGTACGTATACAAACACACACAGACATTTGTATTCGTACATACTCGTGTGTATGTCTTCATTTTAACGTCTATCCACTAAAACAGTGATATTGGACTGAGCACATACGTGTGTATACGCGCGAGTGCGCAATGTAGGACTGTGTGAATCTTTTATCTCATCTCCCATTCTGCTGACCCGACCATTCCGTTAGCGTTTTGTACAGTGATAATCGATGGTGGCGGTGGTGGTGGTGGGAGGGGGGGGGGATGTAGGGGCAGTAGTCATCACTGGTGTCTCCTGGCTGCTGTAGTGCAGGAACAAGCAAAACGTGCGATGTATAGTGATAATCCATCTTTTTCTAATTCGTATTCATTATCAATACAGACAGTAGACATTTTTTCGTGCGTGCGTGTGTGTGTGTGTGTGTGTGTATGTGTGTGTGTGAGAGAGAGAGAGAGAGAGAGAGAGAGAGAGAGAGAGGAGAGAGAGAGAGAGAGAGAGAGAGAGAGAGAGAGAGAGAGAGAGAGAGAGCGAGAGAGAGAGGAGTGTTTGTCATTGCAGCTGAGGTCTGGGCTATCCTGGAAAGAATTTCAGGCTTTGATCTTTGATCCGATACTATAGCTCCCAGATATTTAAAGCTATGGACGGTCACAATTTTCTTGTTGTCTATAATAATGTCAGTACTGATACCATTGGTACTATTTGTCATCAGCTGGGTTTTCTCTGCCCTGATCTGCATGCCACATGGCTAAGAGGCTTCATCAAGGTGATATCCAAAGTTGACGAGCTCTTGCTCTTTTCCAGCTAGGCCGTCGATGTCGTCGGCAAAACGTAAGTTTGTAATTGTCCTGCCTCAAATGCTGACTGTTCCCTCATGGTTTTTCAAGTGCGTCAGCCATTATTCTCTCCAAAAAGAGAACGAAGAGGGTGGGAGTGAGCAGACATCCTTGGCATACTCCTATTGTTTTTCGGAACCATTGTCCTACGTTGTTGTCGTAGCAGACTGCGCTGGTTGCAGTGCCGAATCTGGAATATAATTATAGGCATAAGCATAAGCAAACGATGGAGTGTTACTATAGAGTGTACTGTGCGAGTAAGACCAGTAAGCTGGTCAACAATCGAGGGCGAGTCACCTAAGAGAGCGTAATCTTCACGTGATTCCAGTAAACAGATCAAGAAATGAGAGTATCATCTACGGAGTGTGCTGTGAGATTGAGACCAGCAAACTGATGAACTAACAACAGCATCAGCACACAGCGAATCCTGGTAGGTACCACTAAGCTGATCAACAAATGATGGACTTTCACCATATCAACTGTACTCTGAAAAGTTACACCAGCAAGC
>CM054143.1:56110407-56115407 GCA_028751875.1 Rapana venosa | reverse complement strand
CACACACACACAACACACACACACACACACACACACACACACACAACATCATACACCAGACACACACACATACTATCATAGAAGGGAAGGGCAGATATTTTCTGGCAGGAAGTGGTGATAAGTTGAGAGCAGAGAAGAGAAAAGATTTAAATTTTTTAAAATTTTATTTATTTCTCTTATTTTATTCTGCTATATCGAGGATAATGGAATAAGCACTTATTGTTTTTTTAATATCCTGTCCCCGTATGTATGCAGTTTTGTACATTCTGTCATCTGTTCCCACCGGAACACAATGGCCTACTCTTACGAAAAGCTCGAGGAGAGGAGAAGAGAGAGAAGAGAAGAGAAGAAGAGAAGTGAAGAGAAGAGGAGTGAAGAGAACAGAAGTGAAGAGAAGAGAAGAGAAGAGAAGAGGAGAGGAGAGGAGGGAGAAGGAGAGGAGAGGGAGGAGAGGGAGGAGAGCAGAGGAGAGCAGAGGAGAGCAAGAGAGAGAGCAGAGCAGGGAAGGAAGAGAAGGAGAGAAGAGGAGAAGTGAAGAGAAAGGAAGAGAGGAGAATAGAACCGAACAGAACCTAAGAGGATGAAGCCACCACCACACTACTACCTACTGTATTGCAGAACAGCGGGCCAGGAACACTGTCACACCTGGCTGCCTCCTGATGAGGGCTCGTGCAACCGTGACTGACTGTCCTAGCTCGCCTGAGTGCAGACCATCGCTTGACTGGGGGTGGCTGGTTGGTTGGCTGGTTGGTTGGCTGGTTAGAGGATCAGAGGATGAATTAGTGGTAGGACAAGTGATAATGAGGTTTTGTCTGTGTTGTTATGTGTCAGTATATCGGACTGTCTGTGTGTGTCTCAGTGTGTCTGTCTGTCTGTATATCTATTTCTCATTGTGTCTGTCTCTCTCTTTATGTCTGTGTCTGTCTGTGTTGTTGTTGTTCAATTTAAAGTCTATTCACACTTGATGATATTAGACTACACAAACAAACAAACAAACAAAAACAATGAACAAACGAACGAACAAACGAACAAGCAAGCAAGCAAACAAAAACCCGACCATAAAATATTTATAGAAGATTTGGAAATAAGCCTAGCAACACCAGTAATAAACGGTTTTCAGGAAGCTATGTTCTATGGTATTCTATGGTTCTTTTGAATTTCATTTCCAGATTCTTTGTGTATGTATGTATGTATGTATGTATGTATGTATGTATGTATGTATGTATGTATGTGTGTGTGTGTGTGTGTGTGTGTGTGTGTGTGTGCGTGTGCGTTTGTGTGTGTGCGTGGAGAAGTAAAACAGCTGGCCACTAGGCTGTCACACCTGGCAGCCTCACGGTATGAGATTCTGTGCTAGTGTCACTCACCTGTCCTGAGTAAGAGTTTCGGTAAATCAAGATAGTCAGATAATGAGAAATATATTGAATACTACACGCCAAGGATAGTGGAGACTCTGTCTGTCTGTCTGTCTCTTTCTCTCTCTCCCAATACCCTCTCTCTCAAGCAGGGTTCTTACAGAGTCCATGGAAGTCTGGAAAAGTTCTAGAATCATTAATGGTCAAAACATTTTCCAGACCTGAAAAAGCTGAAAAAAATCAGTTGTGGCCTGCAGGGCTCGGAAAAGTCTTGGAATCTTCAAATTGTTGACCTATGAATATCAAGAGTCAAGTAATCATACCACAAATCTCAAAAATGATTTTTAGTGGAAACGAAATCAAATTTAAACTGAAAACAAGATTATGATTCCATTTCTTTGTAGAAGCTGACATATTTAGAAGGTTAGAGTTATCCCCCTTTTTCGCCAACTAGTTACTTCCCTTTGTGTAACTATGGCAGATATGGCACATTTCACAAAATATTAAAAAAAGCTCGAAATTGTCAAGCTTTTAATCAATGATCGTGGGCATGCAGGTAGAACAGTATTAAATATGGACAAAATCAGCTCCTAATAGAGCTAAGTTTCTTGTTTATTGTTCCTTTTCTAGGGCTCAGAGGTTCACCAGTGATGAGATTTTGCAAACGCGACCGTTTATCCACTGTTAAGGTAGCTGCATTCCGACTTCAGGATGAGATAAATTTCAAACATAGGACACTGTGTTCTGAGAAGCCACATGACTATTTGGCGAGGAAGCAAAATTCACAACTTGCTGGTGATCGACAGCGAAATTCATCAGAACCAGTTTAGTCGATACAGAAGTTTTCAAACCCAGGTATCATGAAATAAAAAGGATCGTTAATTCAATATGGTAAATGGACTCAATGTATTTAGATTTAGCGGCACAAGATTAGTTTGTGATACTACTGATTGGCAATAAAGGGAGGCGTGCAATATTCTAATTTTGCAAATAATTTGATAAACTTCATCAACAGTTTATCAAATCATCAGCAGTTGATGGCCCAGACCAAGAACATTCTGTTTCAATAATGGGTCTGGCAGTACATTCCAGACGACGGCCTGAAAAAGTTCTGACAAAAAAGTCTGGAAATTTGTTTGGTTGAACTTGTGAAGAACGACCTTCATCCCAACCCCCCTTCTGTCTGTCTGTCTGTCTCTCAAGTGTTGGTGCCAGGTGATCGAAACGGAATTAAGGGTACAGAGATGTCGAGTTAAAGACCTATGATGCTGACAGAGGAAGATAAGTGTACATATAATTATGCCAGTGCGATTTGAATGCTGTTTCAATATTGTATTTGTGAAATCACTGCTCTTGTCTGTTGCTATGCCCCGCCCCCCTTCCCCGCCACACTCCCTTTTGATGGTTGTGGCGTAAGGCCGATGTATTATTAAACTGTTTCAGAGTTTTAGATTTTTTTTCTCTTTCTGTGGGCAAAATGTACACATAAAAACCTATCGAAGATACTGTGTTACGTAACCTTTTTGGCTCTGTGTGTGTACGTGCGTGCGTGTGTGTGTGAGCACGCTCGCTCGCACGACACGCATATGTGTGTGCATGTGTATAGATGCATGCACCGGTGTGTGAGTCGGTGTTTGTAGTCACAAGTCTAAACATGGATGGATTTCATTGATATGTACATGTCCTTTATTTGCACATATTAGTGCAAAAGAGTTTACCTGAGAGTCTGACGCCAATTTGTTCTATTTTATCTGATAAATGTTTATTGTACACTGATGCTCGTAACCCACATAAATTTCTCTCGTTGAGATTAAAATAAAATTCGTATTTGTCTTCGACACAAATACTACAAGCAACCTTTGGTTTGCCGAAATTGTCAACTTTATGCTTGTAACCCACATCAATTTCTTTTATTGAGATTTTACAATATTCGTATTTATCTTCGACACAAACACCACTATCATCCTGACAAAATTGTCAATAGAAAATAATGTTTGCATGAAGTAAGTAAGTAAAGAGTGCCAGTAAATTTTTCCGCAGATGATAGTCGAAGATACACGAGGACACAAATTGCAGATCAAAGAGAGTGAATAGCAGAATGTTGAGCTCATCTATATGCTCATCCTTGTAACTCAAACACTGGCCTAGAAATAGATGGGGGAGATAATTGCTCGGGCAAACAGTTGGAAGAAAATGGCCAGTACATTATTCTATATTTCTGTGCCGCCAATTTCCCCCACTATTGACCAACTGAGAATGCTGAGCAATGAAAGTGTGGGGTGGAACAGGGGTAGGTAAACAATGCTGCACGTACTAGTGACCGCTCAGAGAGTAGGTCAAGGATGATACACTCGGTGTGTGTGTGTATAGGTGTGTGTGTGGTGTAGGTGTGTGTAGTGTAGGTGTGTGTGTGTGCATACGTGCGTACATGCGTGCGTGTGTGCGTGTGTGGCTAGTGCATGGCCAGAGAGATTGAGAGGGATGGAGAGAGAGAGAGAGAGAGAGAGAGAGAGAGAGAGAGAGAGAGAGAGAGAGAGAGAGAGAGAGAGAGAGAGAGAGAGAGAGGAGAGAGAATGACAATGACAAATTCTGTTATTTCGAGGATAATGAATGAGCACCCATGTGCTTTTTTACATCCAGTCCCCGATCTTAGGGATATATATGATAATAAAATAAAATAAAGCCAATACCAATACATTCACACAGTAAATGGCAAAAAAATATCCACCCCAAACCCCCCACAAAAAGTCATAGGGGAGAGGAGAGAGAGATAGAGAGAGGAGAGAGAGGGAGAGGGAGAGAGAGAGAGAGAGAGAGAGAGAGAGAGAGAGAGAGAGAGAGAGAGAGAGAGAGAGAAGCAGCAACAAATAATAAAAGAAAGCAAAAACAAAAAACACAGAAACAACAAAAATAAAGCAAAGAAACCAAAAGCAAAATAAAAGCAGCAACAACAAGGGAAGAGGGCATAACCGAATAATCCCCCTCCCAAAAAACCACAAACAAACCAAAACATTTGTTTTAAAACCTCCACAATATAAAGGAGGGCAAATCATGTAATAGTATCATTTTGGCTAACGGAAAGAAACGTCAACAGATTCATTGTACTTTTTATTGGGGGGGGGGGGAGAGAGAGAGAGAGAGAGAGTAAGGAGAAGAGAGAGAGAGAGAAGATATGTAAGGGAGAGGAGGAGAGAGAGAGAGAGAGAGAGAGAGAGAGGAGAGAGAGAGAGAGAGAGAGAGAGAGAGAGAGAGAGAGAGAGAGAGAGAGGAGAGAGAGAGAGCGAGCGAGCGAGCGAGAGAGCCTTTTGTGTATGTTTTAGTATCGAAATGCAAATGTAACCTTTCATGTACCTCTGTGTGATTTTGAATATTAACCTCTTTGCCTTGCCTTGCGTGACGTTACCATAACCATACCATACCACACCATACCATACCACACCACACACCCACATACCATACCATACCATATACCATACCATACCATACCATACCATACTACCATACCATACCATACCATACCACACCAAACCACACCATACCATACCATACCATACCATACCATACATACCATACCATACCATACCATACCATACCACACCACACCATACCATACCATACCATATACCATACCATACCATACCATAC
>CM054143.1:56052907-56105407 GCA_028751875.1 Rapana venosa | reverse complement strand
CATTTATTTGGGTAGTGACATTCATCTAACAGTGACATAAAAATGTAGAGCACAAGCCAGGAAGATGAACCAGTTCATATCCGGGGAAAAATATTTTTCCTTCCCCCTGTCCCCCCTCTCATCAATCACCCCATGCTTTACCGTCTGTTGCTGCCCACCTTCCCCTTCCTCCCTCACTTCCCGCTGTTGCAAAAGCATCATGTGACCAATGACTTAATGGCCTAACTTAGCCTTGCGGAACAAGCTTTAATGGGAGATAGTGGTTGTTTTCTGGTGTTTTTTTGTGTGGTCATATGTGTGTATTTTTCCTATGTTTTGCATCTTTATTTGTTGGTTTGTTTGTTTCAGAATAAATTTTTCTGCCTGATTATGTGTGTGTGTGTGTGTGTGTGTGTGTGTGTGTGTGTTTGCGTGTGTGTGTTGTGTGTTTGTGTTGTGTGTGTGTGTTTGTGTGTGTGTTTGTGCGTGTGTGTGTGTTTGTCAGTTGCTATTGCCATCTCTCTGTATCTCTGTCTGTCTGTCTCTCTCGCATTCTATCGTCTGTCTCGTGTCGCTTTCCCCACTCTTCTTTTCTTTCTCTCTTGCCTCTCTCTCTCTTTCTCTCTGAAGTTATTTCATGTATTTTGTATGTATGTATGTATGTATGTATGTATGTATGTATGTATGTATGTATGTATGTATGTATGTATGTATGTGTGTATTTCACCATGCATTTATGCACAACACGTCCACCCACTTGTTTTCAACACATCATGTACGTTAGATAATGTATTGCTGTGTTTCTAAACAAAAGTCCTTAAACTCTTACTGCCTCACTACTCACCCTTCTTCACTCCATTCGACAATCCTCGTCTATTCTATCATTTACCATATGGGGGTGAGGTGGGGAGGAGCCTATTGGTTAGAGCGCTGCGCTCGTGATCTGACGGCCCGGGTCCGAGCCACCATCGAGACACCGTTCAAGGAGATTTTTTGCCTGGAGTTAACATCAGTACCGACTCCAATCCCCCAAAAGTCCTTCGGATAACAGTATAAACCGAGGTCCCGTGTGCGAACATACGCAGGACATATTGCGCATACCCGTTCCACTTTTCGGAAGATTAGGCCATTACCGGTAAGGTCGGATGACAGAATTAGAAAAAGCCCAACTACTCGCACACTGGTGTCGTGTTTAGACATCATCCCCGAAGTCGGAATGTGGATTTCTGGATGATGGGTGTAAACGGTCGCGTACGCAAAATTTCACCATTAGTGAACATCAGAGCTCTAGAAGAAGAAGAACAAGAAGAACAAGAACAAGAACAAGAAGAAAAAGAAGAAGAGAAGAAGACGAAGAAGAAGAAGAAGAAGAAAAAAAGAGAAAGAAGAAAAAGAAGAAAAAGAAGAAGAAGAAGAAAGACAGACAGAAAGAAAAACAACAATAACAACAACAAATTTCCATATTGCAGCCATCTCCTCTCACCATCCTCCTCGCCCCAAAAGTTATCGTAATGAAAGGAGAAGTCTGATGGCTCTCAATAGCCTGTAGGTTTTTATATCTAATTTTATCTCCTAATTTTTGTTTTTGATGAGGAGCAATCAATTTCACTGGCCAATGATGATAACTAACCCCTTGTGTTTGTGACTTCGGTGAAAATTGCTCGTGTTGCGTGAAATTGAGGTGTGTGGGTTTTGAGTTATTTATTTATTTATTAATTTTTAAGAGTGTCAAGTGTGTGTGTGTTGTGTGTGTGTGTGTGTGTTTTGTGTGTGTGTGTGTGTGTGTGTGGTGTGTGTGTGTGTTTGAATGTGTTGGTGAGTGTGATGTGAGAGAGATTTATTTTTTTATTCATTCTTTTATATCGAGGATAATGGAATAAGCATTCAAGTCCATTTTTTATATTCAGTCCCCGTGTGTAGGCGGTTTTTTAAAATTTTGTCATCTGTTCCCACTGGCACACAATGGCCTAGAGAGGGAGGGCGAGAGAGAGAGAGAGAGAGAGAGAGAGGAGAGAAGAGAGAGAGAGAGAGAGGAGAGAGAGAGAGGAGAGAGAGAGAGAGAGAGAGAGAATCAAATCAAATCAGATCAGATCAGATCAGATAAAATCAAATTTTATTTCGAGGATAATGAATAAGCACCCATGATTGTGCTTTTTCTTTTGTACATCCAGTCCTCTCTCAAATAGAGTCAGAGAGAGACAGAGAGATACAGACAGAGACAGACAGAGACAGACAGAGACAGGCAGAGAGAGACAGACAAAGAGAGAAAGAGAGAGAAACAAAGACAGAGACAGAGACAGAGAGACAGACAGACAGAGAGAAACAAAGACAGGGACAGAGACTGAGACAGAGAGAAGGCAAATGGTTCAAAAAGAAAGATTGGGAAAGCCCTATGAAAATGACAGCCTGCTGACAGTGATTTTCACAGGTAAAAAACAAAAACAACCAGCTCATTGAGTACATTGAATTAAGCAATGCATTTGCTTTTTATCATCAAGCCATCTATCTTGGAACAAAAAACAACTTGATCAATATTATCTAACTACATTATTACCATAACCAATAATAATAAAACTAACTCCAAAAGAAAAATAGAAACAGAGAAATAAAGAAAGAACATACACACACACACTCACTGTGTGTGTGTGTGTGTGTGTGTGTGTGTGTGTGTGTGTGTGTTGTGTGAAAGAGAGAGAGAGAGAGAGAGAGAGAGAGAGAGAGAGAGGAGAGAGAGAGAGAGAGAGAGAGAGAGAGAGAGAGAGAGAGAACATTTGGCATGGAAAAAGAGATTGGAAAAAAACCCATTGAAAATGGCAGCTTGCAGACAGAGATAGAGCAACGAGTTTTGTTGTTTCACAGGGGAAAAAACCCTCCAACCGGTTAATGATGTCCTGTTCTGTTTATGACACACCTGGTAACCTGTGCTGTTTAACGCCCTGTCATCCGTATAGACCACATCCAAGAACACTATTTTTCACAGCGCTCTCTCTCTCTCTCTGTCTCTTCTCTCTCTCTCTCTCTCTCTCTCTCTCTCTCTCTCTCTCTCTCTCCTCCCCTCTCAAAGCGTCTCTCTCTCTCCTCTCTCTCTCTCTCTCTCCTCTCTCTCTCTCTCTCTCTCTCCTCTCTCTCTCTCCTCACTCTCCCGCTCTCAAAGCTCAGCGTCTCTCCGCTCTTCTCTCTCTCTCTTCTCTTCTCTCTCTCTTCTCTTCTTCTCGTCTCTTCCACCTTCTTCTCTCTCTCTCTCTCTCTGTCCTTTCTCTCTCTTTCCTGTGTCTTGTTGTGTCTGTTGTGTGTGCGTCTCTGTCTGTTCCTGTCTGTTGTTGTGTCGTCTTGTTTCTCTGTCTCCCTCTTCTGTGTGTGTGTGCTGTGTGTTTCGTGTGTGTGCTCAGTGTGTGTGCGTGCGCGCGCTTGCGAGTTCTGCATGTGCTTGTACGAGACTGTGTAGTTTTGCACACAGCAGCAGTCGAGTTAATTTTTATTGATTGTACTTCTTTGTATATGTGAGGTATGGTGACTCATGTGCTTTATCCATGTGTGTATGCGTGCAATGACCGCTTGCGTCTGCGGCGCTGCATGTGTCTATCTACGAAGCGAACGCGTTACGTCCCCAAGATGTTTCAAACAGCAGCGCAGTAACAACAGCAAGAGCAAGAGCCAAGCAGTGAGCAGAGTGAAGCACGAACTAACTAGTTCAGCCAGACCACAGCGAGACAGCAGTGTGAGTGGTGATGGTGACCCTGAGCAGCAGCAGCAGCAGTAGCAGCAGCAGCAGCAGCAGCAGCAGCAGTAGCCAGGAGACTGACTATGGACACTGCCACACCTGTCTTAGCCGCTCTAGCTGCCACTGGTAATAGAGAGAGAGACTGTATTAATTTGGGGCCGGCCGTGATTGATTTTCTCCTTCTTCTTCTGCAAGGATGATGGTGATGGTGGTGATATTGGTGCTGTCGCTTTGTTGTTGGGGGAAATAATGAAAGTGGAAGTGAAATGATGAAGGAGAATGGGTGTGATATAGGAGAAGGGAAGGAGTAGTATGATAAATGTGTTTTTTTTGGCTGTTAGTTTATTACTTGAATGCTTTGATACGGCAACATGTTTCGTATTCTCTTTGTTTGTCTGTCTCTTGGCCGTAGTAGATTTTTTAAATATATATTTGGTTATGTATGTATGTCTGCCGGTCTGTTTGTCTGTCTGTCTGCCTCTCTCCATTCTCCATCTCTCTCGACCTTCTCTCTCTTTCACTTGTACACACACTTTCTATCTGTTTTTCTGTCTGCCTGTCTGTCTGTGTGTCTGTCTCTCCTTTCCCCTGCTTATATATCTAATCTCTTTTGGGACAAAGCTCACTGAAAGCATCACTTGGAATCAGCGATTGAGATTGTGTAAGAACATTTCGCTCTGATCCCTGCTTCTATCTCTGCCCCCTGTTGTTGTTGTTGTTTTCTTTTGGTTACTGCGTTTGCTTTTTCTAAACTCTGCATTTTTGCCCGAGTGTGTTCCTCTATCCCCCTATCCTCGTATCTCTCTACTTTCATTTTTGCTATGCCATCTCAGAAAACAGCTTCAGCAGATAGAAATGAGCCCCTAAAGCCATAGGATTTTTATTTGATCACACGTGGACAACAACGGCATTACGTCCTGTGTCTGCCCCTATCACATCCCTCTCTGTGGGTGGTGGGATGGCCTGGAATTAAGAGCGCTGCACTCGTGATCTGACGGCCTGGGATCAAGCCACCACACAGACACCCATTCAAGGGGCTTCTTCCCCCGGAGTTAACATCAGCACCGACTTTGCTGCCCCCAAAACTCCTTCGGATGAGAGTATAAACCAAAGTCCCATGAACCGGACGCGTGCTGAACATCTTGCGCACCCGTTAGAACTTATTCTGACTTTAAGAAGAGTAGTCCATTAAGTACTGGGAGGAATAGATGACAAAATATTAAAAAAAAACACAACCTAAAAACGCACGCATAAAGGTGGCGTGTTTAGACATAATCCCCAAAGTCGGAATGCCTTAACGGTGTGCGAAAACGGTTGCATACGCAAAACCTTGTCATTAGTGGACCTCGGGGCTGTAGTTGAGAAGCGAAAAAAAATCCTACCGTGCATTCCTCTCTCTTCCTTACTGTACACGGAATGTTGTCAGTTCAAAACAACCCAGCAGCAACACTGGAAATATGATACAGCAAGCACCTCCTTCCTTGGCTCCTCACTAGATAATAATTATAGTTGATGTTTTTGTTGTGTGAAATAAGTCTACATGACTTAAGTGGCAATAAAATATTCTGAATCTGAATCTGAATCTGAATCTATCCCCCAGTTTTACACTTTTCCCCGTTCCTCGACTCCAGATTTCCTCCCCGTCTCTCGGCTACTCCGCGGTTTACCAATGACGGGATGTCGCATTCGCGACTGTATTTTGCCCTCCATGAAGGTAGCCATTATCCGACATTAGGGACGATGTCTGAACGCACCAGTGTGAACGTGCTTTCTAAATTCTGTCACCCGTTCCTACCAGCATGTAATGGCCTACTCTTCTGAAAAGCAGAACAGGTTTTAACCTGTGCGCAATATGTTCTGCATACACAACGGGGAATCGTTTTATTGTTTCATCCAGACTTTCGGGGGGAGTGGAGTCGATGTCCACTCCAGAAGAAAAATCCGTTTGAACGGATGCCTCGGTAGTGGCTCAAACACGGACAGTCAGATAAAAAAACCCACCCCTTAACGCTCTAACCACTAGGCTATCCAGCACCCCCCCCCCCCCCCCATCCCGAGACCCATTGTTAATATTGTTTTATTCCTAGGTCATTCTAACCGTGCGAAATATCAGACCTCCATCGCTGATCGGTGGCATTGTGCTACAGCTGACACTGTTCATGTTGGGTGGGTCTGATTTCAGCTTGTGTGACTGACTGACGATAACACGCTAGCCGTTATTCATTGGAAGCAGCCTGCAATTTTTATGATTCATGTAATGGTCTGCGCTTTTGATAACTGGAGCACTTGCATGCACGCAAGCAGGCATGCAAACAGACTGGCGTGCATGGATTCATACAACTTACAAGAGCGCGCACAGTTTATGTACAAGTATGAACTTAGATAATTATGTGCGAGGACACATAGCCGCATGCACAGATGTGAATGAGACATGCACACACACACAAAGACACACACAAAGACACATACACACACACACACACACACACACACACACGCACGCACGCACGCACGCACGCACGCACGCACGCACGCACGCGGTGTTTTCTTGGATTTTTTTTTTCACGAGAGGGCTGGATATAAAAAAACAACAACAATGGTTGCTTATTCTGTTACCCTCCTTGAATAAAAGTTTACACACACACACACACACACACACACACACACACACACACACACACACACACACACACACACACACACACACACACACACACACACAGAGACACACACACATGCATACACGCACGCACACAAACGGTAATGAAATATCCTTAGCGCATCAGTTTAAAAAATACAAATATATACAAATATACACACATATACAAACTACATATTCAAATCATTTACAAATCTACACAGATGGTTCCCTTTTGAACAATAATGAGGCGGGTGCAGCGTTTGTCATACCATCTTTGAAAATAGAGAGATTGTTTAATGTTCGAAAAAAATCGATCTATATTTACAGCTGAATTGTCTGCTATTTTTATGACTTTATATTATCTTCCCAGTCCGTAGCTTACAGCAAGTTCTAAAAGACATTCCATTAATGACAGAAATTGTATTGTCATTAAGCGATTCCCTATTTTCAGACACCTTTAATATAAGGACAGCATCTAGTTATATGAATTGCAAAGTTAATATTTTAGCTGTTCAATTTGTTTCTTTTCAGAATTCTTTTTTTTCTTTTTTAAACATTTTTATTCAATTTTTGCATATGAACACAAAACAAATATAAGTTGAACATCATAAGTAACATTTTTAACCCGTTTTAACACATAAATGCACATGAATTCAATGTCAATACATACACCATTTTTCAAGCTAGCTATAGTATTTTGTACATTAATTTTGTTAATAAATGGTACTAAGTAATAGAGGCACAAGTAACTAATTCAAAAAATGTTCTACACTTATGAGGTAATGTTAATAAAATGTTACATTCTAACACATGGGAACAGGGAAAGATACAAGCAAACATACATATAGATATGCATACAAGCATATATACACACATACACCCCCCCCCCCCCCACACACCTATATACATACATACATACAAAATACCTACATACACACGCATACACACACATATACACACACATATACATAAACATACACTGACACAAAGGGTTATCAATTCAAATCATTGGTCACTATATAGGCATGCAAATCTGTTATTTGTTTGGATTATTTTTTGTATAGCACTTACGATTCTTGTATGTGCTAAGAGGAGTCCACAAACATTTTACCACACACATATTGATACATACACATACATATACGTATCTATCACAACAGTAGCAGGGTTACTGATCCATGTGGAGACTAGATACATGTCACCTGCCTCCATACACTATTTGATGCACATAATTACTACCCATTAGTCACAACAACATAATTATCAGAGTAGATATAACAGCAGTTTGATAATTTGGGAAAAAAGACAGGTAATAGAGGATTATCTTTAATTTGCTATCAAAGAGAATGTCAAATTTCTATAATATGTCTATATGGTAGCCAATCAGTTACAAACTTATTATGAGTCATGTTGATAAACGAAATATATTTGTCAATTTCAAACACCTTTTTCAAGTATGTCCTGAAGTGACAGAACTGAGGGATTGTTTTATTGATCTTGCATCTGTAAATGTAAAATTTTGCATGTAATATAATCATGTCAAAAATGTGGTCAGACCTATAGGCATCATCACATCCAAACAATACAATTGTTTCATTCAGCATTGTGTTGTTTGCATTTTCAAAATTTTGATTTATATATCTTTCCAACTGTGCCCAAAAAGGTTGGATACAATCACAAGTCCAGAGCATATGGCTTATACTATCCTGAACTCTTCTGCAGAAGCTGCAGCTGCTTTCATGAACCACATTCATGTGCATGAGGACAGTATTTGTTGCTAATATTCTATGTGTAAGTCTTATTTGGAACCAACGTAGTTTAATTTCTTTAATCTGTTGAATTTTTCTGAAAGTTCCATTCCAATTGACATTGGCATTTAATTTATTGTCCCATTTTTGACAACAGTTTGGTTTTGCATCATCCCGCATGAGGATATCGTAAAATAATCGAGCCCCTTTGGGATATGATGCAATAACCTTAAGAGCTTTAGGGCAATTCAATGCTATGTTATCAAATATATCTGTGTGTTGTTTTCTTACATAACTCTTAACAGCTTGCACACATCCATGTATGTAATACAATCAGTCTGTAGATTATATTTACCATTAAACTCTTGAACTGTGAGAAAAAGACCATTCTCATCAAGCAAATTATGAATGAAACATACACCTTTTTCATACCATTTCTTAAAAAAAAAAGCTTCTTTTCCCAATCTGAATGTTATCATTATAAAACAAAGGTTCTCCTATTATTTCTTCAGATGTTGATACAGAAACCTTCTTTCCAAATTCTTTGTATGATCTTAGGACATTATTCCAAAAGTGATTAGGTTGATGGTTTCTGTCACATGGGAGATCAGTGCCAAGACATTCAAGATGAGCTAGAATAGGGTTTATTTTCAAGATTATGTTTTTCCATTTATGAGTACTTTTTTGTAAGCGTCTTATCCAAAGCAGTTTTAAAGCGTTTATGTACCTTTTGATATCTGGTACTCCAAGTCCACCTTCGCGAATAGCTTTAACAACTGTTTTTCGACTAATCCTATCCTGTTTGTTATTCCATACAAACTGATACACTGTTTTTTGGATCAAATCAACTACTTTATCTGGAGGGTTAGGCAACAACATCCACAAGTGTACAATCTTGGATAAAATTAATGATTTAAGAATAGCAACTCTACCTAATGGGGTAATTTGTCGCTTAAGCCATAGTTTATAAAGATATTCAATTTCAGCAAATTTTTCTTTCGGATTAAATTCTTCACATTCCTTTAAATTATTAGAGAGCCATATTCCTAATATCTTAAACCTTGGAGGATTCCACTGCATGTGTAAATGAGGACTGTAGCGTCTTGGTGAGTTCTTCTGTCTTCCAAGCCACACAGCCACAGTCTTGTTTGCATTCAAGTACAGGCCAGACTTCTTCCCAAATGTATCAAGAATGTTAACTGCCTCTGTAAATGTTTCTTCAGTTCCGTCTAAAAAAAGTTCAGTGTCGTCTGCGTATTGTGAAATTTGGTGCTCGGTTTCTCCAATCCTAATGCCTTTTATCTTTTCAGCTTGTCTAGTCATTATACCAAGGACTTCTACACACAAAATAAACAGATATGGCGATATAGGATCTCCCTGTCGGCAACCCCTCGAGATGGGAAACCACTGTGACATTTGTCCATTAACCAGGACAGACGATTTTATATTTTTGTAGAAAACAGATATCCACTGACAGAAGTCTTTGCCAAAACCAAAAGCAGAAAGGACCTTGAACATAAATGACCAGGCAATAGAGTCAAAGGCTTTTTCAAAATCAAGGCATAAAAGTAACCCTGGTAAACTTTCCCTGTTTAAATACTGAATCATATCATAAATTAGTCGAATGTTGTCTCCTATAAATCTATTTTTTATAAATCCTGTTTGATCTTCATTAATAAGATAAGGTAATATAGATTTTACTCTATTTGCAATGCTTGCAGAGTCAATTTTGTACACAACACTTAAGAGGGAAATGGGCCTCAGTTCTTAATAAATTCTTTTTTCTTTATCTCCTTTTGGAATACAAGTAATAATACTTTCTTTTTGAGGTGCTGAAAGTTCCCCTTTCCAAAAACTATTATTTAGAGCTCTTACCACAAATGGACCAACCTGTTTCCAGAAAAATTTTAAAAAATTCAACAGTAAATCCATCTGAGCCAGGACTTTTATTGTTTTTCATATTTTTCAGTGCCTGTGTGGCTTCTTCCATGGTTATTTCCCCTTCTAACTGCGATTTCTCTATATCAGTGAGTTTAGGGATATTTCCTACTAGATCTGATATTTCACAATCCTCTATTTGCTTCCTTGCATACAGGTTTTCATAAAAATGTTGTACTTCTTTAACTATCTCTTCATGATCTGATGTTACGTTACCATTTGATAACCTTAATTTGTTCATGTATTTACTAATATAATGACGTTTTTCAAGACTACAGAAATATTTTGTTACTTTTTCCCTTCAGCCACCCATCTTGCTCGCGAACGTAGTAAAACCCCTTGCATTTGTTTCTCTCTAATCCTAACCAGTTCCTCTTTGTCATTGTTAAGTTGTCGAGTCTCTTCGTCGGTCAGTACAAGTTTCTTTTCAAGATGTTCAATACTGTTTTCTAAATAGTTAGTGCGGTCTACAGTTTTACGCTTTTTCATTGTGGCAAATGAAATTGTTTTTGATCTTATTTTCATAAGTAAAACATCTAAGAACAATTGATCAGGGATAGTAAAGTGAATCTCGTCACTAGGAATATTAATGATTTGTTCCCGAGAATAAGGAAGAGCAGCATATTCTTCAATAACTATTTTTATAACATTGTTTACCTCTTTCACAAATAGTTTATCTCTCAGAAGAGATGAGTTAAATTTCCATAATGAGCTCCTCTTTCTTTCTTTGTTCAATGAGAGCTTCAATGTTATGATCGAGTGGTCTGTTCTATAACCTGGTTTGATATCCGCGTCTTTGACTGTAAAAAAATCTAGCCGGCTTTGTTGCACAGGGTTACTCCTTCGCCATGTGTACCTTTTGGCCTGGGGATGGAATTCCCTCCACATGTCTGACAAGTTTAAATTCGTCATCATATGTTTGACCTGTTCCTGAGCCTTTGGGTTGTTGACATGCTTGTAATTAAAGTAATCAGAGTCTGGATCTAGCACAAGATTCCAGTCTCCTCCAACAATAAGATTTTCAGAGCCCACATCGTGTATATGGCCCTCCAATTCATTATAAAACTCTGGTGAGTCTCTGTTAGGTCCATACATACTAACTATAAGAAAGTCTTTATTCATTATATGAACCGAGACAAATATATAATTACCATCAGGGTCTTTATAGATTTTCTTTACTTTGAATTCAAAATTGTTATTAAAGAGGACGGCTACACCTCTTGAACTTGAATTGTGGGAAGCAAAATAACACTTGTAGCCCCATTCAGAACGGATATATCGCTCCATTTTGGGGTCAATATGGGTATCTTGTAGTAGGAAAATAGAGCAATTTGTATTTCTTAAATAATGAAAGATATCTCGTCTCTTTGTTGCATTTTCAAGGCCCTGGCAGTTCATAGATATAATTCTAATGGCTTCTCCATCATAAATGGTTTGCAATATAGAAAGCTGATACATTGTTAGCACAAGAACATTATCGTAAACCCCCATTACTTTCACCTAAAATAAAACACTGTACAGACTCATCACATCCAAAACACTTTGCTAACCCATGGAAAAGGCACCCTCGGCGTGGACAATCAGGAGTGCTGCAGTATAACAAAAATACATGCCAGAATACATTCTTGGTCATATTCAATGCCTGCTTTGAACGACTAAACATTTACAACACGTGCACAAATAAACAAAAAGAAAATTAATACACACTTAAAATGAATATACTATAATACCTTGATGGATATGCTCAGGGCAGTGCAGAAATCAGATAGGTACAATATCTATAGACGTGCATGCACTGTGTAATATTCGCGCATAATCAGAATACACATTTCTGCAACTCTTATATACGCACACTTCCGTACATGCTTCAAAGAAGAAAAAAGGAATGCAAAGTATCCGATCATTTACTAAGTAACGCAAATACCTTTGCGTATAACCTCGTAGTCAATAATAATAATAATAATAATAATAGTAACTACAATAACAACAACATCAACAACAACAACAACAACAATAATAATAATAATAATAAATAAAAATCATAATAGCAACAACAATAAAAATTATCGCCATCATTATCGCCATCACCATCCCCACATCCTCGTCTTCAACACACCGATGATAATGATAATGACGGGATAGCCTAGTGGTCAGAACATTGCGCTTGCAATCCGACGACCCGGGCTGATTCCCGCCTAAGGGGACACCTTCCGCTGGAGCCAACATCAGTGCAGACTCCACTCTCCTCAAAAGTTCCTCGGATGAGACTACAAACCGAGGCCCCGTGCGCGAACGCACGCAGAACACCCTGCGCACACGCCAAATCCTGCTCCGCCCTCCGCAAGAGCAGGCTACCGTGTGCCGGTGGGAACAGATGACAAAACTTACAAAGCCGCACACACACGGGGACTGGATGAAAAAATGCACACGAGTGCCCACTCCACCATCCTCAATACAAAAGAGTAAACAAATAAATAAATAATTCAAGAAAGGGTATAACAACAATCACATACGCACGACTAAGTAACAGAGACTTCTAGGAGTTTCTGTTCTCTTCAATGGATTTTCTCAGTCAGTCAGTCAGTCAGTTACAGCAGCAGCTGCAACCATGCAGCCGAACCTCTCCGCCTTCAGGACATAATTTCCTGGACAGATAGGCATTGATCATGAACAACGTCATCAACAGAATCCATGTCATGTTAAATTCTGCCTCAACTGACACATGCACCACAAATATGCATAGCATCCACTGCTTTACTGCTTTAACCATGTTCTTTTTTTCTTTACTCAAAGAATTATTTATTATATATATATATAAATAAAAAAATAAAAAAATAAAAAATAAAAAAAGTGTCCTCCTCGCCCCGCGATCTATACACACAAAACAGCAGCTCAGCATCAACGTACATTTATAGGCTGTAAAAGGATGCGTGTTCCACACATACTCTTATATACACTCGTATACCTATAAGTATTATACAAATATGCCGGCTTACATACGCACATGCACAGATCAGATCAGATTAAAAAATAAATAAATAAATAAAATAAAATAAATGATAAAATAAAATAAAAACAAGGCAAACACAAAGGGAGAGAGACCATCTGCAGAGTACGAATGTATGGTCTCCGTTTTGTTGGTGCACTCTACCTCATCTCTTCCTCAAACACAAAGAGAGAGAGGAGAAGGAGAGAGAGTGAGAGGAGAGGAGAGAGAGAGATGAGAGAGAGAGAAGAGAGAGAGAGAGAGAGAAGAGAGAGAGACAGAACAGACAGACAGACAGACAGACAGACAGACAGACAGAAAGACAGAGACAGAGAGATCTATTAAAAATGTCCAACTATCCCTTTTCAAACGGTGCCTGCATGTATCAAAAATGAGTAAATACAAAAATTGATACATCACCCCCCTTTTCACAGTTCCGCTAGAACTGTTGTAGTGTACCGGTCAGCATCAGCACGATGATGCGGAATCGACAATAAACGCCAAGCGAATAGACGACACCAATGTTGCGTGAACTTTACGCTTGAAAATAAAAGAAAAAGGTAAAGATATACATCAGGAAAAAATGTACACATTTTATAAGAAGTTGAGCTAATGAAGAAAGAGAACAATAATAAAGCGCGCGCGCACACACACACACAATTTTTTTTAAAGGAATTATGAATCACTGGGTTTTGACATCTGTTACTTAGAGATTGCACGCATCTCTCTTTGAAATAGCTCGTCTATATTTGCTCCGAATTTTATTGGAACAGTCTTGCCATTTTTTTAGTTTTGCAAAGATCTTTCCCTGGGATGACCAAGTTGCCAATGATGCACTGTGTCTGAATGCTTGCTGCAGAAGTCTGTAATTGGCAGGGGTCAGATGCTCCCCCACAGACACGCCCTAATGTTTCAGCTTTCTGGGATCCTTCAGCACACTGTCTTTTAATTTTCGAGACTGGAATCGCACAATAACTGGGCGTGGCTTTCCCCTTGTACTAGTAGCCCCTGACCTGTGCACCACCTCTAGATCGTCCTCCGTTGTTGACACCCCGATTAGTTCTGAAAATATCTTGCAACAGGCTTTTGCACAGTCCGCACTAGTCTCCCCCGCCTTCTCCTTTACATTATACACTCTAACATTCCATCGGCGATCATACTGCTGTAAGTCATTTTGATCGCTCTCAAATTTATGTAGTTTTTCATCTTGCTCTTTTATCTGCTCTTTGAGTTTAGAGTTCTCTTTTTTTATTCTGTCCATTTCGTTACTGACTTCAAACCACACACTTTCTATTTTGTCCATTCTTGTTTCTAATTTATTTGCTATCTTGTTGACCTCAGATCTAAGCTGTTTTCAGAATTCTTGTTTATGCTTTTTTCATACTTATTTATTGCGATTGATTAGTTATGCGCAACCCCCTCCCCCTACACACCACCACACACGCACCCCACGCACGCACGCACGCACGCACGCACGCACGCACGCACGCACGCACCGCACGCACGCACGCACGCACACACACACACACAACATACACACACATACACACACACACACACACTGTACCGTCTGATATCACTATTAGTGGAAGGACGTTAAACTGAAGAACTACTACTACGCACGCACACACACACATACACACACATATATATCACACACACACGCACCACACACCACACACCACCACACACACCACCACACACCACACACCACACACACAACACACACACACACACACACAGTAGAAATATAAATACCTATATGCATAGTAGCCATGTAGACCTCGCACGTAACGTGAAAAAGGCTATCTAACCCTGTGACAATATATAAACTAAAATGCATATCACACAGTATCAGTGGAAACCACACCATTGGTTTTAACCATACGTAATTTCCTTATTGCTATTAGACCAGTGGTGCTGCGTGCGTGTGTGTGTGGGTGTTGCGCGCGCTCTGGTTGATATGTAAAGTGAGAAGTGTGGTGTCGTGGTGTATGTGGAGAGGAGAAGAGGTATACGAAGAAGAAGCAGGAGGAGGGGAGAGAGGAGTGTGTGTGTTTGCGCGTGCGTGTGTGTGTTGTATGTGGTGAGTGTGTGTGTGTGTGTGTGTGTGTGGTGGTGTGTAAAGCAGGTGCCAGAGGATTGAAGAAAAAGATATATGGCCAGGGCATTTACGTCGGCATTTTGTTTTTTGCTTCTTTCTGTCCGTTTTTTTTCTTTTGTTGCTTTGCTTTCTGTCTGTTTTTTGTGTTGTAACTCAAGTCCTTTTCTCCTTTCTTTCTTTTTCTTTTTTCTTCTTTCTTTTCTTTCTTTTTTCTTTTTCTTTTTTTTCTTTCTTTCTTTTTCTTCTTTCTTTCTTTCTTTCTTTCTTTCTTTCTTTCTTTCTTTCTTTCTTTCTTTTCTTTCTTTTCTTTCTTTCTTTTTTTTCTTTCTTTCTTTCTTTCTTTCTTTTTTTTCTTTCTTTCTTTCTTCTTCTTTCTTTCTTTCTTTCTTTCTTTCTTTCTTTCTTTCTTTTTTCTTTTTTCTTCTTTCTTTCTTTCTTCTTTTTATCTTTTGCTTTTCTTTTCGTTATATTGAATCTGACTGTTTCTTGTGTCATTGCTTTGTTTCATGTAGTGCTTTTTGGGATATGGTTTACTTTTGATTGTTAGTTTCAATTTCATATTGTTTAGTCTGCGCTGTTTTATTCCTTTACAGTTCTTTAATTGTACTCAGATTTTTTTCTCAGTCTTTTTTTGGGTCCTCTGTCTATTCTGGTTGTTGGTTTTTTTTGGTCTGTCGTTTGTTTGTTTCGCTTTGTGACATCGTTTGTCTTTCCCCTTTTTTTGTTTTCTCTTTGATAACACCAGGTTTTTCTGTTAACATGTTTGGTTTTCTGGTTTTTTTCCACTTTCTCTTTTCTTTTCCTGTCTCTTTGGCTTACTGTTTAAATGTTGTGAGTTTTTCTGGCCTAAGTTTGTTGACTTGGTGTCGTTTCCCTGTGTTCTAGTTTTTTCTGTCCATGTCAGTTCGGATACTCTGGTCCTGTCTATTCCTGCATGTCTTGTTTTCGTTTTTCTTTATTTTCCCTCTGAGCGCCTGTCTCATTTTGCACGAGATGTTTTTCCCTTCTTATTTCGTATAGAGAGAAGTGATCTCTCAGGGATTCTATTTTGGTCGATTTTATGACTGCTAAATCTGTCGTGGAGTATTATCAGCTGGTTTCAATTTGAAACAAAAAAGAAAAACCAAAAAAGTATGCACACAAACTTAGAACGTAAGAAACCCCAAACAAAATCTTATCTTAAACAAGTCTTTCTTAATGTATCGGTAGAAATCAAACGCTGCTGCTCATTTCCCAGCTTAACACCATGGGGGGCCACTCAGAGTATGCGCTCTGAGTCACTCATTCAATCTAAGAATCACTGTGAAAGTTAATTAATGAGAAATTTGCATGACTGTATAGTTCTTTTCAAATACATCACGGCATAGGCAGCTATACTCAGACTCCAGAAGATTTTTTTGTTTGCTTTGAAGGAGAGTGCAGGGTTTTAGGCTAGGATCTTGTCACGGCTGAAGGCGATGTAAAACCTATGTTGTGGAAATGCTCGTGCAACATTTTACAAAGACATGAGCAACCCATCAACCTGTAGTAGAAGAGTCACCAGCTATGGCCAGTGGTGTGGTTGGCATCAATATACCCAGCATGCAGACAGTTACTTAGAGAAGAATAGTTCTGCCTAGGTCAGTTTGTGTGAGACACATGAAAGTTCCAGTGCTATGTGCTGTGCCAATAAATCCTCAGGGAAGTAAAGGAGAAGTCAAATCACCTCACCATCCTTTGATTGGCTGTTAACCGGGGATTCTGTTGTTCAAATGCCAATCCCAGCTGGGGGAGGGCAAGCAACGTCTAAATCAGAGCACATAGAAGAACCAGGTTAACAAGATCGTTGTCCACAGGCAAAATTCTGCAGAAAAATGCAACTCTGATAGAGAAAGAAATAAACATGGAAAATATGAAAAAAGGAAATATATAGGTGGCGCTGCTCTTGTGATGACGCACTGTTCCCAGGGAGAGCAGCTTGAGTTTCACACAAAGAAATATCATCTGCTCCCATAACCCCTTCCAGGGTCGTAGGGGCACTGCACTGCGGAACGTTGCACCAGTTGGCTCCATTTGCGGCGGTTGTGGGCAATACAGGTGCCTGGGTTGTGGAGAAGCTCTTCCGGTCGATTCAGTGATGTTGTCTGCCATTCTTCTTCCGCCTGCCTCAATTTCTCTTCCCCTGCACTGTTCCTTGCAGTATGGTCTTGGAGAGCCCATCTGATCTTGTCACATGTCCATACCATCTGAGCTACCATTTCTTGACTGTGGTCAGCAGGTCTTCGTACTGCTTTATTTGTTGGGTGGTGGTTTGTCGGACTTCTTTGTTGGTAATGTGGTCGTGTATGGAATGTCAAGGAGTTTTCTGAGGCATCTCATCTTCAAATCCTGGATCCTTCTTTGTAGATCTGCATTCAATGTCAAGGATTCGCATGCAAACAGGTATGTAGAGATGACTAATGCATGCAGTAGCTTGCCTTTGGCCCTGAGAGAGGTATTTCGATCTTTCCAGATGGTCTTGACACACACGCACGCATAACACACACACCATCCACACAACCCACAAAAAGGCCACCATAGATCACAATTTTTTTCCAATCATTCACTATCATTCATCTATCCATTTATCCATTCATCACTCTAATGAAATTTCTCTCTTCTTCTTTTTTTCTCACACACGCACGCACGCACGCACGTATTACCTCGCACGCGCACGCACACACACCAACTCACCTAACACACAACACCACCCCACACACACACATCACACCACACACTCACACACACACACACCACACCACACACACACACACACAACTCTCTCTCTCACTTCTCTCTCTCTCTTCTCTCTCTTTCTCTTTCTCTCTTTTCACTCATTCATTCGTTCATTCATTCATTCACTTCATTCAACCATTTATCTTTCATTCACTTGTTCAATAATTTTTTTCTCTCTACCTTACAACCACACCACACACACACACACACACACACACACGTGCGTCGCGCGCGCAGCACGCACGCACGCACGCACGCACACAGAACCCACACAGAACACAAGAGACTAACATCTCTTTTATTACTTCTTCGTTTCATTTTCTCTTCACTCATTCATGTATCCATTCATTCATCCTCATTAAATTTTATCTCTTCTAACCACCACGCACAACACACAATACATACATGCAACACACACGCGCGCGCACACACACACAAACATACCACTTATACACCACACTACACACACTGACACACACTGCACTCACACACACACCACACTACACACACACACACACACACACACCACACAACACACACACACAAACACACACACACACACACAACACCACAACACACACACACACCACCACACCACACACACACACAAACGCTCAACAGAGTAACTGCCTGCAAGCAAATAGTTCTGAATGTCACCACTACACCACCACCACCATACCACAGGCACAGAATCAAATTACACCGTGACAGTATCTATTAATTACTCTGATCTGGGTGTGGGCTGTGGGAGGAGGATAAGGCAGGAAACGACCTCCAACAGTGACTTCTCGTTGCCCGAGGCTGCAGTGTGAAGGAACCCACTGGATTGGTGTTTACATCTGTGCAGATCACTTCTCCTAAAGTCCTTCGGATGATATATAAACCGAGGCCCCGTGTGCAACCCACGAGAATATCTTGCGCAATTCCTGTTCGCTTTTCGTAAGAGTAGGTCATTGTGTGCGGTGGGGCACCACATCGACTGGAATTTACAAAACTGCATAACAAGGGTTGGATGTCAAAAAGCACCTAAGTGTATTATTATCTCGATTATAAAAGATTAATATATAAAAATAATAAAATAAATAATATGCTTAGTGGGACTGCCGCGGTGCCATACAAGAGGCGGAGGCAAGAGGTGAATTTCCTTGTTTGTGAGTGTGAATGGCCTGAAGCACACAGACGGACGAGAGATGACAAATGTTGGGGGGTGAATTGTTTACTCTAGTTGGGTTGCAGAGGTGCATGGCTGCTGTCAGTAGTGGTGCATCTGCTTCAAGCCCTGGAGTTTGTCGTGTTTTTTTTCCAGTTGGTGGTACTGGCAGATAGAGGACTATAAATCGAGGCCCCGTGTTATGTGACGCACGTCTGAACGTAATGCACCACACGTTCACTCCCGTTCTGCATTCAGTAGGTCAGATGGCCAGTAAAGAACGGATTACAGCAATTAAAAAATATTGCATGCACACTGATGTGTTTTAGACATTCCGAAGTCGGAATGCGGCTACTTAATGGGGGGGGGGGGGGGGGGGGAGCAAATTCAGCGTGGTGGGACATATACATGCTATGACACCCTGCCTGGACATGTACATGCTATGGCCCCGCACTGTATGATGATATGTAAGATGCACCGTTATTGTAAATGAACAGTGCGTTGTAAACTGCCATTCTTCAGACCCAAACACCTATAGCTTGTAGTTTCCCCAATGTATTAGTAAAAACGTTGAAACCCTTTTGCTATTTCTGTCATAATTATCTGAAGATAGCAATCAACAGACTACCTTCAAACTGTAAGGCCAGGACAGTCACAGTGTGAAAGGATCGTTTGCCTTCTAACCGCGTATGGTGTCAGGTTTTAACCTACGTTTGAATAGGTTCTGATCTGTTCAAACGTCAGCTTCCAAACCTCCAGCAATCAACACTCAGTTACGATGTACTTGCAAGCATGTGTGCCTTGTGAATGTGATTGAAGTGTCGGGGGCAGACAGTGGCCTTTTACTTTGGAACCAGTCAAAACGTGTCATATTCCCCCGTCGGGATATGGGGGCCTGTCAGGATAAAAGGTCTCCACCTTCTGGAACACTCTGAGTAGGTAATTTTGTACTTTTCTTTCTCTCTTTGTTTTGTCTTGTCTTTTTCTTTTCTGTGAGGTCTTTTTGACTATTTTGTTTTCGTTTTTGGCCCATTCTCTTGCCCCCCCCCCACCCCAGAAAATTACTTAAAAGAATAATTTTCTCCCCACAAGTCGAATTGTGATGGGCTCTGATTGTCAGGGCGCTTAAACGGCAGCGCAACACATTTTTTCGCTCATATGAAGACAAACTATAGTTGCTGTCTGAGCGTTCGACGACGACGAAGAAACGCTTCGTATTAAAGTTCGTCCCTTTCACACAGAAATGCTGAAAAGAACAAGTTTGAATGGTCAGTCTGAATGGCAAGGTTGAAAAGGATAGTCTGATGCCTGCCTGAAACAAGCGGTGTCTTGTTAGCAGGTTGTTCCCGTTTGTTGGCGAAGCCCTATAGGGTCCGTGCCACATCCCAGAGAAATGGAAGCTGATACAGTGTAGACAGCACGACTAATTACTCTGCCTAGTACCAATCCCTCTGAAACCCTTCAAATGGCAGCATGTTTCCCCTGCCTTGAACTCTGAAGCTAAAGGTTACGATTACAAAGAGAATTGGGTGGTAACTTTAGTAAACATGTTCCTTTATAAATCCTGGGTATTTTGGGTGTTCGTTCTTGGTATTGTAGAATTGTATGCGTGGGTGATGGGGATTTAGTGAATGGATGAGTTTTTGGTTGTTGTTGCACGTTCCTTAGCTTAACCAAATAGGGGTCAACCATCGTATGCACTCTGTCTCACTCATCCTGCTTGGGAATTACTGTGAGAATGTAAGTACATACTGGATGAGAAGTTTACGTGTATGATTCTTTTCAGGTGCTGCGCCTTTTAGACAGCCATAGTCCGACTTCAGAGAGGTTTTTAAAAATTGTTTATAGGATAATGTAGGTTGTTATGCTAGGAGCTTGTCACGGATGAAACCAACCATAACATAACACAATGAAGCATAACAACATTTCAATGTTGGACTTGGTACTTTTGATAACATCAATAACTGTCACAACGTTTGGCTGGGCAAGTTTAGAACGAAGTTTTTAGGTAAGTATGTATATTTTGTTTTAAATTTTTTTATTGTCTATTTTGTATGTTTAAGTTATTTTTTTGTTTTTTTTGCTTTTTTGGTTATTTATTTTTCAGTCGTTTTAATTTTTGTTATTAAAAGATAACAGAGCTTAACGGGTTTCGTAGTGCTGTGCTGGTCTGAATGAAACCAAGAGGATGAAAAGTGCTGTGGACATAGCAAAAAGAAACGGCGTGAATACAATGCTTGGCCTGTCAGGCTGTTTGAATACTACGACCTTCTCAACCACATTTTGTCACATAACCTATGTGTTTGTAAGGGAGCGAGGCATCAGAGACCTCACTTTCCAGGGGCTAGCATAGTGAGAGCGGCGCCCATCTCCTCTCCCTCGCTGCTTCACCTTCCCTGACCCTAAAGAGGGCAGGTGCCCATTTACAGCTGGGTGAACCGGGGGACTATACAGAAGTCAAGGCGCGCAAACGGTCACCCATCCACTTGAGTAACCAAGCTCAATGCTGCTTAATCTCAGCGTGGGGAAATTGAGTGCTTTGAAGGTCGAGGATGTCGCAGTAAAGCATATCTTCTGTTGCCATAAAGATGCGGTTTGGGTGAAGGGATTCAGCCTGACCCTGTGGAATAGACTGTGATCTGATCTAAATAGATGCCTAGTTTCTTTGGCAGTAAGTACTCACCCATTGAGCGCAAGGCAAGCGCATACGCGCACGCGCGCGTGTCGTGGTGCGCGTTGTGCGCACGCTTGCGCTCAATGGTCAATGTGTAGCTATGTGTATGGTGTTCAAGTCAAGGTCCAAGTCAAATTTTTATTTCCAGATGTACATGGAATAAGCAAATGTATTTGCTTTTTTTCATTCAAGCCCATCTATGGTGTGTGTGTGTTGACGTGCGCGCGCGTGCGTGCTGCGTGCGTTGAAATGTGTGTGTATGCATGATTTGAGTGTTGCTCGAGGGAGGGATTGATGAGAAAAAACAGGCAGATGAAAGAAAAGAAAAAAAGCAATAAACAGCCAAAACACACCAGAAAATGGGAAGCGAAAACACGTCGTCACCATCGTTATTGCAGTCACCACCTACACTGCTGATAAAGCTTAGCGACCTTGAGTCAGGGACACAGGCTTTTTGGCCCAAATTACTCTGTGCCCCGCAGAAACCTTGGATTTGAGATTGAAGCAACAGTCTCAGTGATGTGATTCGTTTGCAACGTGCATGCAGAGTGCAACGAAAGATTGTGAAAAAAGGACACATGACAAAGAAGAATCAGGAATCAATGAGCAAAATTAGAAACAACAAGAGGGAAGCTCCCACACACCAGACTATCCTTTGCTACAGTTAATTAGCAGAGCCAACTGACCGTGCAGTGTAGCCAGCCTAGAAACAACGAAACTAATTAACCCAATTAACTTGACAATTAGCCATGCCATCCACAACTCCTGAAAAATTAGCTTCACGATTATTAATTTTTGTCATCAGAATAATTTTTTTAAAATTCCACCAAAAGTCTCAGCGTAATTCTAAAAAGCAGGTGTATTTTTGTTTTACAAAGTGTCACTGACCAAATTCAAACACAGACACTGCAAACATGCATACATTATTTATCTATTTATTTATTTAGTTACTTTTTACTGCATTCACAAACAAGGTCTGCCTCAATACTATTTTCCCATTTTTGTCAGGCGATAAATTTTGGGTAACACCTGAATACATTTTTCTGATTCTAATTCCTCTATTCTTCTTCTTCGTTCGAACGCCCAGACAACAACTCCTTAAGGCACTGACAAGATTACTGCCTGCGTGAAGGACCTCCAGGGGTCCCAAAGAGTTTGTCCTACTTTGCAGGGTCCAGTTGGCCAGATATTGGCCTTCAGGTTATTTTGTGTTGGACTGGTTGGAGGAAGTGTGACCTGAGCGATCGGCTGGGTTGTAACAAAGAAGCAGATTGTTAGTAAACAACTCAGCTTTAAAAAGTCAGCAGAAATGCTGTACTTTTAGGCCCGTCTTCGCTACTACAAATACTACTCCGCTCTCCCTGTGACCTCCAGCAAACAGACTTTTGTGGGGGGGGCAGACCTGGAATGAGGCCATAGTGTGGAGGAAAGGAGAGAGTACACGGAGGGTTGGAGTGCATTCTTCTCTATATCATGAAGAGTGAAAACTGAGACTTGAGTCCATTTTCAGGTCTGTCACGTCTGTGCTGTGTGGGTAGGTGCATGAAGAGAAGAATACTTTATCTACTCTCAGCTGTTGTTGTTGTTTGTTGTTGTTGTTGGTGGTGGTGGTGGTGGTGGTGGTGGTGGTGGTGGTGTGGTGTTGGTGGTTGTGGTGGTGGTGGTGTGTGTGTGTGTGTGTGTGTGTGTGTGTGTGTGTGTGTGAATTGTGTGTGTGCGTGTGTTTCATTTATCTTATATATTTATTTTCAAGATAATAGAATAAGCACTCATCTGCTTTATATTTTTAATCCAGTCCCTACGTGCATGCAGTTTTGTAAATGTTGTCATCCGTGACATCCTATCTTCCGAAAGGCAGGACGGATTTCAATGTGTGCAGAAGATGTTCTACGTGAGCTCCCACACGGGACCTCGGTTTTTAGCCTCATTCGAAGGACTTTCGGGGGAAGTGGAGTCAGTGCTGATGTTAACCCCAAAGGAGAAAAATCCCCTTCAACGGCTGCCTCAGCGGTGGCTGAATCCGGGCCGTCAGATCACGAGCTCAAAGCTCTAAAAACACTAGCCGCCCCCAACTCCATTCCCCTACACCCACCACCCACATCCACACACACCACACACACACACACGCGCGCGGCGCAGCACGCACGCACTGCGGTATTTTAATATTGTTACTGGCGGCAACTGACTCCCCTCTTTTTCGTGGCACCACAGACTTCTATTCGGCAGACAAGACCTGGAGATCAGAGCATGTGTGAAAGAGTGATGGCACTCTGGAGAGACAGAGTCCATTCTTTCTCCTCTGTCACAGTCTGCGCTGCGGTGATGGTGGTAGTGCAAGAATACGGTCAACTTTGGTCTCCCCCTCCCTCCCCCTCATTCCTGTCTGGTCTGAGTGTTTGCACAAGGTGATGTTTCTTGTCGTGGAGGAAGGGCAGACAGCAAAGTATCAGGCATCAATTCGCGGTTTTTGTCCCACTTTTGCCTGCACAACTAGGCAGAGATGCCATGCTCGCTTAGACGTTTTGTTGTTTCAACAAGAGTGATGTGATGTGTTCAAGAAAGAGCATCCATTGTTTCCCGGACAGATGAAGCCTGCTATTACTATTACTGCTGACTGCTGTTGTGCTGTTGCTAATACTACTACTACTACTACTACTACTACTACTACTATATCTCTACTACTACTACAACTACTACTACTTTTATTATGTGCTACTGCTTCTGCTAATATTACTACTACTGACTGTTGCTGCTGCTGTTACTATTACTACTGCTGTTGCAGCTGCTGCTGCTGCTACTACTCTTACTACTACTATACTACTACTATATACTACTACTACTACTATACTACTACTACTCTGCTGTTGCTTTGCTGCTGTGCTGCTATACTATATAATAATATATATGGAATTTATTATAGAGCTGAATTCTTGTAAAAACAACAAAAGAAATCGAAAGCGCTTGGCACTCTAATCATTTACAGGCCTGCACTTTCCTTAAAACATAAGAGCCAACAGATTTCAAATCCATCAGGCGCGCGCACTACGACGCACACGCACGCACGCACGCAGCACGCACCCACACGCACGCACGCACGCACGCACACACAACAACACCCACACACACACACACCGGACAACACTTAGAAGGTGAAGGATGCTGTTGAAATTAGGGACAGATATGTGGGGGGAAAGTTAGGTAGGAAATAAGTGTGTTTTGAGGTTGAGATTTGTAGGAAACAAGTGAAGGCTTTTGACGAAGTGAAAGGAGGGAGATCATTCCAGGTGGATGGACAGAAAACCGAGAAGGAGGAGGCCAACAGTGGTTTGTTTGAATATGGAGTGTTTCGAAAGCAAAACTTACTATACTATTGTTTCCCGGAAGAAGAAGCCTGCTCATTACTGGTTATGTGCTGCCTGCTGCTGTTGTGCTGTTGCTGCTGTGCTAACTTACTTCTACTACTACTACTACTATACTCCTATAACTACTACTACTACGACTACTACTACTTACGACTGCTGCTGCTGCTGCTGCTACTGCTGGCTCTGCTATTTACTACTAAAACACTTTTATACTAAAAAAACACTTTAACTACTAACTACTACTACTACTACTACATACTACTACTACTACTATACTACTACTAATGCTGTGCTGCTGCTGCTGCTGTTTGGCTGCTGTGCTGCTACTACTACTACTAATTAAAGGATTTATATAATCGCTAGTCTTGTAAAAACAAATCCAAAGCGCTTCTCCCCACACCTAAGTGAGATGCGCTGGGCCTGACTTGCAGGCGCTGACCAGCGCACAGCGCATTTCACTCATATGGGACAGGCAACGCGGTGCGTCTGGGCGTCCACACAAGAATGTCTGCTTTGATCCAAGACCAGAATTTGATTGTCCAGATCCGAACCTAGGAAAGTAAGTCAAGTAGTCCCTTCGTTGAAGCAGCCTTGCTCAACTCAGCCTCCATCTTTTTCTGACCGGGGCCTGTCCTGGGGAAAAACGAGTAGTGAATAATCATGAAGCATCATGCTACAGCACTACTATGCTGCTGCTAGCTGTGCTGCGCTGCTGCTATTTAGTACTATACTACTTTACTATTATTGGTATGGTACTACTACTATTAATGTTATTCGTATTATGCTAGTTACTGTAACTATACTACTGCGGCTGCTGCTGCTGCTGCTGCTATTTACTACTACTACTACTGCTGCTGCTGCTGCTGTTGTGTGTGCTGCTGCTGTGCTGGGTACTACTACTACTACTTACTACTACTACTATCTTTTCTAGTTTGAGGTTTACTGCTAATGTGATTAATATCCATTCAGTGCGTGAACTATGTACATTATGTATGAAATGTCTTGCTTTAAAAAACTAATCAATTATTTTGCCTGCTTGTTTCAGTTAATACTCATCTGGCGTCTTCACCGTTCGAAATTTTCATTTCTTAGGGGACGGGGGTGAGGGAAAGGGATAGCCTGGTGGTTAGAGCATCAAGCTCGAGATCTGACGGCTTGGTTTTGAGCTAACACCGAGGCGTCTGTTCGAGGGTTTTTCCTCTCTAAAGTCAATGTTAATATGGACTCTATTCCCCGAAAAAGTCCCTCGGGTGAGTCTATAAAAACTGAGGTCCGTGAACTTTTGCCGAAAGCAACGGAACATTTCAGACACTTTGGAATCTGTTTCGCCTTTCAGAGAGTAGGGCTACTTCGTGCCCAAAGGAAACGGGTGACAAAAATTATATAAAATCCGCATGGACGTAGAAATTTTCATATTTATGTTTTGACAGTCAGAAAGATGGAACGAGGCAACAGATGAGTGTAATGCATTCAAGTGCAAATGATGATAGATAGTAGTAGAGAGTAGCAATAAATAATAAATAACAATAATAGTAATAATATATAAACAACAACAATAATAATACATGGAATTTATATAGCACTGATCTTGTAAAGCAAACAATAAAAGCGTTTGCATTCAAGTCAGTACGCGGATACAACGTTCACAAAATAAGGTTACAAATTATACATTTACACAAAACAAAAAATACACACACCACAGCCGAAGACAGACAACGACACAGACACACACAACACACACACAACCACAACACCACACACACACCCCACACACACACAACACACACACACAAACACACACACACACACACACACACACACACACACAGAGTGACGCGTACAGCAAGGTGATAGGAGGGAAGTGGTTGATGGAAGGTAGGGGACGAAGGTGAGGGCGTAATGATGGAGGAAGTATAGGTAGGGAAATAGGTGTGTCTTTAAGTTGGATAGCCTCGCCGATACCATGTTGAAAACTACACGCATGTTAAGATTATTCTACATTGTGCATTAAAGGAACAAACCAATTCTTGCAAAAATATTTTATTATAACAAAATTTTTTTTTTTACCTTGTGTTTTTTTATTTTGGTCTTGATTTTTGTATTACTTAACGTTCGACAATATTGATTCAAAACAATTCTGAATTAATGTTCAATTTGTTATTTTAGTGCGAGCTCGGCTACCCTAACTTTCCAGGGCTCTTCTTTTGGTGAGTGGGAGGTAGGCTTTTCCCAATGCTTGACCAGCAGTGCACAATGACCGACCAATGACTTTTGTTCGATTGTGAATTCTCAATCCTCGTGGGGATGCCGGGAGTCTGACAGTGTCAGAGCATCCTCCACCTGCAGGAAGTTCTGTGTAGAATACCCTCTTTTCTCTCCCTTCCTTTGTTTCTATCTTGTTCCTTTTCTTCCTGCCACATCCTTCTTGTCTATTTTCTGCCTGTTTATTCCATTCCGTTTTTCTTCCAGAAAGACTTACATTGTAACAACTCTCTCTTATGCCGAAGTCAGATGCGCTGGGCCTGTAATGATAAGAGCTAAGTATCAGCTTGACAGTTTTAAAAAAGAGGGAATAGTGCACAGCTTGTATAGTTCCAGGGAAAAGGTCAGTTGGGGGTCAAGTGTCAGCGGTGTAGTGCTCACCAATTTATTTAAACTTATGAAGTCAATTTGTTATAACATGATTGTAATGAAAATACATACAAAATAATAGTAATACCGGTTAGAGTACCCTCTTTTGTCGATTTTCTGAAAAGAAACATGTTCATTATCCCGTCAATCAAATGGGTTAAGCTTGGATTTATCTCATATGATATAGGTTGTTACATTGGTTTGCAAAAAGTGAATTCAGTTGCGATTCAAAATAGATAATGATTTTGGGAAAAAAAAATTGCAGTCAAAAAGCAAAAGCAAAAACAAACATGCTCTTGCAAAGGGGTTTCATTTCACCTTTCTGTTAAGTAAATTCAATTGGAAGCAGCTCAAACACATATACATTGTGAACCATAAGTGACATAACGAATTATTAGTCTTGAGAATAGGAACTAGGGGGAAGGACAGCCAAACAAAGTAAAGATAATTATTGCACAGCTTAACCAGGCCTACAGATACCATTTGCGCTCTTTTTCTCACAATTTGTTAGAGACTTGATTAAGGCATGTGCTTTAGAGCTAGTTTCCACAATCAAAAATACTAAAATGCAGGGCAAACACGCTTACACACAAACACTTTGTTCATATCAAGGCGAAAATATGGGCATTGTTTGAAAATAACGGTTATATGCGGTTAGTTAATTAAATCTGCAGATAAAGCAGAGGGACATTTCAGCTCAAAATGAATATGAAACATAACGCCAACAACAACAACACCATGATACAGAATATGTAGTCTTAAAAACCACACGGCAATTATTCAAAAAAGAAGAGAAAGAGGAATGACAAGAGAACAAGATAGCAGTAATTAACTTCACTCTGCATCACTACTTCATATTGCATAATAAAAATAGGCATAAAAGGAACACTGCCTTTTGGTAATTAAACCCGAAAAAGGTCCATGACATATTTCAAAACAACATGTTAAAGATGTGATCGACTTGGAAGGAATAGGAAATGCAAGCACTTAAGTGCTAGACTAGCTATCCATTAGCATTTCCTGTTAATTTTATCGGTTTTACTTTACTTGTAAAATCCGATTCAAGCAAAACAATTTACCCCGCCCCTTCCAACCCCCTTCCCCAAGAAAAACACAACAACAACAACAACAAAAACAATAAAACAAAACAACAAAAGGAAAAAACCAAAACAAAAAAAACTCCAAAACAAAACCACAACAAAAATGTATCTGTTTCGCACAAACTGCTGTAAACAGTTTTCAACAACACTAATGACCACACACATGCAAACCACTTTCGATTTTCACACAAGCCAGGTTTCAAGAGAAGTCAAACAATTCAAAAGCAAGAAGAAAGGCTGAACAAAACACGACAGCTGTACTAGCACAGTGATCTGCTGGAAGACATGTTCACAAAGCCTTTTTTGCACTGGAATTTTGGAATGCACATATTTGAAATAAAAGTTTCATACTTGCAGTAAATTAACACGGACATAAAAGATTATAACATAATGTAACATTGTAACATTATGATGTAAGATTATAATATAAGATTATAACATTAAATAGATATAACAGATACAGCATAAAGGTTGGACAATAAGAAAGCAGACAATATTCATGCGGTAATGAGTACTGATCAATGTTACATCTTTCACTTGAGTCTTGTCAACACTTTAGTTCTTGACCTCTTGTCTCACTTATTTTTCTTTCATCCCACTACAATCTTCTCGTTAGTCTTGTGTAAATAACAAAATGGGCACTCTAACCTCGCTCTCTCACTTACTTTCCCAGATGAACAAAACATAAAACATATAAGGCAGTCATCGAATACCATTGCGTTGACAATGGAAATCAATCCCCCATCCCAATTTTCTCCGTTATTTTTGTGTAAAAACAAAACTGGGCACTCTAACCGCGCTCTCTCCACTTACTTTCCAGACTGAACAAAACATAAAACATAAAGGCTGTCATAGAATACAATTGCGCTGACAATGGAAATCAAAGACTACTGGGAAAGATACAGGAATAAATTGTCTATATATTGGCAGGCAGTGCTATGACCTGGGTAATGAGCATGTCCATGACTACCGCAAAACAAAAGACTGGAAATGAGATTCTATCAGGATACGCCAGTTCAAGATGCCCATAATCTTATACACATAGAATTTAAGGTAAAATGGTTTTCATATACCAGAAAAAAGTAACTAAAATTAAACAATGCCTTTTATAATGCAAAGTTGTCAAGATGTACACGCAAACTTCTTAAAAAGTAAGTTTCCTGTACTTCCAGCTTTTGCAAAATTTTAATAAATCCAATAATGGTTCCAGCTCTAGCAATTTGACAGCATTCCTTCGACATACATCATTTACTATTTATATTAATTCAATAGGCATAGTTCATCATTCAGGGCCATTTTCCTCTGTACAGCCCCCCTACCCCCCCCCCCCAATCCTACCTCAAAAAGCCCCCCCCCCTCACAACACACCCCTCACAATTCCACACAACCATAGTTGACAAAATACCTGTGGTATACCATCCTTTAGTTTGCCCTGCAGCCAAATATTTCTACACAACAACGCGCGCGCGCGTTTTTGGGTGAGAAAACCCCAACAATACCTCAGAACAATTTTTCGCGCCCCATTTTAAACGTTCTGCCATTGAAAAGAGTAGGTCATTAAGTGCTGTGTGAAACAGATGGCAAAATGGACTTGTCACAGGGATTGGAGTAAAGACAAAGACAGAGTGCTTATTTCACCACCCCAAAAAAAAATCATAAATGATAACTTAAATACAACACCACAAAAACACATATACACACTCCATGGACCTGACAGGAACGTTTAACCCTCCTTTTTAATGTGATACACACACACACTTCACAAACAATGCACAAACACAGAGCTTACAACACACATTTCTCTCTCTCACACGAAAAAGCACACATTCACTCTATACACAACTTATAACACACCAACACACCACACACACCACCACACACAACCCACTACACCACACAACACACATACTCACACGCAAACACACACACACACACACACACACACACTCAACACGCACACCCACACACCACACATCTCAACACGCACACACGCACACACACACACCACACACACACACACACACGCACACACACATCACACACACCACACGCACGCACACCACACACCACACACACCTCACACCACACACACACACACACCACACACACACCCATTCTTATCCCATCCTCACTCCTTTCCTAGCATTCCTTTCTCTAAAATTCCACCACCCTCCTCTACCAAACTACAAACTAGTATTTGATTATTATATTTATTTTTTTCCTTTCAGTCTATCCACGAAGTTGGGATAGAGCTACACTTATGGTGGCCAGAAAGAGGGCATATGCAATAATCTGACCATTGCTGAACCATTAGGCTCTAACAGAGAAAGGAAACAATTGTTGGTACTTAATTACAGTGATCATTTTAAAATCATTTTGTGCGTTTGGATGCTGTTCGCGTATGATTTATTTATCTATTTTATTTTTACTGTTTAAAGATTACTGTAAAATAGCTCTGTGATTAACTATGAATTATTTACTCTCAATAAACATGTAGTTGATGTGCTTATATAAATGGGCTATATAAATTCCATTTTTTATTATTATTATTATTATTTTTATTATTATTATTATTATTATTGTTATTATGTATTTATACATTAACTCTTAGTAAACAATAAAATTCGATAATATTCAGCCCCAAAGACAAAAAATGTTCAATCATTGTGTCAGTGTCTACACTGTACTATCTATGTGCCTTTTGTGTCCACGTGTTGGGCCAGGGTTAGGGTAGAGGTTAGCATCAGGGTTAGAGTTAAGTGTTAGTAGCGGGTAAGGGTTGTCTGTCAGCTTGTCCGTCTGAATGTTAGAATGCACGTGGACACAATAGCACACAGACAGCATGTATGCATCTATAGACACAATGGCACTTCATTTCATTTCAAGTTGGTTAAAGCCCAACCGACAACAGAGGATGGACGTAGGTCTATATTTCGGTAGTACGGATGTTAACACCAGCATCACCAGTTCTATCAAAAAACTGTGGCTATGCGTTGGACATCGGTGTCCACAAAATGTCCAGTTTTGCGAATTGCTACTTTTATTTCAGTCCCGCGATATGTTTGAACGAGTTGAATCCATTTAGAATTTTTTTTAAAAACCATGTAAATACCCCAAATCGGATTGTATCTATCTAGATAAACTGTGGACATAAACTATTGCATGTGCGAAAGCTGGGAGCTTATGCTAAGAACCAACAACAGACTTGCAAGAAAACGTTCTATCAGCCAGCTCCTTCTTTACACCCCATGCTCTACATGTGCATCCACTTAAACTCTGAACACCCCTTTCTCTTCCTTGCCTTCTCCTTCAGTTGATTGTCTCTCCCCTAAACTATCCCCATACACAACACGCTATACCACAGAGCATTTACACACACACACACACTAAACAGAACACACAACGCGAACAACCGAACGCACACAATACGAACACACACACACGCGGCGGCACGCACCCGCAACACCCACCATTTCTAAAAGTCTATAAACACCATTTTGTGAAATAAGTCAAATGTTCGACATTCCTTAAGTCGGGAATGGGGCTGTCTTACTTCCTGGGCAGAAACCTTTGCAGAGGAAAAACTCTTATGGCGAACCTCTGAGCTCTAGCAAAGGACCTGGGAGCTAATTGATTTTAATTACACTTTCATTTGAGTTGACTGTCAACTTTTACTTGATGTACTTGACACCACAAAGCAAACATGGAATGGTATACCCCTGGCAAATTGTCACACCGATTTGTTTACAATATTGTGGAACGTCATACCAATTCTAAAACCAAAACTTTCATGTCAGCAATTCTGCTAAAGTAAAATGAAAAATAATATCAGTGTAAGCGGAAACTAGAGCATAAACAGCATGTTAAAAATCATTCAGACTAGGATATTATTAACTTAAATGTTAATGTGTATTTCTTTAGCACATATTTCTTCTATCCCAGCAACAAATCAATGGCTGTTTTTATTGCTTATTTTCAAAGTTTTTACTTTTGAAGTCTCTGACACTAGCTGCCCAACAACCCTATAAGTAGGGATCGAAACAATCCATTTTCCAATAACTGAATTTTTTCTTAATTTGAAAACAGATAATATAGTAAAGAAGAGACTATCACAGCATTGTTTTCTGTCATTTCGATCTCATTCACTGTGATAAACAAACACACAATAAACCAACAAAACAATAATTTTATAATTTCAGCCAGTACCACAAGGCATTTTACAACGCGAGTATTTTTGCAAAGAATAAGGAAATCCGATTTAATCATTTCATACAATGTCAGAACAGAAGTATTTTCTCAAAATATTTGATCAAACTCCGTTTAAAAAGATGAAAGAAAATTCTTATAATAAAAAAACTCACCGATTCTTTCAAATCTTAAATTCAATTACAGTCACGTTAGGACCAAAGTTTTTTTTTTCAAGCACCCATTCAATCATCTTTTAACAGGACATCTTCATTTTCAAAAAATGCCAAACTTGTCAAAGACGGTAACAGCCCAGTGCAGTGCCGGGGCTCTCAGTGTCAGCAGCATCACCTCCTTCTGGTGCTAGCAGTACCCCCGACACTATCCTGCTTCTGGTTTCCGCCTTTGTTCCATTTTCTTCCTGTTGCCTCTTACTATTTCTGCTTCTTTTGTCTATCCACTGCCTTATTTTTCGAAAGGAAAAATCATTCTCTCCCATCCAAATTCAGTGCTCTGGCGCCAGGCCTGACTTGTCAGGTGCATAATGGCAGGCAAAGCATTTTCGCCCATATGACAGGACATTAGTTTTATTAAGCGTGTTGCTGATGTAGAAGGAGAAAAAAACAAGCAATAGAAGTTGTCAGAAGCTGGCATTTTCAAAATCCTTTGATCAGATTCCATCTGGAAAAAAACACTTGCAAAATATTACAAGCCTACTCTTAACCATGAGAAACTACTGACAATTTGCCAAAAGTTTATATTTTTTAAAAAGTTGTGATAACACTTTCATTTGTTAATTTGCGTCATTTGTTATTCTGCTACTTTCCTAAGCGGTCCCTTTGTACTAACTCTTTAAACGAGCAAATGTCCTCTCAGGGGACTGGGATATCTGTCATCGGGAAAGTCCTTTTCCTGGCGTAGTGTGGTCCTGGATGGTGTCCTTGACAGAGATGTCCTCTTTGCAGATGTCCTTATAATGTAAGTTTCTGCGATCATGTGCTGGTAACCAAACCGTGATGCTGGATGGCCTGTTGTTCTTACCCACACACACACACGCACGCATAACACACACACCATCCACACAACCCACAAAAAGGCCACCATAGATCACAATTTTTTTCCAATCATTCACTATCATTCATCTATCCATTTATCCATTCATCACTCTAATGAAATTTCTCTCTTCTTCTTTTTTTCTCACACACGCACGCACGCACGCACGTATTACCTCGCACGCGCACGCACACACACCAACTCACCTAACACACAACACCACCCCACACACACACATCACACCACACACTCACACACACACACACCACACCACACACACACACACACAACTCTCTCTCTCACTTCTCTCTCTCTCTTCTCTCTCTTTCTCTTTCTCTCTTTTCACTCATTCATTCGTTCATTCATTCATTCACTTCATTCAACCATTTATCTTTCATTCACTTGTTCAATAATTTTTTTCTCTCTACCTTACAACCACACCACACACACACACACACACACACACACGTGCGTCGCGCGCGCAGCACGCACGCACGCACGCACGCACACAGAACCCACACAGAACACAAGAGACTAACATCTCTTTTATTACTTCTTCGTTTCATTTTCTCTTCACTCATTCATGTATCCATTCATTCATCCTCATTAAATTTTATCTCTTCTAACCACCACGCACAACACACAATACATACATGCAACACACACGCGCGCGCACACACACACAAACATACCACTTATACACCACACTACACACACTGACACACACTGCACTCACACACACACCACACTACACACACACACACACACACACACCACACAACACACACACACAAACACACACACACACACACAACACCACAACACACACACACACCACCACACCACACACACACACAAACGCTCAACAGAGTAACTGCCTGCAAGCAAATAGTTCTGAATGTCACCACTACCACCACCACCACCACTACCACAGGCACAGAATCAATACCACCGTGAAAGTATCTATTAATTACTCTGATCTGGGAGTGGGCTGTGGAGGAGGATAAGGCAGGAAACGACCTCCACAACGTGACCTTCCTCGTTGCCCCAGAGGCTGCAGTGTGAAGGAACCCACTGGATGGCTGTTTACATCAGTGCAGATTCCACTCTCTCCTAAAGTCCTTCGGATGATACTATAAACCGAGGCCCCGTGTGCAAACCCACGCAGAATATCTTGCGCAATTCCTGTTCGCTTTTCGTAAGAGTAGGTCATTGTGTGCGGTGGGGCACCACATCGACTGGAATTTACAAAACTGCATAACAAGGGTTGGATGTCAAAAAGCACCTAAGTGTATTATTATCTCGATTATAAAAGATTAATATATAAAAATAATAAAATAAATAATATGCTTAGTGGGACTGCCGCGGTGCCATACAAGAGGCGGAGGCAAGAGGTGAATTTCCTTGTTTGTGAGTGTGAATGGCCTGAAGCACACAGACGGACGAGAGATGACAAATGTTGGGGGGTGAATTGTTTACTCTAGTTGGGTTGCAGAGGTGCATGGCTGCTGTCAGTAGTGGTGCATCTGCTTCAAGCCCTGGAGTTTGTCGTGTTTTTTTTCCAGTTGGTGGTACTGGCAGATAGAGGACTATAAATCGAGGCCCCGTGTTATGTGACGCACGTCTGAACGTAATGCACCACACGTTCACTCCCGTTCTGCATTCAGTAGGTCAGATGGCCAGTAAAGAACGGATTACAGCAATTAAAAAATATTGCATGCACACTGATGTGTTTTAGACATTCCGAAGTCGGAATGCGGCTACTTAATGGGGGGGGGGGGGGGGGGGGAGCAAATTCAGCGTGGTGGGACATATACATGCTATGACACCCTGCCTGGACATGTACATGCTATGGCCCCGCACTGTATGATGATATGTAAGATGCACCGTTATTGTAAATGAACAGTGCGTTGTAAACTGCCATTCTTCAGACCCAAACACCTATAGCTTGTAGTTTCCCCAATGTATTAGTAAAAACGTTGAAACCCTTTTGCTATTTCTGTCATAATTATCTGAAGATAGCAATCAACAGACTACCTTCAAACTGTAAGGCCAGGACAGTCACAGTGTGAAAGGATCGTTTGCCTTCTAACCGCGTATGGTGTCAGGTTTTAACCTACGTTTGAATAGGTTCTGATCTGTTCAAACGTCAGCTTCCAAACCTCCAGCAATCAACACTCAGTTACGATGTACTTGCAAGCATGTGTGCCTTGTGACATGTGATTGAAGTGCGGGGGCAGACAGTGGCCTTTTACTTTGGAACCAGTCAAAACGTGTCATATTCCCCCGTCGGGATATGGGGGCCTGTCAGGATAAAAGGTCTCCACCTTCTGGAACACTCTGAGTAGGTAATTTTGTACTTTTCTTTCTCTCTTTGTTTTGTCTTGTCTTTTTCTTTTCTGTGAGGTCTTTTTGACTATTTTGTTTTCGTTTTTGGCCCATTCTCTTGCCCCCCCCCCACCCCAGAAAATTACTTAAAAGAATAATTTTCTCCCCACAAGTCGAATTGTGATGGGCTCTGATTGTCAGGGCGCTTAAACGGCAGCGCAACACATTTTTTCGCTCATATGACAGACAACAATAGTTGCTGTCTGAGCGTTCGACGACGACGAAGAAACGCTTCGTATTAAAGTTCGTCCCTTTCACACAGAAATGCTGAAAAGAACAAGTTTGAATGGTCAGTCTGAATGGCAAGGTTGAAAAGGATAGTCTGATGCCTGCCTGAAACAAGCGGTGTCTTGTTAGCAGGTTGTTCCCGTTTGTTGGCGAAGCCTATAGGGTCCGGTGCCACATCCAGCGAAATGGAAGCTGATACAGTGTAGACTGCACGACTAATTACTCTGCTAGTAACTATCCCTTTTTTTTTTGAACCTTCAAATGGCAGCATGTTTCCCCTGCCTTGAACTCTGAAGCTAAAGGTTACGATTACAAAGAGAATTGGGTGGTAACTTTAGTAAACATGTTCCTTTATAAATCCTGGGTATTTTGGGTGTTCGTTCTTGGTATTGTAGAATTGTATGCGTGGGGTGCATGAGGGATTTAGTGAATGGATGAGTTTTTGGTTGTTGTTGCACGTTCCTTAGCTTAACCAAATAGGGGTCAACCATCGTATGCACTCTGTCTCACTCATCCTGCTTGGGAATTACTGTGAGAATGTAAGTACATACTGGATGAGAAGTTTACGTGTATGATTCTTTTCAGGTGCTGCGCCTTTTAGACAGCCATAGTCCGACTTCAGAGAGGTTTTTAAAAATTGTTTATAGGATAATGTAGGTTGTTATGCTAGGAGCTTGTCACGGATGAAACCAACCATAACATAACACAATGAAGCATAACAACATTTCAATGTTGGACTTGGTACTTTTGATAACTCAATAACTGTCACAACGTTTGGCTGGGCAAGTTTAGAACGAAGTTTTTAGGTAAGTATGTATATTTTGTTTTAAATTTTTTTATTGTCTATTTTGTATGTTTAAGTTATTTTTTTGTTTTTTTTGCTTTTTTGGTTATTTATTTTTCAGTCGTTTTAATTTTTGTTATTAAAAGATAACAGAGCTTAACGGGTTTCGTAGTGCTGTGCTGGTTTGAATAAACCAAGAGGATGACAAGTGCTGTGGACATTACGCAAAAAAGACGGGTGAATACAATGCTTGGCCTGTCAGGCTGTTTGTAATTACTTACGACCTTCTCATTCCAATTTTGTCACATAACCTATGTGTTTGTAAGGGAGCGAGGCATCAGAGACCTCACTTTCCAGGGGCTAGCATAGTGAGAGCGGCGCCCATCTCCTCTCCCTCGCTGCTTCACCTTCCCTGACCCTAAAGAGGGCAGGTGCCCATTTACAGCTGGGTGAACCGGGGGACTATACAGAAGTCAAGGCGCGCAAACGGTCACCCATCCACTTGAGTAACCAAGCTCAATGCTGCTTAATCTCAGCGTGGGGAAATTGAGTGCTTTGAAGGTCGAGGATGTCGCAGTAAAGCATATCTTCTGTTGCCATAAAGATGCGGTTTGGGTGAAGGGATTCAGCCTGACCCTGTGGAATAGACTGTGATCTGATTATATAGATGCCTAGTTTCTTTGGCAGTAAGTACTCACCCATTGAGCGCAAGGCAAGCGCATACGCGCACGCGCGCGTGTCGTGGTGCGCGTTGTGCGCACGCTTGCGCTCAATGGTCAATGTGTAGCTATGTGTATGGTGTTCAAGTCAAGGTCCAAGTCAAATTTTTATTTCCAGATGTACATGGAATAAGCAAATGTATTTGCTTTTTTTCATTCAAGCCCATCTATGGTGTGTGTGTGTTGACGTGCGCGCGCGTGCGTGCTGCGTGCGTTGAAATGTGTGTGTATGCATGATTTGAGTGTTGCTCGAGGGAGGGATTGATGAGAAAAAACAGGCAGATGAAAGAAAAGAAAAAAAGCAATAAACAGCCAAAACACACCAGAAAATGGGAAGCGAAAACACGTCGTCACCATCGTTATTGCAGTCACCACCTACACTGCTGATAAAGCTTAGCGACCTTGAGTCAGGGACACAGGCTTTTTGGCCCAAATTACTCTGTGCCCCGCAGAAACCTTGGATTTGAGATTGAAGCAACAGTCTCAGTGATGTGATTCGTTTGCAACGTGCATGCAGAGTGCAACGAAAGATTGTGAAAAAAGGACACATGACAAAGAAGAATCAGGAATCAATGAGCAAAATTAGAAACAACAAGAGGGAAGCTCCCACACACCAGACTATCCTTTGCTACAGTTAATTAGCAGAGCCAACTGACCGTGCAGTGTAGCCAGCCTAGAAACAACGAAACTAATTAACCCAATTAACTTGACAATTAGCCATGCCATCCACAACTCCTGAAAATCTAGCTTCACGATTATTAATTTTTGTCATCAGAATAATTTTTTTAAAATTCCACCAAAAGTCTCAGCGTAATTCTAAAAAGCAGGTGTATTTTTGTTTTACAAAGTGTCACTGACCAAATTCAAACACAGACACTGCAAACATGCATACATTATTTATCTATTTATTTATTTAGTTACTTTTTACTGCATTCACAAACAAGGTCTGCCTCAATACTATTTTCATTTTTGATCAGGCGATAAATTTTGGGTAACACTGATACATTTTTCTGATTCTAATTCATCTATTCACTTTACTTTCGTTCGAACGCCCAGACAACAACTCCTTAAGGCACTGACAAGATTACTGCCTGCGTGAAGGACCTCCAGGGGTCCCAAAGAGTTTGTCCTACTTTGCAGGGTCCAGTTGGCCAGATATTGGCCTTCAGGTTATTTTGTGTTGGACTGGTTGGAGGAAGTGTGACCTGAGCGATCGGCTGGGTTGTAACAAAGAAGCAGATTGTTAGTAAACAACTCAGCTTTAAAAAGTCAGCAGAAATGCTGTACTTTTAGGCCCGTCTTCGCTACTACAAATACTACTCCGCTCTCCCTGTGACCTCCAGCAAACAGACTTTTGTGGGGGGGGCAGACCTGGAATGAGGCCATAGTGTGGAGGAAAGGAGAGAGTACACGGAGGGTTGGAGTGCATTCTTCTCTATATCATGAAGAGTGAAAACTGAGACTTGAGTCCATTTTCAGGTCTGTCACGTCTGTGCTGTGTGGGTAGGTGCATGAAGAGAAGAATACTTTATCTACTCTCAGCTGTTGTTGTTGTTTGTTGTTGTTGTTGGTGGTGGTGGTGGTGGTGGTGGTGGTGGTGGTGGTGTGGTGTTGGTGGTTGTGGTGGTGGTGGTGTGTGTGTGTGTGTGTGTGTGTGTGTGTGTGTGTGTGTGAATTGTGTGTGTGCGTGTGTTTCATTTATCTTATATATTTATTTTCAAGATAATAGAATAGAGCACTCATCTGCTTTAATTTTTAATCCAGTCCCCTACGTGCATGCAGTTTTGTAAATGTTGTCATCCGTGACATCCTATCTTCCGAAAGGCAGGACGGATTTCAATGTGTGCAGAAGATGTTCTACGTGAGCTCCCACACGGGACCTCGGTTTTTAGCCTCATTCGAAGGACTTTCGGGGGAGTGGAGTCAGTGCTGATGTTAACCCAAAGGAGAAAAATCCCTTCAACGGCTGCCTCAAGCGGTGTGAATCGGGCCGGTCAGATCACGAGCTCAAAGCTCTAAAAAAACACTAGCCGCCCCAAACTCCATTCCCCTACACCCACCACCCACATCCACACACACCACACACACACACACGCGCGCGGCGCAGCACGCACGCACTGCGGTATTTTAATATTGTTACTCGGCGGCAACCTGACTCCCCTCTTTTTCTGTGGCACCACAGACTTCTATTCGGCAGACAAGACCTGGAGACCAGAGCATGTGTGAAAGAGGGATGGCACTCTGGAGAGACAGAGTCCATTCTTTCTCCTCTGTCACAGTCTGCGCTGCGGTGATGGTGGTAGTGCAAGAATACGGTCAACTTTGGTCTCCCCCTCCCCTCCCCCTCATTCCTGTCTGGTCTGAGTGTTTGCACAAGGTGATGTTTCTTGTCGCTGGAGGAAGGGCAGACAGCAAAGTACAGGCCATCAATTCGCGGTGTCCCAATTTTGCCTGCAACAACTAGGCAGAGATGCCATGCTCGCTTAGACGTTTTGTTGTTTCAACAAGAGTGATGTGATGTGTTCAAGAAAGAGCATCCATTGTTTCCCGGACAGATGAAGCCTGCTATTACTATTACTGCTGACTGCTGTTGTGCTGTTGCTAATACTACTACTACTACTACTACTACTACTACTACTATATCTCTACTACTACTACAACTACTACTACTTTTATTATGTGCTACTGCTTCTGCTAATATTACTACTACTGACTGTTGCTGCTGCTGTTACTATTACTACTGCTGTTGCAGCTGCTGCTGCTGCTACTACTCTTACTACTACTATACTACTACTATATACTACTACTACTACTATACTACTACTACTCTGCTGTTGCTTTGCTGCTGTGCTGCTATACTATATAATAATATATATGGAATTTATTATAGAGCTGAATTCTTGTAAAAACAACAAAAGAAATCGAAAGCGCTTGGCACTCTAATCATTTACAGGCCTGCACTTTCCTTAAAACATAAGAGCCAACAGATTTCAAATCCATCAGGCGCGCGCACTACGACGCACACGCACGCACGCACGCAGCACGCACCCACACGCACGCACGCACGCACGCACACACAACAACACCCACACACACACACACCGGACAACACTTAGAAGGTGAAGGATGCTGTTGAAATTAGGGACAGATATGTGGGGGGAAAGTTAGGTAGGAAATAAGTGTGTTTTGAGGTTGAGATTTGTAGGAAACAAGTGAAGGCTTTTGACGAAGTGAAAGGAGGGAGATCATTCCAGGTGGATGGACAGAAAACCGAGAAGGAGGAGGCCAACAGTGGTTTGTTTGAATATGGAGTGTTTCGAAAGCAAAACTTACTATACTATTGTTTCCCGGAAGAAGAAGCCTGCTCATTACTGGTTATGTGCTGCCTGCTGCTGTTGTGCTGTTGCTGCTGTGCTAACTTACTTCTACTACTACTACTACTATACTCCTATAACTACTACTACTACGACTACTACTACTTACGACTGCTGCTGCTGCTGCTGCTACTGCTGGCTCTGCTATTTACTACTAAAACACTTTTATACTAAAAAAACACTTTAACTACTAACTACTACTACTACTACTACATACTACTACTACTACTATACTACTACTAATGCTGTGCTGCTGCTGCTGCTGTTTGGCTGCTGTGCTGCTACTACTACTACTAATTAAAGGATTTATATAATCGCTAGTCTTGTAAAAACAAATCCAAAGCGCTTCTCCCCACACCTAAGTGAGATGCGCTGGGCCTGACTTGCAGGCGCTGACCAGCGCACAGCGCATTTCACTCATATGGGACAGGCAACGCGGTGCGTCTGGGCGTCCACACAAGAATGTCTGCTTTGATCCAAGACCAGAATTTGATTGTCCAGATCCGAACCTAGGAAAGTAAGTCAAGTAGTCCCTTCGTTGAAGCAGCCTTGCTCAACTCAGCCTCCATCTTTTTCTGACCGGGGCCTGTCCTGGGGAAAAACGAGTAGTGAATAATCATGAAGCATCATGCTACAGCACTACTATGCTGCTGCTAGCTGTGCTGCGCTGCTGCTATTTAGTACTATACTACTTTACTATTATTGGTATGGTACTACTACTATTAATGTTATTCGTATTATGCTAGTTACTGTAACTATACTACTGCGGCTGCTGCTGCTGCTGCTGCTATTTACTACTACTACTACTGCTGCTGCTGCTGCTGTTGTGTGTGCTGCTGCTGTGCTGGGTACTACTACTACTACTTACTACTACTACTATCTTTTCTAGTTTGAGGTTTACTGCTAATGTGATTAATATCCATTCAGGCGTGAATATGTTACATCTATGTATGAAATGCTTGCTTTAAAAACTAATCAATTATTTTGCCTGCTTGTTTCAGTTAATACTCATTGGCGTCTTCACCGTTGAAATTTTATTTTCTTAGGGGACGGGGGTGAGGGAAAGGGATAGCCTGGTGGTTAGAGCATCAAGCTCGAGATCTGACGGCTTGGTTTTGAGCTAACACCGAGGCGTCTGTTCGAGGGTTTTTCCTTCTATAAGTCAATGTTAAATATGGACTCTATCCCGAAAAGTCCCTCGGGTGAGTCTATAAAAACTGAGGTCCGTGAACTTTTGCCGAAAGCAACGGAACATTTCAGACACTTTGAGAATCTGTTTCGCCTTTCAGGAGAGTAGGCTACTTCGTGCCCAAAGGAACGGGTGACAAAATTATAAAAAAATCCGCATGGACGTAGAAATTTTCATATTTAGTTTTGACAGTCCAGAAAGATGGAACGAGAAACAGATGAGTGTAAAACTGCATTCAAGTGCAAATGATGGATGATAGTAGTAGAAGTAGCAATAAAATAATAATAACAATAATAGTAATAATAATAACAACAACAATAATAATACATGGAATTTATATAGCACTGAATCTTGTAAAGCAAACAATAAAAGCGTTTGCATTCAAGTCAGTACGCGGATACAACGTTCACAAAATAAGGTTACAAATTATACATTTACACAAAACAAAAAATACACACACCACAGCCGAAGACAGACAACGACACAGACACACACAACACACACACAACCACAACACCACACACACACCCCACACACACACAACACACACACACAAACACACACACACACACACACACACACACACACACAGAGTGACGCGTACAGCAAGGTGATAGGAGGGAAGTGGTTGATGGAAGGTAGGGGACGAAGGTGAGGGCGTAATGATGGAGGAAGTATAGGTAGGGAAATAGGTGTGTCTTTAAGTTGGATAGCCTCGCCGATACCATGTTGAAAACTACACGCATGTTAAGATTATTCTACATTGTGCATTAAAGGAACAAACCAATTCTTGCAAAAATATTTTATTATAACAAAATTTTTTTTTTTACCTTGTGTTTTTTTATTTTGGTCTTGATTTTTGTATTACTTAACGTTCGACAATATTGATTCAAAACAATTCTGAATTAATGTTCAATTTGTTATTTTAGTGCGAGCTCGGCTACCCTAACTTTCCAGGGCTCTTCTTTTGGTGAGTGGGAGGTAGGCTTTTCCCAATGCTCTGACCAGCAGTGACACAATGACCGACCAACTGACTTTTGTTCGATTGTGAATTCTCACATCCCTCGTGGGGATGCCGGGAGTCTGACAGTGTCAGTAGCATCCCCACCTTCAGGAAGTTCTGTGCTAGAAATACCCTCTTTTCTCTCCCTTCCTTTGTTTCTATCTTGTTCCTTTTCTTCCTGCCACATCCTTCTTGTCTATTTTCTGCCTGTTTATTCCATTCCGTTTTTCTTCCAGAAAGACTTACATTGTAACAACTCTCTCTTATGCCGAAGTCAGATGCGCTGGGCCTGTAATGATAAGAGCTAAGTATCAGCTTGACAGTTTTAAAAAAGAGGGAATAGTGCACAGCTTGTATAGTTCCAGGGAAAAGGTCAGTTGGGGGTCAAGTGTCAGCGGTGTGTGCTCACCAATTATTTAAACATATGAAGTCAATTGTATAACATGATTGTAATGAAAATACATACAAAATAATAGTAATACCGGTTAGAGTACCCTCTTTTGTCGATTTTCTGAAAAGAAACATGTTCATTATCCCGTCAATCAAATGGGTTAAGCTTGGATTTATCTCATATGATATAGGTTGTTACATTGGTTTGCAAAAAGTGAATTCAGTTGCGATTCAAAATAGATAATGATTTTGGGAAAAAAAAATTGCAGTCAAAAAGCAAAAGCAAAAACAAACATGCTCTTGCAAAGGGGTTTCATTTCACCTTTCTGTTAAGTAAATTCAATTGGAAGCAGCTCAAACACATATACATTGTGAACCATAAGTGACATAACGAATTATTAGTCTTGAGAATAGGAACTAGGGGGAAGGACAGCCAAACAAAGTAAAGATAATTATTGCACAGCTTAACCAGGCCTACAGATACCATTTGCGCTCTTTTTCTCACAATTTGTTAGAGACTTGATTAAGGCATGTGCTTTAGAGCTAGTTTCCACAATCAAAAATACTAAAATGCAGGGCAAACACGCTTACACACAAACACTTTGTTCATATCAAGGCGAAAATATGGGCATTGTTTGAAAATAACGGTTATATGCGGTTAGTTAATTAAATCTGCAGATAAAGCAGAGGGACATTTCAGCTCAAAATGAATATGAAACATAACGCCAACAACAACAACAACAACTGTTACAGAATATGTAGTCTTAAAACCACACTGCAATTCATTCAAAAAAGAAGAAAAGAGACATGACAAGAGAACAAGATAGCAGTAAATTAACTTCACTCTGCACTCACTACTTCATATTGCATACATAAAAATAGGCATAAAAGGAACACTGCCTTTTGGTAATTAAACCCGAAAAAGGTCCATGACATATTTCAAAACAACATGTTAAAGATGTGATCGACTTGGAAGGAATAGGAAATGCAAGCACTTAAGTGCTAGACTAGCTATCCATTAGCATTTCCTGTTAATTTTATCGGTTTTACTTTACTTGTAAAATCCGATTCAAGCAAAACAATTTACCCCGCCCCCTTCCAACCCCCTTCCCCAAGAAAAAACAACAACAACAACAACAAAAACCCAATAAAACAAAACAACAAAAGGAAAAAACCAAAACAAAAAAAACTCCAAAACAAAACCACAACAAAAATGTATCTGTTTCGCACAAACTGCTGTAAACAGTTTTCAACAACACTAATGACCACACACATGCAAACCACTTTCGATTTTCCCAAAGCAGGTTTCAAGAGAAGTAAACAATTCAAAAGCAAGAAGAAAGGTCGGAACAAACCCGACAGCTGTACTAGCACGTGATCTGCTGGAAGGACATGTTCACAAAGCCTTTTTTGCACTGGAATTTTGGAATGCACATATTTGAAATAAAAGTTTCATACTTGCAGTAAATTAACACGGACATAAAAGATTATAACATAATGTAACATTGTAACATTATGATGTAAGATTATAATATAAGATTATAACATTAAATAGATATAACAGATACAGCATAAAGGTTGGACAATAAGAAAGCAGACAATATTCATGCGGTAATGAGTACTGATCAATGTTACATCTTTCACTTGAGTCTTGTCAACACTTTAGTTCTTGACCTCTTGTCTCACTTATTTTTCTTTCATCCCACTACAATCTTCTCGTTAGTCTTGTGTAAATAACAAAATGGGCACTCTAACCTCGCTCTCTCACTTACTTTCCCAGATGAACAAAACATAAAACATATAAGGCAGTCATCGAATACCATTGCGTTGACAATGGAAATCAATCCCCCATCCCAATTTTCCGTTATTTTTGTGTAAAAACAAAACTGGGCCACTCTAAGCGTCTCTCCACTTACTTTCCAGATGAACAAAACATTAAAACATATAGGCTGTCATAGATACAATTGCGCTGACAATGGAAATCAAAGATACTGGGAAAGATACAGGAATAAATTGTCTATATAATGGCAGGCGTGCTATGACTGGTATGAGAATGTCCATGACTACGCAAAAACAAAAGACTAGGAAAGAGATTCTTTCAGGATACGCCGTTCAGATGCCATAATCTTATACAATAGAATTTAAGGTAAAATGGTTTTCATATACCAGAAAAAGTAACTAAAATTAACAAGCCTTTTATAATGCAAAGTTTGTCAAGATGTAACGCAAATTCTTAAAAAGTTAAGTTTCTGTACTTCAGCTTTTGCAAATTTTTAATAAATCCAATAATGTGTTCAGCTCTGCAATTTGACCGCTTCCTTCGACATACATCATTTACTATTTATATTAATTCAATAGGCATAGTTCATCATTCAGGGCCATTTTCCTCTGTACAGCCCCCCTACCCCCCCCCCCCAATCCTACCTCAAAAAGCCCCCCCCCCTCACAACACACCCCTCACAATTCCACACAACCATAGTTGACAAAATACCTGTGGTATACCATCCTTTAGTTTGCCCTGCAGCCAAATATTTCTACACAACAACGCGCGCGCGCGTTTTTGGGTGAGAAAACCCCAACAATACCTCAGAACAATTTTTCGCGCCCCATTTTAAACGTTCTGCCATTGAAAAGAGTAGGTCATTAAGTGCTGTGTGAAACAGATGGCAAAATGGACTTGTCACAGGGATTGGAGTAAAGACAAAGACAGAGTGCTTATTTCACCACCCCAAAAAAAAATCATAAATGATAACTTAAATACAACACCACAAAAACACATATACACACTCCATGGACCTGACAGGAACGTTTAACCCTCCTTTTTAATGTGATACACACACACACTTCACAAACAATGCACAAACACAGAGCTTACAACACACATTTCTCTCTCTCACACGAAAAAGCACACATTCACTCTATACACAACTTATAACACACCAACACACCACACACACCACCACACACAACCCACTACACCACACAACACACATACTCACACGCAAACACACACACACACACACACACACACACTCAACACGCACACCCACACACCACACATCTCAACACGCACACACGCACACACACACACCACACACACACACACACACGCACACACACATCACACACACCACACGCACGCACACCACACACCACACACACCTCACACCACACACACACACACACCACACACACACCCATTCTTATCCCATCCTCACTCCTTTCCTAGCATTCCTTTCTCTAAAATTCCACCACCCTCCTCTACCAAACTACAAACTAGTATTTGGTTATTTTATATTATTTTTTTCCTTTCGTCTATCCACGAAGTTGGGATAGAGCTACACTTATGGGCCTGGACAGAAAGAGGGCATATGAAATAAATCTGACCATTGCTGAACCATTAGGCTCTAACAGAGAAAGGAACCAATTGTTGGTACTTAATTACAGTGATCATTTTAAAATCATTTTGTGCGTTTGGATGCTGTTCGCGTATGATTTATTTATCTATTTTATTTTTACTGTTTAAAGATTACTGTAAAATAGCTCTGTGATTAACTATGAATTATTTACTCTCAATAAACATGTAGTTGATGTGCTTATATAAATGGGCTATATAAATTCCATTTTTTATTATTATTATTATTATTTTTATTATTATTATTATTATTATTGTTATTATGTATTTATACATTAACTCTTAGTAAACAATAAAATTCGATAATATTCAGCCCCAAAGACAAAAAATGTTCAATCATTGTGACAGTGTTCTACACTGTACTATCTATGTGCCTTTTGTGTCCACGTGTTGGGCCAGGGTTAGGGTAGAGGTTAGCATCAGGGTTAGAAGTTAAGTGTTAGTAGCGGGTATGGGTTGTCTGTCAGCTTGTCCGTCTGAATGTTAGAATGCACGTGGACACAATAGCACACAGACAGCATGTATGCATCTATAGACACAATGGCACTTCATTTCATTTCAAGTTGGTTAAAGCCCAACCGACAACAGAGGATGGACGTAGGTCTATATTTCGGTAGTACGGATGTTAACACCAGCATCACCAGTTCTATCAAACTGTGGCTATGCGTTGGACATCGGTGTCCACAAAATGTCCAGTTTTGCGAATTGCTACTTTAATTTCAGTCCCGCGATATGTTTGAACGAGTTGCATCCATTTAGAATTTTTTTTAAAAACCATGTAAATACCCCAAATCGGATTGTATCTATCTAGATAACTGTGGACAAAAACTATTGCATGTGCGAAAGCCTGGGAGCTCTAGGCTCAGACCAACAACAGACCTTGCAAGAAACGTTCTATCAGCCAGCTCCTTCTTTACACCCCATGCTCTACATGTGCATCCACTTAAACTCTGAACACCCCTTTCTCTTCCTTGCCTTCTCCTTCAGTTGATTGTCTCTCCCCTAAACTATCCCCATACACAACACGCTATACCACAGAGCATTTACACACACACACACACTAAACAGAACACACAACGCGAACAACCGAACGCACACAATACGAACACACACACACGCGGCGGCACGCACCCGCAACACCCACCATTTCTAAAAGTCTATAAACACCATTTTGTGAAATAAGCTCAAATGTTCGACATTCCTTAAGTCGGAATGGGGCTGTCTTACTCCTGGGCAGAAACCTTTGCAAAGGAAAAACTCTAATGGCGAACCTCTGAGCTCTAGCAAAGGACCTGGGAGCTAATTGATTTTAATTACACTTTCATTTGAGTTGACTGTCAACTTTTACTTGATGTACTTGACACCACAAAGCAAACATGGAATGGTATACCCCTGGCAAATTGTCACACCGATTTGTTTACAATATTGTGGAACGTCATACCAATTCTAAAACCAAAACTTTCATGTCAGCAATTCTGCTAAAGTAAAATGAAAAATAATATCAGTGTAAGCGGCAACTAGAGCATAAACAGCATGTTAAAAATCATTCAGACTAGGATATTATTAACTTAAATGTTAATGTGTATTTCTTTAGCACATATTTCTTCTATCCCAGCAACAAATCAATGGCTGTTTTTATTGCTTATTTTCAAAGTTTTTACTTTTGAAGTCTCTGACACTTAGCTGCCCAACAACCCTATAAGTAGGGATCGAAACAATCCATTTTCCAATAACTGAATTTTCTTCTTAATTTGAAAACAAAATACATAGCCTAAAGAAGCAGACTATCACAGCATTGTTTTCTTTCATTTGATCTCATTCACTGTGATAAACAAACACACAATAAACCAACAAAACAATAATTTTATAATTTCAGCCAGTACCACAAGGCATTTTACAACGCGAGTATTTTTGCAAAGAATAAGGAAATCCGATTTAATCATTTCATACAATGTCAGAACAGAAGTATTTTCTCAAAATATTTGATCAAACTCCGTTTAAAAAGATGAAAGAAAATTCTTATAATAAAAAAACTCACCGATTCTTTCAAATCTTAAATTCAATTACAGTCACGTTAGGACCAAAGTTTTTTTTTTCAAGCACCCATTCAATCAATCTTTTAACAGGACATCTCTCATTTTCAAAAATGCCAACTTGTCAAAGACGGTAACACTCCCCAGTGCAGATGCCGGGGCCTCTCAGTGTCAGCAGCATCCCCACCTTCTGGTGCTAGCAGTACCCCCGACACTATCCTGCTTCTGTTTCCGCCTTGTTCCTTTTCTTCCTGTTGCCTCCTTACTATTTTCTGCCTTCTTTGTCTATCCCCCTGCCTTATTTTTCAGAAAGGAAAAAATCATTCTCTCCCACTCCAAATTCAGATGCTCTGGGCCTGACTTGTCAGGTGCATAATGGCAGGGCAAAGCATTTTCGCCCATATGACAGACAATAGTTTTTACTTAAGCGTGTGATGATGGAGAAGGAGAAAAAACAGCAATAGAAGTTCTGTCAGAAGCTGAGCATTTTCAAAATCATTTGATCAGATTCCTTCTGGAAAAAAACACTTGCAAAATATTCACAAGCTACTCTTAACCCATGAGAAACTACTGACATTTGCAAAAGTTTATATTTTTTAAAAAGTTGTGATAACACTTTCATTTGGTTAATTTGCTTCATTTGTTATTCTGCTACCTTTCCTAAGCGGTCCCTTTGTACCTATCTCTTTAAACGAGCAATGTCCCTCTCAGGGACTGGGATATCTGTCATCGGGGAAGTCCTTTTCCCTGGCTGTAGTGTTGTCCTGGATGGTGTCCTTGACAGAGATGTCCTCTTTCGCAGATGTCCTTAAAATGTAACGTCTGATCATGTGCTGGTAACCAACAAGTGATGCTGGATGGCCTGTCTGTTCTTCGGCACTTGATTTCAGTCCAGATGTTCCTTTGCAGCAGTGATGCTTGTCCCTATTTCTTCGGCTCCTTCTGTCCCAGAAGACAATGGCTGTCTTCTCTTTCCTTCAGTCGTGCTGGAAACAGCGTCTGGAGCAGCTCAGAAGTTCAACCCGTGCTGCATGGCAGCCTCTGTTACAGGTGTACAGACTGACTGGATGGCAGCCTCTGTTACAGGTGTACAGACTGACTGGATGGCAGCCTCTGTTACAGTTGTACAGACTGACTGGATGGCAGCCTCTGTTACAGTTGTACAGACTGACTGGATGGCAGCCTCTGTTACAGTTGTACAGACTAACTGGATGGCGAGTTGAGGGCCTTGTTCAGCAGTCCCATTTGAGTTGTTCCGGCTCTTATCGCTTCTTGTATATATGTCAAAAGACACAGGTCATGATGGCTGCCCTCACGTCAGGTCACTGGCACTTGGCTCCATACCCACAGCCCAGATGCAAGGATTCCATGGAGCAGACGACAGCCCTCTGCTGCAGAGAGGACTCCAGGATGATCCAACAGAACTGGACCCCTCTCCTGACAGGACTCCCAGAGGATCCTCATGGTGACTCACCAGGCTAGGACTGGTGCTTGATGAAGGATGGGCAGACTGACAACACTCAGGAAAGGAAGAGGATGATCGAGTCATCATTCCTCATGACCACTGCCTCGATGCCATGGAAGGTGGTGGTGGTGTTTTCGGACTCTCGGAATCATCGGAAATGGAAAGCGATGAACGAGCCGCAGTGACGTATGTCCAATGTATCAGAGCCTTTGTGGTGTTTTCAGATATAAGGAAACAGCAGTAATGGAAGGCGATGAATTCACAATGCCTCATGTCCACTGTCTCAAAGCCATTGAAGGTGGTCATGTTTTCGGTCGTAGGAAACATTCAAAATGGAAGGCGATGACCAAATTGCAATGCCTCATGGCCACTGTCTCAAAGGGGTTGTAGATGGCGGTGTTGTTAGACAATATGATCACTGTCACCCAGATTGCTCTCAGATTTTTTGCTCTATTTTTCCCTATAATATTTCAATTCATGTTTTGGTTGTAATCGTTTTATTTTACTTTATTTTAAATCTATGTTATTCTTTATTAAAATATTTTATTTCACTATATTTTGTTTCATTTTATTTCCTATTTTATTTCCTATTTTCTTCTATTTTTGTTTTATTCTATTTTTATTTATTTTATTTCAGGCCTGACTTTTCATTTTATATCTAAGTTTTTATCTGATTTTATTTTATTAGATTTTATTTTACGTTTTAAATTTATTTTTCTCACCCTATTTTTAATTTCTTTTATTTCATACTTATTTTTGTAGCAAGGAATACTGATTGCAATCTGAAGTGAAGTGATCATTTGAAAACAACAAGCAGGGAATCCCAAACAAACCAATCTTTAAACCAAAGCCGCACACAGAACCTCAGGGGCAACATCTGGTCCCAGCAGAGGGAAATGTACTGCAGGAGAACTCTGTAAAGCAGCTGTGTGGCTGGTAGATTGTTGCATGATAACTTCACTGACTGGTAGACTTGCATGATGACTTCTCTGACTGGTAGATTGTTCCGTGACAACTTCACTGACACGTAGATTGTTGCATGATGACTTCACTGACTGTAGACTTTCCTGATAACTTCAGTGATGTACGTCAACTGCTGAACCTGCTCACTGTTGATTTCTCCATGTCCTCCCGAAGTTGTTTCAGATGTCAATGAATCACGCCTACCCTTTGGCACTTGAAGACTGCGGCAAAGTGTTTTTATCAGAGAAAAACAACGAGCCGTTTCTTCCACAAAGCCGCTGGCAGACAACTTTGCGGTATTATTTTCAGATTCAGCAGCAGCCTGAGAAGGTGGGTCACAGCCAGGTCCTAGAACAGCAGTAGAGCCTGTCCTCTCTCTCTCAGGGAAGAATGTTTCTACCTTAGAGCTTGAGTGACAGGCTCACCAAATGGCTATCGTTTTATGGTGTGGATTTTCTGCACCTGTACACAAAACGATCTTGTCTCTGTCCTCCTCCGAATCGGCAATCCATTCTTGCAAAAA
>CM054143.1:56045407-56047907 GCA_028751875.1 Rapana venosa | reverse complement strand
GATGTATGAAAATGTAGTTCTTTGATCTTAATCACAGGTTATCTTATGTAAAGGCTGCTAATTTTGAGAGACAAACAACATTTCCTGTGCTCTTAATAGGAAATGGATATTCATATGATAACACGTTTTTGCTTCAGGTTTCTCTGTGTATGTAATTTTTGGGCTTCATCTTGAGTTTTAATGTGTTTGTTTCAGTATTATTATCTTTGCTGTCCTCTTTGTTCTTCCCGCTTTCTGCTCCCCCTTTCCCCTTTCTCCTTGTTTTCCTCTTCCTTTCGTTTTTTGTGTCAGTATTCGCAGCTGTGTAACCCATCCTCTGTTTGGTGGTTTTCTTTCTTCTTCTTCGTCGTCCAACGCTCAGACAGCAACCATTGTTGTCTGTCACTTGAGCCAAAATGAGTTGCACTACCGACAAGCGCCTGACAAGTCTCGACAAACGCATCCAACTTCGGCGTGGGAGAAAATTGTTGTAATGGACGAAGAAGGCAGAAAATAAACCAGAAGGAGGTGACAGGAAGAAATGGGACAAGGCAGACAGAAAGAAATGTATAGAAAAGAGGGAATTTCTAGCACAGTATTTATGAAAGGTGGGGGTGCTACTTATACTGACAGGCCCCTGGCATCCCCACTGGAGAGTTGGGCGGTATAAAGATTGAAACTGGTTTTGCGCCTTTTCCTCTTGCTAGCATTATTTAATAAGTAATACTTTAGTACATCCCCGATGTTTGATTGCAGCTAGCTTAATTGTGGTCAAAACTGTCGTATCCTCAAATATCTCACCACCGGTGAATCTCGGAACGAAACAAAGCAATTCTAGTGCAACCCCTTAAACGAACAAACAAACAAACAAACAAAAACAACAACAAACAAAACAAACAAACAAACGAACAAACAAACAAACAAACAAATGAACAAGGAGGCGAACAAGCCGGTAAACTCCACCAAGCTTCTTCCCAACCAACCAACCAGCCAACCAGCTAACCAGCCAACCTACCAACCAGCCAATTAATCAATCAACCAACCAACCAGCCAACCAACCAGTCAACCAGCTAACCAGCCAACCTACCAACCAGCCAATCAATCAATCAACCAACCAACCAGCCAGCCATCCAACCAACCAACCAGCCAACCAACCAACCAACCAACCAACCAACCAACCAACCAACCAACCAACCAACCAACCAACCAACCAATCAACCAACCAACCAACCAACCAACCGCACAAATCGAACGAACAAAGAATGAAGGCACAGAGAGTGTTAAGCATTTTGCATTCTGCAGGGTTATTTTGGGATTAGTCTTTCCCATCATTTCGATTACATTGATTTTCTTTTTTCAAACATTTTCCTTTTTAAATTCCATTTCTATCTCTCCTTTTTTGGTGGGGGTGGGGGTGGGGAGTAAACAATTCAGTGATAATTACTCTGGCATTGACCCGAGACTGATCTGCCCGTTCAATTCTCTACTATTTCTGGAAATTATTTTTCAGACAGTTTGAAAAAAAAGTTTCTGACCTTTTGCTCGTTGGTTCAATGTCTATTGACTACTAGGTGATTTAGCCAGATAAATTTCCATAATAAAAATATTTAAAGCATAGGAGAGTATGCAATACTTCTGGAAGGACTGTAGTAGGTGTGTGTGTGTGTGTGTGTGTGTGTGTGTGTGTGTGTGTGTGTGTGTGTGTGTGTGTGTGAATTGTAAAATGTAAGCGGGGTTATTTTTTTCCTTCTTTCTAGCATCGGTAAATGACACCGTCATCAGCAAAGATATTAGATCTTTGACTAGCTGCGATGTGCAGAGTATACTCAATGTCCAGCCTATAATCAATCTCCAGCCTATACTCAATGTCCAGCCTATAATCAATCTCCAGCCTATACTCAATGTCCAACTTATAATCAATATCCAGCCTATACTCAATGTCCAACCTATAATCAATATCCAGCCTATACTCAATGTCCAACCTATAATCAATATCCAGCCTATACTCAATGTCCAACCTATAATCAATATCCAGCCTATACTCAATGTCCAACCTATAATCAATATCCAGCCTATACTCAATGTCCAACCTATAATCAATATCCAGCCTATACTCAATATCCAGCCTAAACTCAATATCCAGCCTATACTCAATATCACAATATCTAGCCTTAACTCAATATCCAGCCCATACTCAATATCACAATATCTAGCCTAAACTCAATATCCAGCCTAGACTCGATATTCAGCCTATACTCAATATCCAGCCTATACTCAATATCCAGCCTATACTCAATATCCAGCCTATACTCAATATCCAGCCTATACTCGATATTCAGCCTATACTCAATATCCAGCCTATACTCAATATCCAGCCTATACTCAATATCCAGCCTATACTCAATATCCAGCCTATACTCAATATCCAGCCTATACTCGATATTCAGCCTATAATCAATGTCTGGATTACTCCTAACTACCCTCCCAGAGTGCCTCATAACGAATTTGTACACACAGAGGC
>CM054143.1:56013298-56043298 GCA_028751875.1 Rapana venosa | reverse complement strand
TCTCTCTCTCTCTCTCTCTCTCTCTCTAAATTCCTCCTCCTATTTCTTAGGGTGAAATTTTTAAAAAAAACATTCACACAACAACAAAACCACAATAACCAAACAACCGAAGCTATATGAACCAAATCAACACAGCCAACATCAGAACAAAGAAAACACGAACGCAGACGACACCATGCAAAACTGCAGCCTCTATGTCTGTCTCCTATTTCTCTGCAGAATCTGCAGTGACTCCATTTCTCCAGGCAATGAAATTTGCCGGCCGGTGTCTAAATCAAAACCACAATCTCTTTCCCTCCGATCAGAAAATGAGGTCCGTTCTCCATATTGCGCGCGCCATCTTTCTCTTCCAATCGCATATTCGTCTGCTTCTTTAGGTCTTTTTCAATCTTCGGACACGTTCCTTTTTATTTCTAATCAAATCAAAAACGATTTATTCGGGGAAGCGTAGAACTCTATGTAATTCTTTCAAGTATTTTTTGATGATTTTTTTTTTAAATCACGAAGATCTTTTCCCTTAGGATGCGACACGTTGAATAATTCAGCAAAGGGTTAAGTCTGAACTACACCTTTGTAAAACTGTTTGGTTTTGTTGTTGTTTTTGTATGGTGTGAGAGAGAGAGGGAGAGAGAGAGGGGAGGGGGCAGAGACAGACAGACGGAAGGACAAACAGATAGACAGAGAGATGTGAGATAGAGACAGACAGAGAGATAGACGGACAATGATAGACGCTTTGACGGTTTGAACAATTCATTACATTGCCCAATGTGCTTATTCACAAGGCGTGAGGGGGGGGATAGGGGGGGGGGGGAGAGGCCTACACGTGATTTTCTTTTGTGAATATAGAATAAATACAAGGGAAAGTACATGGTGCATCTAACATAATGAAAAGAGATCTTGATAACCAAATACAACATAAGTTTTGGCGTCAATTCAGCAACAAACTGAACACAAGATGATAAATCAAGAATAAAACAAGAAACACTAAACAACAACTGGAATAATGACAAAAGTATTCTGGAATGTTGTATTCGATCGTCCAATCAAATTCTATGTGAAATTTTTGTCAATATTCTTGCTGGAGATTACAGCAATATAAAATATGTCTTCGGTTGTGTCACAAAATATTAAACTGAGAGAGAGATAGGAAGAGAGAGGGGGGGAGAGAAAGAGAGACAGAGACAGATATAGACAGACAGATAGACAGACAGACAGACAAAGACAGAGAAAGAGAGACAGAGGGAGACAGAGAGAGAGGGGGTGGGGAGACAGAGAGAGGGAGGGAGGGAGACAGAGGGGAAAGAGAGAGAAAGATTTTTTTTCATGTTATTCTTTTATATCGAGGATAATGGAATAAGCACTTATTGCTTTTTACATCCAGTCCCCGTGTGTATGCGGTTTTGTAAATTTTGTCATCTGTTCCCACCGGCACACGATGGCCTACTCTTTCGAAAAGCGGAACAGGATTTAACGTGTGCGCAAGATGATCTGCGTGCGTTTGCACACGGGGCCTCGGTTTAGTGGAGTCTGCACTGATGTTAACTCCAGGGGAAAATATCCCCTTAAACGGGAATCGAACCTGGGTCGTCAGATTGCCAGCGCAATGTTCTGACCACCCGGCTATCCCGTCCCCCAGAGAGGAAGAGAGAGGGGGGGGGGAGGAGAGAGAGAGAGAGAGAGAACAGACAGTCAGACAGACAGACAGACAGACATATAGAGAGACAGAGGAGACAGAGAAGGGGGAGAGACAGAGGGAAGAGGGAGGAGGGAGAGAGAGACAGAGACAGAGAGAAAGACAGACAAACAGACACACACACATACACACAGAGAGACAGACAGACAGACGAGACAGAGGGAGAGAGAGAGAGAAACACACACACACACACACACACACACACACACACACACACACAAACACACGTGCCGCCTATCTCTGCGTTTGTATACCCACATAATAAGTATATGGTACAAACGTGCACCTGTGTATATCTATAAAAAAAAAAAAAAAGGGTTTAAATGAAGCGGTAATGAGCCTGACACTTTCTCCCGTCATTAGCTTGCTTTATGTACTCTATGTCATATGCCTGCGAAGAATTCTCCGGATCTTTTGGCCAGAGAAGATCTCCAATGAAGACGGAGATGCAGGCAAGAAGACATGGGAACCATCATCACCAGAGGACGGTGGAAGTGGATTGGGCACATCCTCCGAAGAGACCCACAGTCAATCGCAAGAACAGCATTGCACTGGACCCCAGAAGGAAGGAGAAAGAAAGGAAGACCAAAAGCAACGTGGAGAAGAACTGTAGAAAGTGAGATGAAGGCCATGCAGCACTCTTGGGGATCAGTGACTAGGTTGGCCCAGGATAGGCAGGAGTGGAAGCGCTTTGTTGCTGCCCTACACACCGCTGGGTGTAATGGCTAATGATGATGATGATGATGATGTACTCTATGTCAAAGTGACGGACTCTCAGGGGAACAAAGCCAGTGACATGACATGACACTGTCTCACCTCTAAACTAACCTCAGTGATCCCGAGGCAGCATCTGAAATGATTCTGGAGAGTGTTAGTTTTTTTCAGCATTTCACTATTTTTTTGTGGATATGTAACATGCCGTTAATAGGTAGCCGCATTTCGACTGCAGGGATTATGTTTAAACACTACGCCATTGTGCATGCAGTTTTTTAATATTTTGTACACTGTTCCTACCAGCACGCATTCCGTTATGTTTTGTGCTTTTATCAGTATCACTTTCAGACACACAAACAGACACACACACGCGCGCGCGCGCGCGCGCGCGCACACACACACACACACACACACACACACACACACACACACACACACACACACACACACACACACACACACACCGTACACACACACATACACTCACAAACAGAAACACACTCACACGTACACACTCACACACACTCACTTAACACACACACACAAACACACACACACATACACAAACACAAACACACTCACAAACACACAGACACAAACAAAAAAACACACACACACACACAGCATGTTCGTCTAATATCACATTACGTAAAATCGACGACACACACACAAAGTGTGCTTGTTTCCCTTTCAGACTGGCTTTTTTCCACAGAATTTTGCCAGAGACAACTCTCTCGTTGTAATAGGTTATTTTACGTGCGCTGACTACGTGTTTTACACAGGACCACAGTTTAATGTCTCATCCAAAAGACTAGCGCCCAGACCACGACTCAAGGTCTACTGGATAGGAGGAAAAGTTAGGGTAAGAACGGGGATCAAACCCGCACTTTTGACTTGTTTAGGCAGGTGCTTTACCTATAGACCAGCGATCCACTTTGCGTGTAACACTGTGTTGTTTCACATTGCCGGAAAAAAAAAGAAGGAAGAAGGAAAGAAAGGAAGGAAGGAAGGAAGAAGGAAAGAAAGGAAGGAAGGAAGGAAGGAAGGAAGGAAAGAAGGAAGGAAGGAGGGAAGGAAGGGAGGAAGAAAGAAAGGAAGGAAGGAAGGAAGAAAGGAAGGAAGGATGGATGGAAGGAAGGAAGGAAGAAGAAAGAAAGAAAGAAAGAAAGAAAGAAAAAGAAAGAAAGAAAGAAAGAAAGAAAGAAAGAAAGAAAGAAAGGAAGGAAGGAAGGAAGGAAGGAAGAAAGAAAGAAAGAAACAAACAAAGAAGAAACAAAGAAAGGATGGAAGGAAGGAAGGAAGGAAGGAAGAAAGAAAGAAAGAAAGAAAGAAAGAACGACAGACAGACAGAAAGAAAGAAAGAAAGAAAGAAAGACAAGTCCTACCTAAAGCTACTCTAGCTATGTATCGCTAGTTGTCTTTGTCACACTGCATGCAGAGACTGCTGGTCTCTTGGAAAGAGCGCTGATGCTTGCTTTTGGCTCTGTGCGTACGCTCACATACATGCTCAGTGCTTTCCTGCGGGTTGTTGTTTTTTCATGTTTTATTCCTTTTTCACTATCCTTGTTCCACGGCTAGAGCTCCGAGGTTCACCAACGGTGAGATTTTGTATATGTCACCGTTTTTTGCCCCCACCATTAAGGTAGCTGCATTTCGACTTCAGGGATGATGTGTAAACACTACACCATTGTGCATGCAGTTTTTAATATTTTGTAAAGTGTTCCTACCAGCACGCAATGACCTACTCTTCCGAAAGGCATAACAGGTTTTTAACGTGTGCGCAAGATCCTTTGCGTGCGTACGCACGCATGACCTTCGATTTCTAGTCTGATCTTAAGGACTTGCAGGGGAGTGGAGTTGATACTGATGCTAACTCCAGGAGGAAAAATCCCCTCAAACGGGTGTCTCGGTGGTGGCTTGAACCCGGGCCGTCAGATTGCAAGCTAAGCACTCTAACCACTAGACTACCCCGTCCCTCTACCCCGACCCCTGATGTTACATCATTTTCTTCGCTACTGAAAATCAAGTTTCGTTTATTTTGCTTCTGAACTAAACCAACTGGAAATACTCCAAACTAGACTTAAACTGCCAGAAAATGACCAAAATAGACTCTGCGGGGGGGAAAATCCGTTTCTGTCTAATCTATTCGAAATGAAAGGGAAAAAATACATCGTACAAAATAAGACAAAGGAAGAACAACAAAAACCCAAGACGTACAGGAATAGAAAAGACAAGAGTAGCTAAAATGACAGGGGAAAAAATACAACAAAGACAGACAACAAGCAAAACAAAAAATTTAGTAAACTATCTAAATTCGAAAAAAAAATTGAAAAGCGTAAAACAGCGGAGACAGGACGACAGAAAAAGAAAACGTGGAGAGAGAGAGGGGGGGGGGAGAGAGAGAGAGAGAGAGAGAGAGAGAGAGAGAGAGAGAGAGAGAGAGAGAGAGAGAGAGAGAGAGAGAGAGAGAGAGAGAGAGAGAGAGGGGGGGGGGGGGGGGGCGGGGAGATAAACGAAAAGAAAAAACACGAGACAGATGAAAACAGAAAAGACCAGAATAACAAAAGAAATCGGGGGGAAAAAAAGAGAACAAAGATAGGCCACATCACTAAGGAAAATGAACAATAAAAAACAAACAAAAAACCAGCAAAAACAACCCAATTTAAAATGACAAGAACAACAACATTTAAACAGTACAACACAGACAGCCACACGGGTAACAGACGGGAAAAACAACAAAAATGTGAACAACGATAATTTGTCCGCAGAAAAATAGGAAGAATCAAAGGAAGAAAACGGAAAATAACCAGTCAGACAAAACAATGCGGGGAAGAAAAAAAAAGACACACAGACACACACACACAGACAGACAAACAGACAGAAACAAAGAAATAAACAGAGAACCGAGAAAGAAAGATAAAAACCAATGCAAAAATAAAGACAGACAGAAAAAAGGAAAAAAAATGTTTCAAAAGAAAATAAGCAAGTTTTTTGTATGTTTTTTTGCATCATATTACATAGATTATGTTAATTTGTTTTGTTATCCTATATTGTGTGTGGCTTCAATTTTACGTCTGTTCACTTAAAGTGATATTAGACGAACCATAACCATATAGCCTATATTGTATTTTGTCAAACATGCATCGAAAATGATCACAAGAGCAAAAAAGAAAACCAACAAAACAAAGCAAGGAAAGGAACACAGCTGCCAAGTTTCCCTCACTCTGAGCTGCTCTCAGCTGCTCTCCATGCCATTCCATCCCATCCCAGCTCAGCTGGGTTCAGCTGGTGCTAATTATGGCAGGAACTGACCACACTTGCATTTGATAAAAGGAAGAGGCGCGCGCGCGCATTTTAGCACCGAACTCTGAGCCTCTTAACTGAGTTATGCTGGATTTGTGCGCTGTGGGAAAACCATCACGAAGTACCTGGGCCATGTATCTGACCACTCCTTCCACTCCTCTCCTATCCCTACTATAGGTTCCCAGTGATTTCGTGACCTTTATCATTGTGACAAACCTCATCAAAGTAAAACGGACTGAATTTCAATGAGGCACCATTTCTTTTTAGGGAGGCATGACAGACTGCCCAAGAGAAAGACAGACAGAGAGACAGACATTCAGTCAGGCAGGCAGGCAGGCAGGCAAGCAGGCAGGCAGGCAAGTAGGCAGGCAGGCAGGCAGGCAAGTAGGCAGGCAGAGAGATGTTGAGAGAGTGAATCAGAGAATAAGAGTGGGTGGACGAAGAAGAAAAAAGAAAGGAAGCAGGATGCATTACAGCAGACAGATGAACAAGATACCAGGGGATGAAATAAGGAACAGAAAAATTTTCAAGGGGAGATAGCGACCCGGGAAAAAACGAAAAAAAAAAAAAAAAAAAAAAAGGGAGAGGGGGGAGAAAAAAAAAAAGAGAAAAAGGGGAGGGGAGGGGGGAGAGAGAGAGGAGGAGAAGGAGAAGGGGAGAGAGAGAGGACACACACACCACACACAGCAGACAACAATAAAAGACAGACAGACGGACAGAGACACACAGGAAACAGCAAATAACGGGCCCTGAGGGTAATCAGAGACAAAAGAAGAAAAAACAGAAAGGGATTCCAAAAAAGTAGGGTATGAAAACACTGAAAAAAAAACCCCAAATAACGCGTAGGAGAGAAAAGAGAAGAAAGAGAGAAGAGAGGGGGAGAGAGAAAAGGGAGAGGAAGCAACAGACAGACAACAGACAGAAAGACCGACAGACAACAGACAAAAACAGAAAAAGGAGAAAGAGACGGAGACAACAGCAAGAGTAAAGAAATGAAAACAATGAAAATGTAATTAAGGCTAAAAAACATTGGCCAAGAGTAGGGAACGGAAAATATTTTAAATGAAAAAAATGGTGTGGTGTGTGTGAGAGAGAGAGAGGAGAGAGAAACAAAAACAAAGGGGCAGGAGAAGAGAGACAGAGAGCCAAATAAAAACCCTAAAACCCCAAAGATGCAAAACGATAGAATTACTAATTTTAAAAAAAAAAGAGAACTTCAAAAATAAAACAGACAATTTTGCCCTGGTCAAGAGTAAGAGAACAGAGCAGAAACACAGATAGCTCCCAAACACACAGACCTCAGAAAAGATGGAAAAACCGAGTGAAGATGGTTGTGATGGTGGTTGGGGTGGGGGGGGGAAAGGGTGGGGGTGAAAATTTTGTAAAGTTTTATTTGGGTTGTGGGGGGGGTGGGGGGGGTGGTGGTGGGGTTGGGGGGGGTTTTTGGGTTTTATATTTTGCTTTTTTTGAATAGTGAATAATTCTTCCACTTTTCATCTCTCTTCTATCTCCCCCTTTTCTCTCTCTCTCTCTCTCTCCCTTTCTTTTCCCCTCTCCTTCTCTCTCTCCCTTCTTCTCCTCTTCTCCTTCTTCCTCCCCCCTCTCTCTCCTCTCCCCCTTCAGGGGGGGACGGGGGTGGCCGGTTGTTAGAGATTCCTATTGCTCTCTATTAATCTAAGCTTATTTTTTTTTGTGCACCATAAAACCCTCTTTAAAAAAAACCCCCTTTGTTCATTTTATTCATTTGTTCTCTCTTTCGTTATATCTTACTCTGTCTCCCCCCCCCCCTCTTCTCTCTCTCTCTCTCTCTCTCTCTCTCTCTCTCTCTCTCTCTCTCTCTCTCTCTCTCTCTCTCTCTCTCTCCCATTTGTCACCCTCCCTCCTTCCTCCCAGCGACACATGATCACCTAGGTCCTGAAACTGAGCTGAGCTTCAATCAAACAGAAAAGCATGACTCTCTGAAAGGCCACCACATCAACAGCACATTCGCTCAGATAAAGAAGACAAGTCCTCTTCTAGAGATTGGCATCCATACCGCGGCACGGATCACTGGTGTCCGTTTGCCCCTGTGTGTCGATATAGAGTGTCCTCAGGATGGGCATTTCAGGAGATATGGACCATTAGCTGCCCCAACTGTACGTCAGGTCTGTGAAGGGTCGGTTCCATCGTTCTGCTTAAAACATGTTTAGTTCCATCAGCTCTTGATGGTGCTTGACCCCCTGACTGAAAGGCGAAATCCCGTTACATTAGGTGTGTTTTTTTAAAGGTCTTGAGAATCGTAACAGCTACCAGTGATTACATGTGTTGTCATTTGCACGTTGTTTCATATTACTGTCTTTTCCGTTTCCTTCCGCTTGCATGCTAAATATAATATAGTTATCAGCTCGTTCAGCTTCAAGTTAAGTTTGTTTGGGTATTGGAACAAAGCGTGTAGGTTTGCAAAATCTGTTTTTGGTACATCACAAACGCGTGAAAACTACCCTAACACCAATTTCTGTGGGTTTTTTCTAATATTTTGGTTTGAGATTTTCAATGCTTTCAAACGCGTAATATTGATTCAAAGTTAGTTTGAAATAAAACAATGTTCATTGTTGAATACATAGGAAACATATCTTTTCATTAAGTATTCATTGATCGCGAGCATTTTTTTTATAAGGGAAATAGCTAATAGCAGATTTTTTTTAAAAAACAGGCCACAGATCTGCTCATCAATGACAAGCTTCGTTCAAAATTCAGCCTGCTCTTCTCTAATCCTCTGTTAACAAACATGGTGTTCATCTTGAAACCTTTTTTTTCTAAAGTAAAGCCCCTGTTGTAGTTGAGTTGCACTGTCCTCCATTACAACTCACAGGAGATTTGCCAAACACTTGGGTGTTGTGTTCTTACTTTTTTTTTGCTCTTATAAGATTAATGCTTTATTCATATTTTCCTTGACTTATGGGCAAAGAGGATGACAGTCACTTGCCACTGCTTCTTTCGCCAAAACAAGTCTATCAAAGATTGTTTGGATACAAATCTCTTCATCATCATTTGAAAACTTTATTGTCAGTCAAAGTAAGTTTTCCCTCAATACTATTTTCCAGTCCAGTTGATTTTCCAATAGGACATTTACAAGTTTCCACACACACAACTTGGAGAAACCAGTTTAATCCTTCGCTTGATCGAGTTTTGCAATGTTCAAAGATTAATATCATTTTATTATAGATTTATTCGAACATACACTCAAGTACTCACGCACGTGTACATAATATACACATATGTGTGCAGATACGCTCTCACACATACATACACACATACACGCACGCATGCACGCACGCACGCACGCAAACACGCATACACACACGCACGCATACGCACACACAACTATTCATGCACACTCAAGTACCTACACACTCAGGTATGCACATACATGCATACCTGAGCGCGCACACGCAAGCACGCGCGTGTGTACATACACACACACACTCACACAATCGCGCGCGCGCGCGCACACACACACACACACACACACACACACACACACACATACACACACACTCATTGATGAAAAAAAGCAAATGCACTGCTTATTCAATGTACCATCTGAAAATAAAAGTTTGACTTTGACTTTGACTCACACACGGATTCGGATGAGACTATAAACTGAGGCCCCGTGTTCGAACGCATGCAGAACATCTTGCGCACACGTTAAATTATGTTCCGCTTTTCGAAAGAGTAGGCCATTGTGTGCCGGTGGAAAGAGATACAAAATTTAGAAAACCGCATACACACGGGGACTGGATGTAAAAAGGCACATAAGTGCTTATTCCATTATCCTCGATATAAAATAATAAATAAATAAACACATAACCTGGTTCATAACTTTCTTTTAATCTGCCTAGTTAGAGGGAATGGCTGGATTTCACCCATAATGTCATTAGGTGCATACATAATGACAACCGAATCCCATTCACATATTATATAACGAGGTCTGATACACGTTATATCATTATGTGAATGTATATATATTTTTTCCGAGGGGCGTGCGCGCGCGTCTGTCTGTCTGTCTCTCTGTGTCCGTACATGCATGTACACATTTGCATGAGGGCATCTGTGCGTGCATCTCTGTATGACTGCACATTCTGCAAACTCATGTCAGCATAGAAATTGTGCCTCACAAATTTTAAACCGGGGGGCCACGGCCCCAAAAAAACACAACCACACAAAAAAAAACACCCCACTCTTTTTTGAAAAAAAAGCAAAAATTGGTTGTTAAAATTCTTTACCATTTAAAATTTTAAATTTGTTTGAATTTTTCCCCTTTAAACAAACCACCGGTTTTTCCGGAAAAATTTACAATTTACCCCGTTTGGGCCCTTTTTTCATCCTTGCTAAAACTTTTGCGCAAAAGTTTAAATTTTATTTGTTTTTCAAAAAGGGGGCCAAGTTGCAGGGGGGGGAAAAATACAATAATTTGAAAACCCCTTTACACTACTTTTTAAAAAAGGCCCCTTTGGCGCCCGAACCCGAAAAAATAAAAATAAAAAACCAACCTTTCTTAACTTTTTTTTAAATCTTGCCAAAATTAGGAGGGAAGGCGGGTTTAAAACCCAAAAATTAAAATTTGGCCCTTAGGGGCCCCAACAAACCAAAAACCAACCCCCAAAAATACAACCCTTTTTTCATTTGTGAAAAAAAGGGGGCTCCCCCTGCTTTTCTGTCTTCTGGGTTTTTGGGGACAATTTTTGCTTCCAGGTGGGATCTTCGGGGCCCCTTTTTTTGATCCCCATTAGAAATCTTGCGGCATAAATTAAATTTTTCCGCTTTTGGGGAAAAATCCATTTTTGGGGAAAAATTAAAAAATTTGCCGCATCACCCGGGGTTTAAAATGTAAAAGGGCAAAAATGGGCCCCTTACCATTACCTAATATAAAAAAAGAAATTAAATAAACACAAACCTGGCTTTTTTTAATCGCCATTTAAAAGGCCGGGAAATAAGCCCCCCCCAAACCCCCCCCCCCCATCTCGGGAAAATTTTGCACAGGCAACCGTTTTAAAAAGGAAAGGTTTAATTTTTTTGGGGGGGCCGGGGCGGGCCCGTTGTTTTCTCTTGGAAACAAAGTAAAAATTTTTGGGAGGACTTGGGGTCGTGCTTTTCCGGAAGGACATTCCAAACCATGCCAGTAAAAGTGCCCTGGTTTTTAGGAAAACCAGCTTGTTGTTTTGGTTTAAATTTTTTAATAATTTTGGGGTTTTCCCATAAAGGTGAAAAGTTTCGGGGTTTTCAGAATTCTTTTTCCTTTGTGAAAAAATGGCTTTAATCTAGAAAAAGCTGAAATTAACCCCCCCCCCCAAAAACCGGGGAAGTTTAAACTATAAAACCCGACAGGGTGGGGGGTTTTGTTTTTTTTTGGTTAGTTGGTTGGGGGTTTGGGGGTTTTTTGGGGCAGTGGGTGGGGCCATGGGGGGGTTTCAAAGGTTTTTCAAAGGTAAAAAAGTTTTTAGTAACCGTTTGTTTTTGAATTAAACTTGGGGTTTTTTTAAAAGGGAGAAAATCCCCAAAACCTTTTCCAGGTCAGGGAAAATTTTTTAAAATTTTTGGGGTTTTTAAAAAGCAAAGGTTTCTTAAAAACAAAAGGTTTTTTGCTTTTTCTTTTTTGGGAGGGGTTTTTTCCGGGGGGCTTTGGCGTTTTTAAACCCCAAGGGGAACTAGGTTTTTTTCCCACCAAAAAAAAACTTTTAAGGTATTTTTAAAACTTTGGGCAATGGAAAAAAAACCTTGTCACCCATTTTTTAAAAAAACCCAGGTTTGCCCCTCTTCCAGCTTAAATGGCCCTCTCCTCCAGGCCATTTGACCCCCCAAAGATTTTCCCCTTAAAAAACCCAAAAAACAAAGGGGTTTTAAATTTTTAAAAAACCAAAAAAAAACCCGGAATAAATAGAGGTTTAAAAGAAAAAACCCCCTTTTGGGAAGTTTTTTTAAAACAGTCCCCTTTTCTTTTATTAAAACCTTTTAAAAAAAGGGTTTTGAATTTTTAAAAACCTTGCAAAAAAAAAAACCCCGTGGTGAAAAGCAAAAAATTTTTTAAAAAAAAATTTTTTTTAAAACGGAAACCTTTTTTTATTTTTTATTTCAAATAGGGAAAAGAGGGTCTTTTTTTTTAAAACCCCCCATTTAAATGCATTTTAAATTTTTTTCATTTTCCAGGCAAAAAATTCCCCTATTCCAAAAAAAAGCGAAGCGGTTTTTAAAGTGTAAAGACTTAAAGGAAAACATCCAAAAACAGAAAAAAACCTGCAAAAAGGAGATTGGAAAAAGAAGAAGAAGAATCCAAAAAGGGGAAAGATGAGGGGGGAGAGAGGGGAGGAGAGTTTTGGGAGAGAGAGAGGGGAGGAGGGGAGGGGTTGGGGGAGAGAGGAGAAGAGGGGAGGAGAGAGGGGAGAGAGAGTGGGGTTTTGTTTTTTTTGGGGGTTTAATTTTAAGCACTCAGCCCAACACAGAAGAGGCGGGGGGGAAAAGAGGGGGAATTTGTGTGTGTGTGTTTTTTTTTTTATTATGAGGATAATAAAAAAAGAAACTCGGATCATGTGTTTTTAATTACATCCACCCCCCCCTTCGCGCGGGGGCGGGTGCGGGGAGGATGGTAAAGGAGAGAGAAAAAAAAAGAAAAAAAGAAAAGGGAGGGGAAAAGGAATTAAATATAAAAAGGGCGGGTGGCCAAATTTACATGGAGAGAGACAGACAGACGGACTTCCCAAACAGGCAGACAGCGAGAGAAAAAGAAAAGGAAAAAAACCAAGAGTACAAAAAACCCCCTTTTTCAACAAATAAAAACCAAAAACCCGTCAAAAAATAGCAGCTAAAGGGTCACAAACATTTGTTTAACCCAACGCTTTCGCCCCCCTTCTCCCCCCCCCGGGTTTCACTTCACCCCAAACCCCCTTCCCCTCCTTTAACCATACTCTCCCCCCCCTTTTGAAACCAAAAAAAAACCCTTTTACTACCTCACCCTTTTCCCGGCAGCAGAAGAGGGAGGAAAATACAATAGGCCCCCAAAATTTAATACTTTCCTCTCCTCTTTTTCCAGGGGCAGTTTAGGGGGCTTAAGACGGTGTGGGGGTTTATCCGTCTCCTGGCTACTGCGGGCTGCTGCTGCTGCCCCAGGTCACCTTCACTCACACTGCTGTCTTTTCTGTGGTCTGGCTGAGCTAGTTAGTTCGTGTTTCAGTCTGCTCTCGGGCCCCCCCTTTTCCCTTGTTTTCTACTGAAGGTCAAAAGAAATTTTACATTTTCGCGTTAGTATGCTTTACAAAAACCCCAAACATACGCACGCACGCCCACACCACACACCCCAACATTGATTATCTTTTCTAATTAAACCACATTTGCACGAGCCCCCAAACACACCACTAATTTCTAATTCACCACGCGTACGCGCGCACAAAAACCCACACCACAAATAGATTTTTTTTTTAAAATTCTTTGAAAACGCAAACAAAACACACACACATCACACACACACACACCACAAAAAAACAACACACACGAACGCACGAACCCCAACGCCCGAAACCATCTGAAAAAAATGTTTTGCCCATGCCCTTTAACCTGACCTTAAACACACAATTTCGCGGGGGGTTTAAACTAAAACCTTAAGGAGGGCTGGTCTGAAAAAACAGAGCTTTAGGTTTGGTGTGGGTTAAGGGAATCAAATTGGGCCACCCATTACCCACTTTGCCTGGGACAAAAACCCCCCCCCTCCTTTACTGCCCAGCAGGGGGGCTTTTTTAAAGGGCTTTTCTCCACACCATTTTCCCCCACACAAAAACACACACACACACAAAAAAACACCACCACCACACAACTCTCCACACACACCACACACCCCTGTTACACACTTTAAAAAATAAAACCATTTTATCCAACACCCATCTTCAACCCCAACCTAATGGGGTGTCATTGTTTAAAAAGGGAAGAGGAAGGATGAATGATGATGATGATACGAGACGAGGACGAGGATGAGAGGGTGAGGAGGGTTTAAATGAATTGGTTGTTGATATGATAATGAGGGGGGGTTTTCTGATGTGCTGTTGATGGTGAGGGGGTTTGGTGGTGGGGGGGTGGGTGGGGGGGGCGGGGCGGCGGTTTTTGGTGGGGGGTGGTGTTGATGATAGGATGGGGGGATGATAAATGGGATGATGTTGTTGGTTGATATATAGGGAATTTTTTGCCCAACTTGAAAAGCTATTAATTCAAAGTCCCTTAAACACAAGGGGGGTAGGAAAGGTAGTTAGTTTAGAAAAATAATACAAACATACATACATAATAAAATTACAACTTACATACAAAACCAAAATTACTTTTACAAAAATACATACTTCTTTTCTGGCGGGCCACAGGCAGGGAAGACAGACAGACAGCAGACAGATGTTAGATAGATGGGGATAGATAGTTAGATGATAGATAGTTAGATAGAGGAAAATTAATATAGATAGTTTAATAGATAGATGATAGATAGATAGATAGTTTGGGAAAAGATAGTTTGAAAATTTGATAGATAGAAAAGACAGACGTTAAAATGTTAGTTAAAATAGATAGATAGATAGATTAGATAGATAGAGAGATAGAGGGGAGAGTTTCATAATGGGACAGAAACTGATGGCCCAGACAAAAACAACAGAAAGAAAACAAAACAGACGGGGAGGGAGGGGGGGGAGAGAGAGGGAGACAGAAAGAAAAACAGACAGGGGGGGGAGAGACAGACAGACAGGACAGAGACAAAAGAAGCAAACCAAAACAAACATTATATTTTTTTTCCCAAAAAACTTTCGAGGCTTGAACCTTTTCCCCTCGGGGGGGTCTTTACTGGAAAACTCGGGCTTTAAAAAACCCAATTTGGCCTGTCATAGGACGGCAGAAATTTTTAAACCGTGGCCCACAAGCAAAAATGGGAATATCCACCGGGCAGGATGGGCGCCTCTTCAAAATTTTATTGGGGGTTTTAACGAGTCCCCGTCTTCCCTTCTCTTCAAAAAAATAACGGGATGGGGAAAGAGGGGGAAGAGAAAAAACAGATGAGGAAAAATTCAGGAGAATGAACTGACAGAAAAGGGGACGGGGATAGGGAAGGAAAAAGAGAAAGAAAGTGCTTGTGTTTTGGTTGTGTGTGTGTGTGTGTGTGTGTTTTGTGTTTTGTGTTTTTGTGTGTGTAGGGTTGTTTTTTTGGTTTTTTCTGTGTGTTTTTTGTTTTGTGTTTTGTGTGTGTGTGGGGGAAGTGTTTTTGGGTTTTTTGTGTGTGTGTGTTGTTTTTGGGGGTGTGTGTTGGGTGGTGTTTTTTTTGTGTGTGTGGGAGAAGAGAGGAGATAGATAGATAGTAAAAATGGGAAGATAATAATAATAGATGATAGTTTATATAGATAGATAGAAAAATAGATAGTTAGATAGAGAGAGAAAAGGATAGAGAAGATAGATAGATAGACAGAAAGACAGAAAACAGACAAATAGATGCCACAAAAAACACTTACACACACAAAAGAAAGAAAGAAAAAGGGGACAGAAAAAATTTAAAAACAACGACAAAAAGGCAAGACAGGCAGACAAAAGGACGGGACGATTTAAAGCCAAAACAACAAAAGGAAAACCCCAGACAGAAGACAGACAGAAGTTGGGATTTCATTGGGCCGGGGCCGCAAACAAGCACGACAAATGCGAGACTGTGCCCACCCTACTAAACTATGTTTTCGTGGGGAAAAAAAACTACTAAAACTTTCCCCAATCTTGATAAAAACCCAGAGTATTTTTTGTTCCGAAAACCCCCCAAGAAAAGGGGGGATAAAAACGACGATGCGATAACATATGTGGGGCATGTTTTACTGCACCCTCCCATATTAAAAGTGGGGGACAAAGCCAACAGTTCCTATCTTCGCAGTGTGGTGTTAGCTTTTTGGGCGGGGGAAAATTTTTGTCAGGGGGACACAAGTTGCCTTTTGTAGACCCGGCAAGGAAGAAGGGGGGGGTTTTTGAAAAGGGACAGCCCAAAGTTTCCAAGGGATTCAAGTTTGAAGGGGGCTGGGGCCGGGGGGGGGGGGGGGGGGGGGGTGTTGGTCAAATTTGAACTTTTCCACCGTTATTTAGTCTTTTGCTTCTCTAACATAGAAATTTATTTTCTATCCCCTTGCCTTGGTGTGTGGTGTGTTGTGGTTTGTGTGTTTTTTTTTTGTGTGGTTTTTGTGGAGTGGGGTGTGTGTGTTTTTTTGGGTGTGTTTTTTTTTGGTTTTTTTTTGTGTGTGTGTGTTTTGCTGGTGTTGGGTGGGTTTCTTTAATTTCGGGGATAAAGGGAATAAGAATCATGGTTTTTATATAACCCCCCGCGTGTTTGGTTTTGTAAATTTTGTAATCCGTTCCCCCCGGACAAAAATTTGGCCCACTCTTCCAAAAGGGGGAGGGTTTTTAACCGTGGTGCGCAAAGATGTTTTTTGGGGTGTGTGTGTTGCGCGGCCCCGTTGGGGTGCTTTGGCGTGCTTGTGTGGCGTGCGGCTGCGGGGCGTGGTTTTGTGGGAAAATTTTTATTTTTGAAAAATTTTGCATGCGCGTGAATTTTTTGAATGCAAGCGCTTTGTTTTTTTTCCGCTTTACAAGTTTCAGCGCAATAAAAATTTCCCATATAATTTTAAATATATTATTTTTTCTTCTTTTTGTTATTCTTTTTTTTTCTTTTTCCGGTTTGTTTAAATTCCAAATTGTTTTTTTTTTTTTTACCCTTTTTATTATTATTTTTTTAATTTTTCATTTTTTCAGGTTATCAAACCTTTTTTTCTCCTGTTCTTGACCCCTTTATCCAAGGTTTATCACCACATGAGAAAAGCAAACAACCGAGGTTTCTCTTTAATGTAGATATCATGGAAATTTTTGGGGAAAAGGGATTACTTGTTATTTTTTTTTTTTGTTGGTCTTTTTTTTTTTCCCATGTGGCAAAACTTTAAAAGGGAAACTCCTTTCAAAATACTTTTTACTTTTTCTTGTTAAAAAGGGGGCAAAGATTTGTGGCAAAGATAACAGCAAAAAATTTCATTTCCCCTGACGGTTTGCTTGTTGAAAACATTTGGGGAAAAGTTTAAATCACGAAGGACTACTGCCTGTCCCCTCCCCTAACATTTGTTTTTGGGAATTTGACCTCCCTTGAATCGAAAGAATGAGCTGAACTGAATACCATTTTTACCCATGACAAAAGCCCAGCCAACAATACCAAAAATTACGGGCGGGGGGGAAAAAATTGAGGTTTTTGTAGTCACTTAAAGTACCTTTGGGAGTTCTTATTAAAAGATGGTTTCAAAGACCGAAATCCTCGCAAGAGTACAAAAGAGTGGGCCAAAAGGGGAAAAGTCAAGACCTTCGGGAAAGATAAAAATTTTCCTTTTCTCAGGAAAAAAGGGCAAGTACGGCGGTTTAAAGTAAACCCCTCTACATACCGGGTTTGCGGGGAAAATCCTTGACATTGAATCCCCAGATCTAAAAAGGAAGGGTTTCCGGGATTTTAAAGATGAGATCCCAAAAGACCCCTTTGGCCCCATTTCATACACGACCACATTACCAACAAGAATTCCCGACAAACTATCACCCAACAAGTAAAGCAGTACAAAGGGACCTGTTTCCCACAGTCAAGAAAAAGGAAGCAAATATGGTATGGACATGTGACAAGTTCGGGTTGGGCCCCAAAGGACCTTTCAAAAGGGAAAACATTTCGGGGAAGAAAAAAATTGGCGGGCCCGAAGAAGATAGGAAAAAAAACAAACATAACTGAATGGAAAGGGAAAAGCTTTCCACAACCCAGGCACCTGTATTGCCCTCAACCGCCGCAATTTGGAGCCAACGGGTTGCAACTTTTTCCGCAGTCATTTTTCCCCCCCCCTACCCCCGGGAAAAGGGGGTTAGGGGGAACCCAGTTTGGATTTCTTTGGGGTAAAACCCTCAAGGGGCTCTCCCGGGGAAAACCGTGCTCATCAGAGACGGCCCCACCATTTTTTTCCTTTTTTCTTTTTTCCAGGGTTTATTTTTTTCTCTATCAGATTTGCCATTTTTCTGCAGAATTTTCCCGGGGGAAAACGATCTTTTTTAACCTGGGTTTTTCCCCTTGTGCTCTGACTTAGACGTTGCTTGCCCCCCCCCTGGGTTTGGCTTTTTGAAAAAAGAACCCGGGGTTAAACCCAATAAAGGTTTGGTAAAGGTGTTTTGGGACTTTTCCTTTAATTCCCGGAGGTTTTTAAATTCCCCGGGCAAGGGCCCTTTTGGAATTTTTCAACGTCCAAAAAAGCTGAGGGGGCCCAAATATTTTCTCAAAGACCAGCCTGCAGGCTGGGTAAAAAGGATGCCAACCTTTGCCACTGGTTTTTAGCGGGGTGACTTTTTTCAAATACAGGTTGATGGGTTTTCATGGTTTGTAAAATGGGGCACGGCATTTCCAGAAAGGGGTTTACACCCCTTTCCCGCCGTGACAAAAACCACCAAAAACCCCACTCTCTTTTTAAAGCAACAAAAAAATTTTTCTGGATTTGGAGTTTAGGGGCCTATCCCGGGATTACTTGAAAAGAACTATACAGTCATCCCAAATTTCTCATTATTTTAAATTTTCCACAGTGATTCTTAGATTGAATGATGACTCAGAGGAATACTTTGGGGGCCCCCCCGGGGTTTAAGCGGAAAAATTTAAAGCAGCAGCTTTGATTTTCTCCGAAAATTTAAAGGGAAAGACTTTTTTTTAAGATAAATTTTGTTTGGGGGTTTTGCTTACGTTCTAATTTTGTTTTTTTTAAACTTTTTTTTTTTTTCCCTTTTTTTTTTCAAATTAAACCCCAGCGGGAAATACCCACGACAGTTTTTTAGCATCAAAAAATTCGCCAAAATAGAAACCCTGGGAGATCACTTCTCTCTATACAAATAAAAAGGGAAAAAACATCTCTTTGCAAAATGAGACAGGGGGCTCAGAAAAAAAATAAAGAAAACAAAAAAAGACATGCAGGAATAGACAGGACCGAGTATCCGAACACAGGGAAAAAAAAAACTAGAACCGGGGGAACGAAAACCAAGAAAAACAAATTTTGGCCAAAAAAATTCACAACTTTTTTAAACAGTTAAGCCAAAGAGACGGGAAAAGAAAAGAGAAAGGGGAAAAAAAAAAAAACCAGGAAAACCCAAAACCCATTTTAACGGGAAAAACCTGGTGTTTTTCAAAGAAAAAAAAAAAAAAGGGGGAAAGACAAACGATGTAAAAAAAGCGAAAAAAAACAAAGAAAACCCCAAAAAAAAACCAACAACCAGAATAGAAGAGGCCCCAAAAAATAAAAACTGAAAAAAAATCTGGTACAAAAAAAAGAACTGTAAAGGAATAAAACCCGCGAGAATAAACAATTTGAAAATTTAAACTTTAAAAATCAAAAGGGAAAAAAATATCCCAAAAAGCCTACATTTAAACAAAGCAATGACACAAAAACAGTCAGATTTAATATAACGAAAAGAAAAGCAAAAAAATTTAAAAAAAAAAAAAGAAAAAAGAAGAAAAGAAAGAAAGAAAGAAAAAGAAAAAAAGAAAAAAAGAAAGAAAGAAAGAAATAAGAAAGAAGAAAAAAAAAGAAAAAAAAAAAAAAAAAAGAAAGAAAAAAAGAAAAAGAAAGAAAGGAAAAAAAAAAAAAGAAAAAAGAAAAAAAAGAAAAAAAAAAAAAGAAAGAAAAAAAAGAAAAAAAAAGAAAAAGAAAGAAAGAAAGGGAAAAAGAAAAAAAGGGAAAAAAAAAAAGAAAAACAAAAAAGAAAAAAAAGAAAAGAAAAAAAGAAAAAAAAAAGGAAAGAAAAAGGGAAGGGGGGAAAAAGAAAGGGGAAAAAAAAAGGGAATAAAAAAAAAAAAAAAATTTGGGAAAAAATGGTTTAAAAAAAAAAAAAAAAAAAAAAAAAAAATTAAAAAAAAACGAAAAGGAAAAAAAAAAAAAACCAAAAAAAAAAAAAAAAAAAACAAAAACCCTCCCCCTCTTCCCTTCCCCCTTTTTTTTTCTTCTTTCCCCCCCTTTTCTCACCCCCACAAAACCACACACTCCCCCAAAACCCCACACACCCAAACCCCATTTTTTTTTTTTCACCCCCCCCACAAACATAAAACAAAACCGAAAAAGCGCGCCCCCACACACACACACACACACCACGCACCCACCCCCGGGTTTTTAATAGCAATTAAAATTACGATGGTTTTAAAAACCAAAAGGGGGGTTTTTCCCCGATACTGTGTGATAGGCCCTTTTGCCCCTTTAATTGTCAAAACCGAGCGTTGTAAACCCTTTCCAACGGTTTCGTGACGGGGGGCTACACTGGGTACAAAATGATATAAGGTTTTTTATATTTTACTTTTGGGGGTTTTTTTGTTTTTTGTGTGGTGTTTTTGGGTGTTGTGTGTGTGGTGTGTGTGGTGGGGGGTTTGTGGGGTGGTGTTTATATATTTGTGTATGTGTGGGTGCGTGCGTTTGTAGTATTCTTCAGTTTAAAAGCCCCTTCCAATTTGTGTTTTCAAAACGGTAAAATGTTTTGTTGTGTGTGTATTTTGGGTTTTAATTTTTGTTTTTTGGTGGTTTTGTGCGTTTCGTGCGTGCGTGCGTGGTGCGTGGTGCGTGCGTGCGTGCCGTGCGGGGTGCCCGGTTTTCGTGCGGGGTTTTGTGGGGTGTTTGGTGTTTTTTTTGGTTTTAGGGGGGGGGGGGGTTGCGCAAAAACTTAACAATCGCAATAAAATTGGGAAAAAAAAGCAAAAAACAAGAATTTTGGAAAATCAATTTGATCCTTTAGGTCAAAAAAGATAGCAAATAAATTTAAAAAAAAATGGACAAAATAAAAATGTGTGGGTTTTAAGTCAGTAACGACAAAAGGACCAAAAAAAAAAAAGAGAACTCTAAAAATCAAAAAGAGAAAAGAGCAAGTTTAAAACTACTTTAAAAAGAGGGGCGATCCCAAAATTTACTTTTCAGCAGGTTTTAAACGCCGAGGAATGTTTTGAGGTTTTTATAATGTAATGGAAAGGCGGGGAGACATGGGAACTGTGCAAAAAACCCCCTTGCAAGAAAATTTTCAGAACAATCGGGGGGTGTCAAAAACGGGGGGCGAAATTTGAGGTGGAAAAGGTCAGGGGCTACTAGTTTCAAGGGGAAAAACCAAACCCCCGTTATTGTGCGGGTTCCCGTCTCCGAAAAATTAAAAAAAGACAGTGGGGCTGAAGGATCCCAGAAAACTGAAACATTAGGGGGGTGGTTCGGGGGAGAGCATCTGCCCCCTGCCAAATTACAGACTTCGGAAACAAAAACTTTTTGACACAAATTTTCATCTTGGAAATTTTGGCCCCCCGGGAAAAATCCCTTTTCAAAACCCAAAAAATGGCAAGGGCTGGGGGCCCAAAAAAATTCGGGGGCAAATATTTGACGAGCTATTTCAAAAAGAATGCTTTCAATTTTTAATAACAGAGTAAAACCCATGATTTTAAAAATTCCCTTTAAAAAAAAATTTTGTTGTGTTTTTGCCCGCGCGCTTTATTTTTGTTTTTCCTTTTTTCATTTTCTCAACTTCTTTTTTAAAAGGGGTTTCATTTTTCCGAAAAGTTTTATCTTTACCTTTTTTTTTTATTTTTTAAGCGGGAAAGGTTTACGCAAATTGGGGTCCCTCTATTTTTGGCGGTTTTTTTTCGGGTTCCGGTTTATTTGGCTGATTGACCGGTTTCACTTACAACGTTCTAGGGGGAACTGGGGAAAAGGGGGGTGATGGTTTTCAATTTTTTTTATTTACTTTTATTTTTGATACATGCAGGCACCGTTTGGAAAAAAGGGTTTGTTGGGCATTTTTTAAAAGATCTCTTTGTCCTGTTCCCCCTGTCTGTCGTCTGTTTTGTCTGGCCCGGCTGTTCTGTTTTGTTCTCTCTCTCTTTCCCTTTTCTCTCTCTCCTCTCTTTTCTCTTTTTCCCCATATCTCTCTCTCCTTTCCCCTTCTCTCTTCTCTCTCTCCTCTCTCTCTTTTTCTTTGTTTGAGGAAAGTTAGGTAGGTGCACCAAAAAAAAAACGGGGACCAAAACATTGTACTCGGGAGATGGTTCTCTTCCCCTTTTTGTTTGCCTTTGTTTTTTTTTTTTTTTATCATTTTTTTTATTTTTGTTTTTTATTTTTTTTTAATCTATTTTGGGGTCTGTGCATGTCGATGTTTAAACCGGGAATTTAAATTTGGGGAAAACTTTAGGTATTTTTGTATTGAGGGTTTTTAAAAAAAAAAAGTTTTGGAACCGCATCCCTTTTTAAAAACTATAAGTAAGTTGATGCTGAGCTGCGGGTTTTTTTGTGAAAAGATCGCGGGGCGAGGGGACACTTTTTTAAATTTTTATTTTTTTTTTTTTTTTTTATTTAATATATATATAATTAAAAAAATTTTTTGAGTAAAAAAAAAAAGAACATGGTTTTTTAAACAATTAAAACAGTGGATGCTTTTGATATTTTTTGGGGGAAAGTGTAAATTGAGGGAGAATTTAACATGACGGATTCTGTTTTATGACGTTTTCATGTTTTAATGCCTATTTTGTCCAGGGAAAATTTTTGTCCTGAAGGCGGAGAGGTTCGGCTGCTTTGGGTTGCAGCTGCTGCTGAAATGGGCGATGACTGATTTAAAAATCCCTTTTTAAAAAGAACAAAACTCCCCAGAAGGGCTCTGTTTCTTAGTCCCTGCCCTAGTATTGTTTTTTATACCCTTTCTTGAATTATTTATTTATTTGTTTACTCTTTTTTATTTTAGGATGGTGGAGTGGGGACTCGTGTGCATTTTTTATCCCTTTTCCCCCGGGGGTGTGCGGCTTTTAAATTTTGGGCACTGTTTCCCCCCGGCACCCGGTAGCCTGCCCTTGCCCCGGGGGGCGGGCAGGATTTGGGGGGTGCCCCGGGGTTCTGCGTGCGTTGGCCGGGGGGGGGGGTTCGGGGGGGGGTGGGGGCCTCGGGTTTTTTAGTTAAACCGAGGAAAAATTTGGGGGAGAGTGGAGTCTGCCTGAGGTTTTGGTCCAGCGGAAAGGGGTCCCCTTAGGGGGAATCAGCCCGGGGCGTCGGATTGCTTGCGCAATGGGTTTTACCACTAAGGTTTTTCCCGTCATTACATTTTTCATCGGTTTTTTGGGTTTAAGCGAGGTTTGGGGGGGGGTGATGGCGATAATGATTTGGGGATAATTTTTTTGTTGTTTTCTTTTATGAAATTTTTTTATTATTATTATTAAAAGGGTTTTTGGGTTTTTGGGTTTTTGATGTTGTTTTTTATTGTAGTTATTTTAAATTTTTTTAAATTTTTATTATTTGACTTTAAAAGGGGGTTATAACCGGGAAAAAGGGATTTTTGCGGGTTTCTTTTTGTAAAAAGATCGAACTTTTTCATTTTTTTTTTTTTTTCTTCTTGGTATTTAAATTTTTTTAAAATGTTTATTTTTTTTTGGGGTGGGTTTTTTTTTTCCCCCTTTTTTTTTGGGTTTTGGGGTTTTTTTCTTTTTTTTTTTCCCCCTTTTTTTTTTTTTTTTTTTTTGGGTTTTGTTTTAAGGGGGTTTTTTTTATCCCCTTTATGGGGTTTGGGTTGGCCGGAAAGGGATTTGGGATGGTTATTGTTGGGTTTTTTGGATTGTTGTAGGGGGGTGGTTTTTAAAGGGTTTCGTTTTTTTGGTTGTGTTTAGTTGGTTTTCGGGAATGGGTTTATTTTTTTGGGTGAAAGTGAATTGGGGGGTTTTTTCGTTTTTTAAAGTTTTTGTTCTTTTTTAAATGGGGGCGCTTTTAAAATATTTTTGTTGGGAAGAGGATTTTTTTTTTTCTTGTGCCAGGGGCCTTTTAAAAAGCAACAAAAAAAAATTTTTTTTTTTTTTTAAGGAAATTTTTTCAAAATTCTCTATTTTTAATTATCCTTTTTTAAATTTCCCATTTTGAACCCCAAAAGGGCGAATACGTTTCTTGAATTTGTAATGGGGAAAAGGGGTTTTTTTGTTTCCCAAATCCTTTTTCAAGCGGTTTGCCGTCCCCTTTTTCAATTTTGAATTCCCCAAAAATTTTTAAATAAAATCCAAAAAAATTTTAATTTAATTTTTTCCCCGTTGGTTTTTTAATTTAAATTTTTGTCCGGGTTTCAATAATGGGAAAAAATTTTCTTATGTTAATTTTTTTTCAGGACTCCGAGGCCCGCCAGGTTTTTTTAAAATTTTTAGGGATATCTTCCAGTGGGGTTTTAAATTTTTTTTGGGGTTTTTTGAAATGTTTTTTCCCAGATCAGTTTTTCTTTTAAATTCAAAAATTTTTTAAACAAAAATTCTAGGAAATCAGGGTCAAAACAAAAAGGACGAATTTTTTAAAATTTGAAAAACAAAAGTTATTTGGGGGTTTCCAAAAACCCCAAGGCCCCCAAAAGGACTATTGGCGAAGGGGCCCTTTAAAAAAGGGGTTAAATTTTTTCCCCTTTTCAAAAATTTCCTCCCTTTTAAAAATTTTTTAAATCAAAAAAAAAGGACCCGGGTTATTAACCGGTTATAAGAAAAAGACTGGCTTAAATTTAGTTATTGGGCCAAAGGAAAAGAAAAAGGGGGGCCCATTGTATGGGTTAAAACCTTTTTTGGGGGAGAATAATCTTTTGTGAAAGAAAATTAAAACAAGTTTTAAAAAATAGAAATTAAAATATGTGTTTCTTCCTTAAAATTTCCCCCCGGGAAAAAATCAAAGGGGAACCCCCTTCCCAAAGGGCAGATTTTTTTCCCGTCCCCCGATCCTATTGTTTAAAAAGGTTTTAAAAATTATGAAAAAAGATCCCAAAAAAATTTCTATTTTAAAAATTTTAAAAAAGGGTTTTAAAAAAAACTTTCCCGGAAATAATATTTGGAAAAAGGGAAACAAATTTAAAAAAATGTTTAATTTAAGAAGATGGACTCCCAAAAAATCTGAAAATTTTAAAAATACAAAGAAATTGGGTTTTTAGGTTTTTTTTTAAAAAAAATTCAAAAATTTTCATTTTTTCCCAGAAAAAGGTTCTGTTGAAGGGGGGAAATTTTTAAAAAAATATTTTTGAAATTTTTAAAAAAAACGTCTTTAAAAAGTAAATTTAAAAATGAAAAAAAAGGTTAATTTAGGAAAAAACGGGTTTTAAAATTTTTGGGGCATGAAGGGGGTAAAAGGGAAAATTAAAAAAAGGGGTTTTTAAAAAATTATTTTTATAAAATACTGTTTTCAAAGGAAGCCCAAATAGAAAAGGGTTGAAAAATACAAACCAAAAAACCTAGTAAACAAAAAATTTAAAAACAACATAAAAACCCCCAAAATCAATTTTTTTTAAAGGGAAAACGCAGTTAGAAGGGGGAAAAAACCCTGGAGAAGCCCAAAAAAACAGGCACTGGGGAAAAATAAAAAAAAATAAAAGTCCTTGGGCCCGATGGATTTTTCTGTTTAAATTTTTTTAATTTTTTTCCCGGAAACAGGTTGGTCCATTTTTTGGGGAAAGGGCCTTCCCAAATTTAAAATTTTTGGGGAAAGGGGGAAATTTCAGCACCCCCAAAAAAAAGTATTATTTTTGTATTTTCCCAAAAAATATAAGAAAAGTTTTTTTTAAGAATGGAAAAGGGAAAATTTCCCCCTTTAAATGTTGTTACAAAATTTAATCTTTCAAAAACAAATTTCAAAAAGAGTAAAATCTTATTACCTTATCTTATTTTTGAAGATCAAAAAGGATTTTTAAAAAAAAAGATTTATAGGGACCCCAAAATTCGAAATAAGTATGATAGATTCAGTATTTAAACAGGGGAAAATTTTTCCGGGGTTTCTTTATGCCTTTATTTTTTAAAAAAACCTTTTAAATCTATTGCCCGGCATTTTTGTTCAAGGGCCCTTTTGCTTTTGGGTTTTTGGGAAAGACCTTTTGTCATGGATTTTCTTTTTCCCCCCAAAAAATTTAAAAAGTCTTTTCCCGGGTTTAAAGGACAAATTTTTCACGTGGTTTGCCCATTCAGGGGTTCCAAAAGGGGGGATCCATATCGCCATATCTGTTTTTTTTTTGGGTAGAAAGTCCTTTGGGATAAAGGGCTAGACAAGGGAAAAGAAAAAAAAGGCATTTGGTTTTGGGGAAACCGGCCCAAATTTCACAATTCGCAGACACCTGAACTTTTTTTTAACGGGAACTGGGAAAAAAAAAATTTTAAGAGGCATTTCATTCTTGATACTTTTTTGGGGAAGTCCCAAAGTACTTAATCAAACAAGATGTGGCTTGTGGCTTGGGAAAACAAAGAACCCACCAAGGGCGCTTCAGTCCCATTTTCAATGCAGTGGGAAAACCCCCAAGGTTTAAGTTTTTTAGGAATAGGGGGCCCCTTAATAATTTTAAAAAAAGGGGAAAATTTTAAACCAAAGAAAAATTTGCTGAAAATTTAAAAAAACTTTTTTTAAACTATGGCCCTTTTGCGCAAAAATTTCCCCAAATTTGGTTGAGTTGCTTTTCTTTAAATTTTATTAAATTTTTTTTCCAAGGGTTGTTTTCACTTGTGGATGTTGTTGCCCCAACCCTTCCCGATAAAAGTAGTTGATTTATCCCAAAAAAAAAAACCCAAAGGGGGATCATTTTTTTTTGGAAAACAAAAAGGGTAGGATTATCAAAAACAGTTTTAAAGGTTTTTTTCGCGAAAGGGGAATTGGGAAAATACCAATATCAAAAAGGGACATAAACGCTTTTAAAACTTTTTTTTTGGGTAAGACCCTTTTCAAAAAAATATTTATAAAGGGAAAAAAATTAAACTTTAAAATAAACCCCATTCTAAACCCCATCTTGAATTCTTGGGGACTGATCTCCCCTGTGACAGAAACCAAACAAACCCCAAATTTACTTTTGGGAAAAAGGGCCTAAAATCATTACAAAAAAATTTTTGGAAAAAAAAGTTTTGTATCAAAATTTAAAAAAATTTTTTAGGAAACCTTTGTTTTTTTTAATTTAAACATTCGTTGGGAAAAGAACTTTTTTTTAAGAAATTTGGGATGAAAAAGGGGTATGTTTCTTCATTAAATTTTCTTGGGTGAGAAGGTTGTTTTTTTTACAGTTTTAAGAGTTTAATTTGGGAAATAATCTACAGAAATGATTTTATTACATACATGGGATGTGGCCAAATGTTAAAAGTTTTTAAGAAAACAAACAAAAGATATTTTTGATAACTAGCATTTAATTTCCCCCAAAGCTCTTAAGGTTATTGCTTTATATCCCCAAAGGGGGCCCATTTTTTTACGATATCCTCATTTGGGGGGTGATTTTTCCCAAAAACCCAAAAGGGTTTTCAAAAATGGGACGTAAAATTAAACCATTTCAATTGGAATTTGGAAACCTTTTAGAAAAATTCAAAAATTAAAGAAATTAAACTACGTTGGGTTTCCAAAAAAAGATTACACATAGAATTTTTCAACCAATAATGGCCTCCCTGCACTTAATGTGGTTCATGAAAAACCCGCCGGATTCTGCAGTAGAGGGTTTGGATAGTATAACCTTAAAGCTGGGCTTGTGATTGTATTTCCCAAACCTTTTGGGCACGTTGGGGGAAAAATATAAAAAAAAACCAAATTTTTTAAAAAAGCAAACCACAATTTTTTGAATTTAAAACAATTGTATTGTTTGGATGTGATGATGCCTATAGGGCTGACCCATTTTTTTACCCCGGGTTTATTACATGCAAAATTTTTCCAAATTTTCGATTGGGAAAATCAATAAAACAATCCCCAGTTCTTCCTTCGGACATTTTCTTGAAAAAAGGGTTTGAAAATTGGCAAAAAATATTTTTGTTTTTCAAAATGACTCAAAAAAGTTTGGGAAATGGGTTGGGTTTTTATATAACATATAAAAGAAAATTTTACCCTTCTCTTTTTATGCAAATAAAAATTAACCTCTATTAACCCGTCTTTTTTTCCCCAAATTTTTTTAAACGCTGTTTTACTACTCTGATAATTATGTTTTTTGTGACTAATGGGGAGTAATTATGGGGCATCAAATTTTTGTATGGAGGAGGTAAATGTATCCCATCTCCACATGGATCAGTAACCCGCTACGGGTTTTGGAAAATTTCTATAGGGATTTTGTATTTTTTGGGGGCCAAAATTGTGTGGTAAAATGTTTTTGGACTCCTTTGCACATACAAGAATCGAAGTTTCTATACAAAAAATTAAACCAAACAATAAGATTTTTCTGCCTATTAGTTTCCAATGATTTGAATTGATAACCCCCTTTTTGTCAGTGTATGTTTTTTTATATGTGTGTGTTTTTTATGTGTTTGTGGGTTTGTGTAGTAAGGGAAATTTTTTATGTTGTGGTAAAAAAGTAAAAAAGGGGGTTTTTGTGGCTGCGGGGGGGGGGGGGGGGGGTGTATGTGTGTATATTGCTTTTTAAAGCATATCTTTTATGAAAGTTTGCTTGTATCTTTCCCCGTTCCATGTGTTTGAAGTTCTATTTTATTAACATTTTCCCCAAAGTGTTTTGAAATTTTTTGAATTTGGTTTTCTTTTGCCTCTATTACTTAGTCCCCTTTATTAAAAAAATTAAAGTACAAAATACAAGCTAGCTTGGGAAAAAAGGTTTTTTGGGTTTTTACTTGAATTCATGGGGCTTTTTTTTGTTTAAAAACGGGTTTTAAAAATGACTTATTTGTTTTAATTTTTTATTGTTTTTGGGGGCATATGCAAAAAATTTAAAAAAAAGTTTAAAAAAAAAAAAAAAAGAATTTTTGAAAAAAACAAATTGAACAGCTAAAAAATTTACTTTTCAATTCAAAATAAATAGAGGTGTCCTTTTAAATTAAAAGGGGTCTGAAAAAGGGAATCGCTTAATGACAATACAATTTTTGTATTTTTTGGAATGTCTTTTTGAACTTGCTTTTTAAACTACGGACTGGGGGAAAATAAAATTTTTGTCAAAAAAAGCAGACTTTTTAGCGGGAAATTTTAGATCGATTTTTTTCGAACATTAAAAAATCCCTTTTTTCAAAAAATGGGATGGGGGAAAAGCTGCACCCCCCTCATTTTTGTTAAAAAGGGGAAAACCCTTGTGTAAAATTTGGGAATTTTTTTTGTTTTTTAGTTTGATTTTGTGTGTAATTTGTTTATTTTGTATTTTTTTAAAAATTATGGCTAGGTTTTTTTCATTACCGTTTGTGGGGCGTGCGGGGTAAAGCATGTGTTGGGGGGTGTGTGTGGGGTGCGTGTGTGTGTGTGTTGGGGGTGTGTGTTGGGTGTGGGTGTGTTGTGGGTTGTGTGGGGTGTGTGTGTAAACTTTTATTCAGGGGGTAAAAAGAATAAGCAACCATTTTGGTTTTTTTTATATCCAGCCCCCTCGTGAAAAAAAAATTTTAAAAAAAAAAAAAACCCGCGGGGCTGGGCGTGCGTGCGTGCGGGTTTAGTGGGGGGGTGGGGTGGTGTGTGGTTGTGGTGTGTGTGTGTGTGTTTTGTTTTCTTTGGTTTTTTTGGGGTCTTTTTGTGGTTGGGGTGTGCATGTCTCATTCACACTGGCATGCGGATGTGTCCTGCAAAAAAATTATCTAAGTTCATACTTGTAAAAACGGGGGCGTCTTGTAAGTTTTTATGAAACCATGCCCCGCATTTTGGGGGCGGGCCCCTTGCGTGGCAGGAAGGGCTCCTAATTTTCAAAAGCGCAGACCTTTAAAATGAAACATAAAAAATTTCAGGTTTCTTTCCCAAAGAATAACGGCTAGCGTTTTATCGTCAGTCAGTCCACACTGAAAAACAGACCCACCCAACTTTAACAGTGTCGCTGTAGCACAAACCCCAAGATCCCCGCGTGGGGGTTTGATTTTCGCACGGGTTTAAAAGAAACCCAGGGGGGAAAAAAAAATTTTAACAAAGGGTTTTCCCGGGTTGGGGGGGGGGGGGGGGGGGGGGGGGTGCTGGGTAGCTTTGGGGGAGAGCGTTAAGGGGGGTTTTTTATCTGACTGTCCCTGTTGAGCCACTACCGAGGGAAACCGTTCAAAAGGATTTTTCTTCTGGATGGACACGACTCCACTCCCCCCCAAAGTCTGGATGGGAAAAAATAAAACGATTCCCCGTTGTGTATGCGAACAATTGCGCCAGGTTAAAACCTGTTCTGCCTTTTTTAAAGGGGTAGGGCCCCCTTCATGCTGGTAGAACGGGGACAGAATTAGAAAGCACGTTTAAAACTGGTTTCGTTCAGAACATCGTCCCTAATGTCGGATAATGGCCCCACCCTTTATGGAGGGCAAAAAACAGTCGGAATGCGGAAAATCCCCTCATTGGTAAACCGCGGAG
>CM054143.1:56000798-56008298 GCA_028751875.1 Rapana venosa | reverse complement strand
GAGCCATTAGAATTATATCTATGAACTGCCAGGGCCTTGCAAATGCAACAAAGAGACGAGATGTCTTTCATTATTTAAGAAATACAAATTGCTCTATTTTCCTACTACAAGATACCCATATTGACCCCAAAATGGAGCGATATATCCGTTCTGAATGGGGCTACAAGTGTTATTTTGCTTCCCACAATTCAAGTTCAAGAGGTGTAGCCGTCCTCTTTAATAACAATTTTGAATTCAAAGTAAGAAAAATCTATAAAGACCCTGATGGTAATTATATATTTGTCTCGGTTCATATAATGAATAAAGACTTTCTTATAGTTAGTATGTATGGACCTAACAGAGACTCACCAGAGTTTTATAATGAATTGGAGGGCCATATACACGATGTGGGCTCTGAAAATCTTATTGTTGGAGGAGACTGGAATCTTGTGCTAGATCCAGACTCTGATTACTTTAATTACAAGCATGTCAACAACCCAAAGGCTCAGGAACAGGTCAAACATATGATGACGAATTTAAACTTGTCAGACATGTGGAGGGAATTCCATCCCCAGGCCAAAAGGTACACATGGCGAAGGAGTAACCCTGTGCAACAAACGGCAGATTTTCCGGCTCAGACTCCCTGTACTTACAGTCAAAGACGGGATATCAAACCAGGTTATAGAACAGACCACTCGATCATAACATTGAAGCTCTCATTGAACAAAGAAAGAAAGAGGAGCTCATTATGGAAATTTAACTCATCTCTTCTGAGAGATAAACTATTTGTGAAAGAGGTAAACAATGTTATAAAAATAGTTATTGAAGAATATGCTGCTCTTCCTTATTCTCGGGAACAAATCATTAATATTCCTAGTGACGAGATTCACTTTACTATCCCTGATCAATTGTTCTTAGATGTTTTACTTATGAAAATAAGATCAAAAACAATTTCATTTGCCACAATGAAAAAGCGTAAAACTGTAGACCGCACTAACTATTTAGAAAACAGTATTGAACATCTTGAAAAGAAACTTGTACTGACCGACGAAGAGACTCGACAACTTAACAATGACAAAGAGGAACTGGTTAGGATTAGAGAGAAACAAATGCAAGGGGTTTTACTACGTTCGCGAGCAAGATGGGTGGCTGAAGGGGAAAAAGTAACAAAATATTTCTGTAGTCTTGAAAAACGTCATTATATTAGTAAATACATGAACAAATTAAGGTTATCAAATGGTAACGTAACATCAGATCATGAAGAGATAGTTAAAGAAGTACAACATTTTTATGAAAACCTGTATGCAAGGAAGCAAATAGAGGATTGTGAAATATCAGATCTAGTAGGAAATATCCCTAAACTCACTGATATAGAGAAATCGCAGTTAGAAGGGGAAATAACCATGGAAGAAGCCACACAGGCACTGAAAAATATGAAAAACAATAAAAGTCCTGGCTCAGATGGATTTACTGTTGAATTTTTTTAATTTTTCTGGAAACAGGTTGGTCCATTTGTGGTAAGAGCTCTAAATAATAGTTTTTGGAAAGGGGAACTTTCAGCACCTCAAAAAGAAAGTATTATTACTTGTATTCCAAAAGGAGATAAAGAAAAAGAATTTATTAAGAACTGGAGGCCCATTTCCCTCTTAAGTGTTGTGTACAAAATTGACTCTGCAAGCATTGCAAATAGAGTAAAATCTATATTACCTTATCTTATTAATGAAGATCAAACAGGATTTATAAAAAATAGATTTATAGGAGACAACATTCGACTAATTTATGATATGATTCAGTATTTAAACAGGGAAAGTTTACCAGGGTTACTTTTATGCCTTGATTTTGAAAAAGCCTTTGACTCTATTGCCTGGTCATTTATGTTCAAGGTCCTTTCTGCTTTTGGTTTTGGCAAAGACTTCTGTCAGTGGATATCTGTTTTCTACAAAAATATAAATCGTCTGTCCTGGTTAATGGACAAATGTCACAGTGGTTTCCCATCTCGAGGGGTTGCCGACAGGGAGATCCTATATCGCCATATCTGTTTATTTTGTGTGTAGAAGTCCTTGGTATAATGACTAGACAAGCTGAAAAGATAAAAGGCATTAGGATTGGAGAAACCGAGCACCAAATTTCACAATACGCAGACGACACTGAACTTTTTTTAGACGGAACTGAAGAAACATTTACAGAGGCAGTTAACATTCTTGATACATTTGGGAAGAAGTCTGGCCTGTACTTGAATGCAAACAAGACTGTGGCTGTGTGGCTTGGAAGACAGAAGAACTCACCAAGACGCTACAGTCCTCATTTACACATGCAGTGGAATCCTCCAAGGTTTAAGATATTAGGATATGGCTCTCTAATAATTTAAAGGAATGTGAAGAATTTAATCCGAAAGAAAAATTTGCTGAAATTGAATATCTTTATAAACTATGGCTTAAGCGACAAATTACCCATTAGGTAGAGTTGCTATTCTTAAATCATTAATTTTATCCAAGATTGTACACTTGTGGATGTTGTTGCCTAACCTCCAGATAAAGTAGTTGATTTGATCCAAAAAACAGTGTATCAGTTTGTATGGAATAACAAACAGGATAGGATTAGTCGAAAAACAGTTGTTAAAGCTATTCGCGAAGGTGGACTTGGAGTACCAGATATCAAAAGGTACATAAACGCTTTAAAACTGCTTTGGATAAGACGCTTACAAAAAAGTACTCATAAATGGAAAAACATAATCTTGAAAATAAACCCTATTCTAGCTCATCTTGAATGTCTTGGCACTGATCTCCCATGTGACAGAAACCATCAACCTAATCACTTTTGGAATAATGTCCTAAGATCATACAAAGAATTTGGAAAGAAGGTTTCTGTATCAACATCTGAAGAAATAATAGGAGAACCTTTGTTTTATAATGATAACATTCAGATTGGGAAAAGAAGCTTTTTTTTAAGAAATGGTATGAAAAAGGTGTATGTTTCATTCATAATTTGCTTGATGAGAATGGTCTTTTTCTCACAGTTCAAGAGTTTAATGGTAAATATAATCTACAGACTGATTGTATTACATACATGGGATGTGTGCAAGCTGTTAAGAGTTATGTAAGAAAACAACACACAGATATATTTGATAACATAGCATTGAATTGCCCTAAAGCTCTTAAGGTTATTGCATCATATCCCAAAGGGGCTCGATTATTTTACGATATCCTCATGCGGGATGATGCAAAACCAAACTGTTGTCAAAATGGGACAATAAATTAAATGCCAATGTCAATTGGAATGGAACTTTCAGAAAAATTCAACAGATTAAAGAAATTAAACTACGTTGGTTCCAAATAAGACTTACACATAGAATATTAGCAACAAATACTGTCCTCATGCACATGAATGTGGTTCATGAAAGCAGCTGCAGCTTCTGCAGAAGAGTTCAGGATAGTATAAGCCATATGCTCTGGACTTGTGATTGTATCCAACCTTTTTGGGCACAGTTGGAAAGATATATAAATCAAAATTTTGAAAATGCAAACAACACAATGCTGAATGAAACAATTGTATTGTTTGGATGTGATGATGCCTATAGGTCTGACCACATTTTTGACATGATTATATTACATGCAAAATTTTACATTTACAGATGCAAGATCATAAAACAATCCCTCAGTTCTGTCACTTCAGGACATACTTGAAAAAGGTGTTTGAAATTGACAAATATATTTCGTTTATCAACATGACTCATAATAAGTTTGTAACTGATTGGCTACCATATAGACATATTATAGAAATTTGACATTCTCTTTGATAGCAAATTAAAGATAATCCTCTATTACCTGTCTTTTTTCCCAAATTATCAAACTGCTGTTATATCTACTCTGATAATTATGTTGTTGTGACTAATGGGTAGTAATTATGTGCATCAAATAGTGTATGGAGGCAGGTGACATGTATCTAGTCTCCACATGGATCAGTAACCCTGCTACTGTTGTGATAGATACGTATATGTATGTGTATGTATCAATATGTGTGTGGTAAAATGTTTGTGGACTCCTCTTAGCACATACAAGAATCGTAAGTGCTATACAAAAAATAATCCAAACAAATAACAGATTTGCATGCCTATATAGTGACCAATGATTTGAATTGATAACCCTTTGTGTCAGTGTATGTTTATGTATATGTGTGTGTATATGTGTGTGTATGCGTGTGTATGTAGGTATTTTGTATGTATGTATGTATATGTGTGGGGGGGGGGGTGTATGTGTGTATATATGCTTGTATGCATATCTATATGTATGTTTGCTTGTATCTTTCCCTGTTCCCATGTGTTAGAATGTAACATTTTATTAACATTACCTCATAAGTGTAGAACATTTTTTGAATTAGTTACTTGTGCCTCTATTACTTAGTACCATTTATTAACAAAATTAATGTACAAAATACTATAGCTAGCTTGAAAAATGGTGTATGTATTGACATTGAATTCATGTGCATTTATGTGTTAAAACGGGTTAAAAATGTTACTTATGATGTTCAACTTATATTTGTTTTGTGTTCATATGCAAAAATTGAATAAAAATGTTTAAAAAAGAAAAAAAAGAATTCTGAAAAGAAACAAATTGAACAGCTAAAATATTAACTTTGCAATTCATATAACTAGATGCTGTCCTTATATTAAAGGTGTCTGAAAATAGGGAATCGCTTAATGACAATACAATTTCTGTCATTAATGGAATGTCTTTTAGAACTTGCTGTAAGCTACGGACTGGGAAGATAATATAAAGTCATAAAAATAGCAGACAATTCAGCTGTAAATATAGATCGATTTTTTTCGAACATTAAACAATCTCTCTATTTTCAAAGATGGTATGACAAACGCTGCACCCGCCTCATTATTGTTCAAAAGGGAACCATCTGTGTAGATTTGTAAATGATTTGAATATGTAGTTTGTATATGTGTGTATATTTGTATATATTTGTATTTTTTTAAACTGATGCGCTAAGGATATTTTCATTACCGTTTGTGTGCGTGCGTGTATGCATGTGTGTTTGTGTGTGTGTGTGTGTGTGTGTGTGTGTGTGTGTGTGTGTGTGTGTGTGTGTGTGTGTGTGTGTGTGTGTGTGTGTGTGTGTGTGTGTGTGTGTGTAAACTTTTTATTCAAGGAGGGTAACAGAATAAGCAACCATTGTTGTTGTTTTTTTATATCCAGCCCTCTCGTGAAAAAAAAAATCCAAGAAAACACCGCGTGCGTGCGTGCGTGCGTGCGTGCGTGCGTGCGTGCGTGTGTGTGTGTGTGTGTGTGTGGTGTGTGTGTGTGTGTGTGTATGTGTGCTTGTGTGTGTCTTTGTGTGTGTGTGCATGTCTCATTCACATCTGTGCTGCGGCTATGTGTCCTCGCACATAATTATCTAAGTTCATACTTGTACATAAACTGTGCGCGCTCTTGTAAGTTGTATGAATCCATGCACGCCAGTCTGTTTGCATGCCTGCTTGCGTGCATGCAAGTGCTCAGTTATCAAAAGCGCAGACCATTACATGAATCATAAAAATTGCAGGCTGCTTCCATGAATAACGGCTAGCGTGTTATCGTCAGTCAGTCACACACAAGCTGAAATCAGACCCACCCAACATGAACAGTGTCAGCTGTAGCACAATGCCACCGATCAGCGATGGAGGTCTGATATTTCGCACGGTTAGAATGACCTAGGAATAAAACAATATTAACAATGGGTCTCGGGATGGTGGGGGGGGGGGGGGGGGGGTGCTGGATAGCTAGTGGTTTAGAGCGTTAAGGGTGGGTTTTTTTATTGACTGTCCGTGTTTGAGCCACTACCGAGGCATCCGTTCAAACGGATTTTTCTTCTGGAGTGGACATCGACTCCACTCCCCCGAAAGTCTGATGAAACAATAAAACGATTCCCCGTTGTGTATGCAGAACATATTGCGCACAGGTTAAAACCTGTTCTGCTTTTCAGAAGAGTAGGCCATTACATGCTGGTAGGAAGGGTGACAGAATTTAGAAAGCACGTTCACACTGGTGCGTTCAGACATCGTCCCTAATGTCGGATAATGGCTACCTTCATGGAGGGCAAAATACAGTCGCGAATGCGACATCCCGTCATTGGTAAACCGCGGAGTAGCCGAGAGACGGGGAGGAAATCTGGAGTCGAGGAACGGGGAAAAGTGTAAAACTGGGGGATAGATTCAGATTCAGATTCAGATTCAGAATATTTTATTGCCACTTAAGTCATGTAGACTTATTTCACACAACAAAAACATCAACTATAATTATTATCTAGTGAGGAGCCAAGGAAGGAGGTGCTTGCTGTATCAAATTTCCAGTGTTGCTGCTGGGTTGTTTTGAACTGACAACATTCCGTGTACAGTAAGGAAGAGAGAGGAATGCACGGTAGGATTTTTTTTCGCTTCTCAACTACAGCCCCGAGGTCCACTAATGACAAGGTTTTGCGTATGCAACCGTTTTCGCACACCGTTAAGGCATTCCGACTTTGGGGATTATGTCTAAACACGCCACCTTTATGCGTGCGTTTTTAGGTTGTGTTTTTTTTTAATATTTTGTCATCTATTCCTCCCAGTACTTAATGGACTACTCTTCTTAAAGTCAGAATAAGTTCTAACGGGTGCGCAAGATGTTCAGCACGCGTCCGGTTCATGGGACTTTGGTTTATACTCTCATCCGAAGGAGTTTTGGGGACAGCAAAGTCGGTGCTGATGTTAACTCCGGGGGAAGAAATCCCTTGAATGGGTGTCTGTGTGGTGGCTTGATCCCAGGCCGTCAGATCACGAGTGCAGCGCTCTAAATTCCAGGCCATCCCACCACCCACAGAGAGGGATGTGACAGGGGCAGACACAGGACGTAGTGCCGTTGTTGTCCACGTGTGATCTAATAACAATTCTACGGCTTTAGGGGCTTATTTCTATCTGCTGAAGCTGTTTTCTGAGATGGCATAGCAAAAATGAAAGTAGAGAGATACAAGGATAGGGGGATAGAGGAACACACTCGGGGGGAAAATGCAGAGTTTAGAAAAAGCAAACGCAGTAACCAAAAGAAAACAACAACAACAGGGGGCAGAGATAGAAGCAGGGATCAGAGCGAAATGTGCTTACACAATCTCAATCGCTGATTCCAAGTGATGCTTTCAGTGAGCTTTGTCCCAAAAGAGATTAGATATATAGGCAGGGGAAAGGAGAGACAGACACACAGACAGACAGGCAGACAGAAAAACAGACAGAAAGTGTGTGTTCAAGTGAAAGAGAGAGAAGATCGAGAGAGATGGAGAATGGTGAGACAGACAGACAGACAAACAGACCGGCAGCCATACATACATAACCAAATATAAAAAATCTACTTCGGCCAACAGACAGACAAACAAAGAGAACACGAAACATGTTGCTGTATCAAAGCATTCAAGTAATAAACTAACAGCCAAAAAAACCACATTTATCATACTACTCCTTCCCTTCTCCTATATCACACCCATTCTCCTTCATCATTTCACTTCCACTTT
>CM054143.1:55993298-55998298 GCA_028751875.1 Rapana venosa | reverse complement strand
GAGAGCCATCAGTCTTCTCCTTTCATTACGATAACTTTTGGGGCGAGGAGGATGGTGAGAGGAGATGGCTGCAATATGGAAATTTGTTGTTGTTATTGTTGTTTTTCTTTCTGTCTGTCTTTCTTCTTCTTTTTTTCTTTTTTCTTTTTTTTTTCTTCTTTCTCTTTTTTTCTTCTTCTTCTTCTTCTTCTGTCTTCTTCTCTTCTTCTTTTTCTTCTTGTTCTTGTTCTTGTTCTTCTTCTTCTTCTTCTTCTTCTAGAGCTCTGAGGGTTTACTAATGGTGAAATTTTGCGTACGCGACCGTTTACACCCATCATCCAGAAATCCACATTCCGACTTCGGGGATGATTTTCTAAACACGACACCAGTGTGCGAGTAGTTGGGCTTTTTCTAATTCTGTCATCCGACCTTACCGGTAATGGCCTAATCTTCCGAAAAGTGGAACGGGTATGCGCAATATGTCCTGCGTATGTTCGCACACGGGACCTGGTTTATACTGTTATCCGAAGGACTTTTGGGGGATTGGAGTCGGTACTGATGTTAACCCCAGGCAAAAAATCTCCTTGAAGGGTTTGTCTCGATGGTGGCTCGGACCCGGGCCGTCAGATCACGAGCGCAGCGCTCTAACCACTAGGCTCTCCCCACCTCACCCCCATATGGTAAATGATAGAATAGACGAGGATTGTCGAATGGAGTGAAGAAGGGTGGAGTAGTGAGGCAGTAAGAGTTTAAGGACTTTTGTTTAAAAAACACAGCAATACATTATCTAACGTACATGATGTGTTGAAAACAAGTGGGTGGACGTGTTGTGCATAAATGCATGGTGAAATACACACATACATACATACATACATACATACATACATACATACATACATACATACATACATACATACATACATACATGAATAACTTCAGAGAGAAAGAGAGAGAGAGCAAGAGAGAAAGAAAAGGAGAGTGGGGAAAGACACTGAGACAGACCGATAGAAATGCTGAGAGAGGACAGACAGACAGAGATACAGAGAGATGGCAATAGGCACTGACTGACAAACACACAAACACACGCAAAAACAACACACACAAACACACACACAAACACACACAAACACACACACGCACACACACACACAACACACAAAACACACACACACACACAACATAATCAGGCAGAAAAATTTATTCTGAAACAAACAAACCAACAAATAAAGATGCAAAACATAGGAAAAATACACACATATGACACACACAAAAAAACACCAGAAAAACAACCACTATCTCCCATTAAAGCTTGTTCCGCAAGGCTAAGTTAGGCCATTAAGTCATTGGTCACATGATGCTTTTGCAACAGCGGGAAGTGAGGGAGGAAGGGGAAGGTGGGCAGCAACAGACGGTAAAGCATGGGGTGATTGATGAGAGGGGGGACAGGGGAAGGAAAAATATTTTTCCCGGATATGAACTGGTTCATCTTCCTGGCTTGTGCTCTAAATTTTATGTCACTGTTAGATGAATGTCACTACCCAAATAAATGTTTATCAAGACCCATGATTTTATGTAGCATTTCTTAACCCATTTATTTGAGATTAACTATTGCATGACAATTACTGTCACTGATGTGTGGTGTTGGTTAGGGTTGTGGTGATGGTTTTGTTTGCTGGGATTAAGGAACAGGGGGGAGGGGGTATATGGGTGCTTGGTGGGAGGGAGGGTGATTGTTCATCTACTCCTCTTTGTTATAATTTTATTGTTGGGACTTCTTCTTCTCCTCCTCCTCCTTCATCATCATCTTCTTCCTCCCCCTTCCTCCTCCTCCTTCTTCTTCGTCTTCTTTTTCTCCTCCTCCTCATCCTTCTCCTCCTCTTCTCTTTCTCCTTCTTTTCTCCCTCTCCTTCTTCTTGCCTCAAACATGATGTATTCAGTACATACACAACGTAGGCAAAGAACGGTATGTAAAGGTAAAAAAGGTACAGGTGTTCCATAACCTATGTGGTCGCAGGAAAGTGAGGCGTCAGAGACCTCAGCTTTTCCAGGGGCCAGTATATTGAGGGCGGCGCCCATCTCCTCTACCTCACTGCTGTACCGCAGCTAAGTTAAGCAGCATCGAGCGTGGTTACCACTTGGATGGGTGACCGTTTGTGCGCCTTGGCTTCAGTACAATGCCCCAGTTCACCCAGCTGTAAATGGGTACCTGTCTCTTTAGCGTCAGGGAAGGTAAAGCAGCGAGGGAGAGGAGATGTGTGCCGCCCTCAATATGCTGGCTTCGATAGAAGTTGAGATCTCTGATGCCTCACTCCCCTACGACCACATAGATTAAGGGACACCTTTACCTTTTTATATTACAGCAGCTCAATGGTAAGTTTATAATGTATTTTTCAAACGCACAAGAAAAAGTACCCTTCTTCCTACTTCAGCAAGAAGAAAGTGCATTTTGCGTTCTAGAATACACGTATTCATTGTCTTAAAGGGCCCCAATGACGTGAAGTTACTTGACATGGAAAATCGTTGCCCTATATAATTCGGTCATTTATGAAGCCAACAATGTCAAGCAATACAGGCTCTAAGCCAATCACAACAGGCGGTACACTATTAAACAGTATGCGACCTTCGAGCTTTAAAATAAACGATCAAATCAACAAATTGTTTTGCACTTATACTGTGCTCTAACCGCATAAAAGCGATGATTAAATGAATAAGAACACGCAAAAAGAACATTATATGCTTACTTCTGTTTCCTATATGAAAAACAATAGCAATTAATCATATCTATATATTAATAATTTTCGTTTACGCGCTCAGCGGTAATGCACCATACACTATAACAGCGCAACAGCTGCTGTAGCGATAAATGGAAGAAGGCGGTATAGTGATGGCTATGACTGGGGATCGAGGAATTAATCTTCCACGAGCTAGCTCTCTCTCTGTATATATATATATAATATTATAATATATATATATATATATATAGTTTTATTTATATATATATATATATATATATATATATATATATATATATATTTATATTGTGTGTGTGTGTGTGTGTGTGTGTGGTGTGTGTACGTATGTATGTAAATAATAATATATATATATATAGAGAGAGAGAGAGAGAGAGAGAGAGAGAGAGAGAGAGAGAGAGAGAGAGAGAGAGATATATAATATATAGATATAGATATAGATATATTCCCAATACACTTTACGCAAACGTCAGATAAAAAACTAGAAAAGTGAAACATTTGTTCAAAATCTGGGTTAAAAGACAACTAACACCAATAGGCAGGATAGCAGTACTAAGTCACTCATTTTGTCAAGACTAATTCACTTATGGATGCTGCTACCTAATCCGCCAGACGATTTTTTTCATACCTCGCAAAGCTACTGCTACAAATTTGTTTGGAACAACAAAAGAGATAAAATAAGTATAAAAGTATCTCACAAAAGTATTTATAATGGAGGTCTTGGATTACCAGATTTGAAAATATCAGCACAATCTTTTAAACTGACATGGCTGAAAAAACTCCAGACAACAAATCATAGGTGGCAGGCTATTGCAAGTTACAACGTTCCACTGATCAACAATATTTCAAAATATGGAACAGAGATCGTTTTAAAATTGTGTAAATCTAATGCATTTTAGACAGATGTATTATGTGCTTACAAAGAATTCTTTTACAAAGCTAACTCTAGTGATTCTTGCGAACTGTTAGCAGAACCAGTTTTTTTCAATAAAAGAATACAGACAGAAAACATGTGTATTGCTACTAAAATATGGATTGATAAAGGCATTCATTGCATAGGAAACTTTTTACTTGGAAATGGCAATCTTATGTCATATGAACAGTTTAGACTTAGATATGATGTGAACATTGATTTTGTTACTTTCACTGGTTATAGATCAGCAATATCAGAATATATCAGAAAAACAAAGGTTGCAATACAAGACAATATTTGCTCAGATATGTCTGCCTGTCTTAAGAAGCTAAACAGTGTACTGAAAGGGTCCAAACCCTTTTATGAGGAGCTTATTAGCAACAAAAATCACCCAAAAAGTTGTACCAAGTGGGATGAAAAACTGAGTGTTGAAAATGATTGGAAACATGTTTTTTGGTATGTTCATAAAATTTCTGATGTTAAATTGAAATGGCTCCAACTTAGGATAATTCACAGGTGTCTTGGGACCAACGTTGTACTGAAAGAGATGGGTGTGACTGACAGTGACTTGTGCAATTTTTGCAATACAGCAGTAGACAGCATTAGACATGTTTTGGCAGTGCACAGTTGTTCAGAGTTTTTGGCAGGCACTTATTGAAGTAATGAATGAAAAATGTGAGAATGTGTTCAATCTGAATATAACAGAGTGTCTGGCTATACTCAGATGTGACAGAAATATAAGTATTGATGATAATTTTTATTTTATTCTGCTACTAGCCAAACAATACATCTATCATTGTAAATTGAATAGTAATAGACCTGTACTTCATGTATTCATCAACAGATTAAGATACAGATATCTTACTGAGGAATATATTTCTCGTAAGAATTTTACACAAAACAAGCTCATTATTAGATGATTCCATATCAACCTCTGTTTGATAACAGTAGTCAAAACAGTCAGCATTTGTGAAAATCAATGTTGTCTACGGTCCTTCCAGTGGAGGCCTTCTGTTGAAAAAAAATTGACACTAGTACGAAATGTGTAAAAACACAGACAAACCTGATTCTGTTTTAGTGCATAGAATGTACAGCAACCGATCATGCCATGCCTGTATTGAGCTTTGTGCCCATTTGGGACCTCTCGGTCAGTCTGTCTGCCTGCTGTCAGGCTGTCCCTCTTTTTCTCTGTTTCTGTCTGCCTACATGACAATCTCTCTCTCTCTCTCTCCTCATCATCTCCTCTCTCTCTCTCTCTCTCTCTCTCCTCTCTCTATTATATATATATATATATAATATAAATTATAAATATATATATATATATATATATATATATAATATAAATATTGATTGTTATT
>CM054143.1:55973199-55975699 GCA_028751875.1 Rapana venosa | reverse complement strand
TCAAGTGATTTTAGAGCTCCCATACCCCCCCCCCCCCAAACAATCCTAACACGAAAGATTGAGCAATAGCTGAAAGCAAGTGTGAGTGTATGAAAATGGTGGTGAAACAGTCAGTTTGTCTGTGAAGCCTGTCCTTAATATGTTGTGCATCATTCCACGATGCGATAACCATGTCATGATGATCGTTGTGCTGCTTATTACTTTTGAAATCAAAATTTTTTAGGATTTATTTGTTTTGTCCCCTGACCCACTTTCCCCTTGTGAAAGGTCCTAAAGCCTACCCCATTAAACTAATTAATTAAGCCTACCACATTATACTAATTAATTAATCCTACCACATTAAATCCTTTCGCATCATAAATTTTCGCCGTTCTCTCTCTCTTTCAAAATATATATATATATATATATATATATATATATATATATATATATATATATATATATATATATATATATATATATATATAGAGAGAGAGAGAGAGAGAGAGAGAGAGAGAGAGAGAGAGAGAGAAATATATAGATATATATCATATATGTGTGTAGATAGATGGATAGATGGATAGATAGATAGATGATAGAGAGATACAGAGATAGATATGTGTGTGTATGTGTGTGCGCGCGCGTGCGTGCGCGGGTGTGTATTAATATATATCTATCTATATAGAGATGATATTCTGTCAGGGTCGCGGTCAGACGTTGGCAGTGTAGCGGGAGCCTTATTTCCGGTGCTGTATGAAATCATTTCCGGTGGCTTTTTGTCATGACAGTCGTCTGGTCATGGACTGGTGTGGAGATACCTACGGTCTGTCTGCTTCTGCTGCTCTGCAAGTCTGCCTCTTTCGGCCTCTTGCTCTGTCTGTCTCTGTATATGTCTGTCTCTGTCCCTCTGTCTAGTCTGTCTCTCTATCTGCGTCTCTATCCCTCTAGCTGTCTCTTTGTCTCTCCATTTTGATCTATATGTTTGCCTCTTTCTGTCTCTCTCCCTCTGTCTTCTGTTTGTCCGTCTATCAGTCTCTGTCTCTGTCGCTCCCTCCCTCCCCCACCCCCTCTCTCTCTCACTTGGGGAGGGGGGGGGGGGTGTTGACTCGCGCGTGCGTGCGTGTATGTGCGCGCGTGCGCGCGCAAGTATGTGTGTGTTTGTGTGTGTATGTGAATGTGTGTGTGTCTGTCTGTCTATCTGTTTGTCTCTCTGTCTATGTGTTTCTCTGTGTGTGTTTGAAGATGTAAGGTAATGTAGTTGAGCGTGGTTGATTGATTCATTCATTGATTCATTCATTCATTGATTCATTAGCCGGATTGATTGATTTGATCGGTTGATTGGTGAGGTAGAGAGGTGAATGAATGGATGGATTGATGGATGGACTTTACAACAATACTAACACACAGCACAATAGTCATTGGAAGCCATGCACTGATATTTTTCTCCCCAGGTACTGCGTCGTGGGCAAGTTGACCCCAGCCAATCTCATCCTAATTAGCGCAGTCTATCTTCAAACATCACTTTGGAAAAAAAGAGCTAGTCAGTAGGTTAGCGAGGCTAATGACTCTGACGATGTTAGCGACTGACAGTACCTTAAGTATAGATCTAGCCTGGAAAGCACAGAGTCGGTTAATTCTCTTCTTAACTGAAAGATCAGCCACACTAATCAATTTTTACCTGGAGATGGGTTTCCCCCCTCTCTTTTCTTCTTTATCGAACACTCAAACGGCAACTATTGTTGTCGGTCTTATGAGCAAAAAAAAATGCCTTGCACTGCTATTAATTAGCCACCTGACGAGTCAGACTCAGCGCATTCGGATTTTTAGTGTGGGAGAGAGTTGTTATATTTTAAGTTTTTCTGGGAGAGGAAAACAAAAGGGGCAGGAGAATGGACCAAGAAGGTAGAAAATAGACAAGAAGGAGGAAGGAGGTAACAGGGGGAAAAGGGAACGATGCAGAAACATAGAGAGGGATAGAAAAGAGGGAGTTCTGTGTATATAATTTCCAGAAGGTGGGGATGCTGTTTTATACTGACAGGCTCCTCGGCATCCCCATGAGGTGCTGGGTTGGGGGTGGGGGATGAAGGGAGATAGCAAGACTAATTATCTTGTTTATTTATTCATTCATTTAGTTGTTTGTTTCGAGGATAATGGAATAAGCACTCGTGTGCTTTTTTCTACATCCAGTCCCCGTGTGTACGCAGTTTTCTAAGTTTTGTCATCCGTTCCCAACGGCACACAATGGCCTACTCTTACGAAAAGCGGAACGGGTTTTAACGTGTGCGCAAGATGTTCTGCGTGCGTTCGCACAAGGGACCTCGGTTCATAGTTTCATCCGAAGGATTCTTAAGGGGAGTGGAGTCGGCACTGATGTTAACTCCAGAGGAAACATCTTCTTGAACGAGATTCGAACAGTAGATGACGAGCGCATCGCTCTAACCACCAGGCTATCCCGTCCCCCTTAACAAATGAGACCTGGAAACTACCGAGTTGGTGAATGTCTTCTTAACTGAAAGATCAA
>CM054143.1:55943199-55948199 GCA_028751875.1 Rapana venosa | reverse complement strand
GAGATAAGAATATCTCACTTATCTCCAAGATCAGACTAATGCGCTCCCTTGTCATATCCATATTTCTGTATGCCTGCGAATCATGGACCCTGACTGCAGATTTGGAGAGAAGAGTACAGGCAATGGAGATGAGATGCTTTCGGAGACTCCTTGGCATCTCCTACAAAGACCACATAAGCAACGAAAGCGTGCATAACAGAATCCAGCAAACCATTGGACCCTATGAGAACCTTCTAACGATCGTGAAAAAGCGTAAACTTAAATGGTATGGGCATGTCACAAGATCCCAAGGAATTACAAAGACAGTTTTGCAAGGCACTGTCCAAGGAGGAAGAAGAAGAGGCAGACCAAGGAAGAGCTGGGAGGATAACATCAGCGAATGGACAGGCCTAGAACTCAACAAAACCCTGAGAAAGGCAGAACAGAGAGAGGAATGGAGGGAACTGGTTGTTGAGTCTTTGAGGGTGCCCCCACGGTCGTCAGACTACGGGACAGATAGATAGATAGAGATAGATAGTACTTGTTTCTTCATGCGCATAGGAGTGTGGACTTGTACGAAAAGTTCATGCATGTGAAGAAATCCACGCGCTCAGGCACACCTGCATCCTTGGATGAGACTATAAACCGAGGCCCCATGTTCGAAGGCATGCAGAACATTTTGCGCGCGTTAAATCCTGTTCCGCTTTTCAAAAGAGTAGGCCATTGTGTGCCGGTGGGAACAGATGACAAAATTTACAAGACCGCATACACACGGGGACTGGATGTAAAAAAGCACATGAGTGCTTATTCCATTATCCTCGATATAAAAGAATAAATAAATAAATAAATAAATGTAGGAAGGCATGCACACTCACCTGCACACACGCAGGCAAACGCATGGGCATGTGTGTGCACATTACCTCCCCCCCCCTCTCTCTCTCATTCACATATGCATGTATATTTAAGTGGGATTATGATATTGATACACTGCAAAACAGACCCATTTTACTTCAAAACTCAAATAGATTTGACATGCTTAAAAAATTGTATTGTTTTTCAGAAACTAATTCAAAACATTTGTGGTATGGGTTTGCGTGTGCATGCATGTGCGTGTGCGTGTGTCCATGTGTGTATGCGTGCGTGTGCATGTGGGTGTGTGCATGCATGTACACAAATGCATGTGCATGCCTCTGTATGTATGTGTGTGTACATTGTCACTGGCGTTCTTTTTTTAAATTTTCGTTCTTCAGCTACAGCTCCTAGGTTCACCAATGGTGAGATTTTACATATGCAACTGTTTTTGCCCACCATGAAGGTAGCTGCATTCCGACTTCAGGGATACTGGTGTTTTGATAAAACATGCAGAAAGTGCTGCCAGATTACCATACACTCACCATCTTTGAGATCTATTGTTAAAGAAAAGTATGTTCTTTCGAACCAGAAGGCCCACAGAGCCGGAGCTTATCCCGGTTTCTGTAGCGTTAAGCGAACTGATGGTTTTTCACCACCCCTGTGACAGGACGCTAGTCTGTCGCCAGATACTTCCCCAGCAGAGCTGGTACCCACTTGTACACCTGGGTGGAGTGAGGAAAATAGGAGTAAAGTGTCTTTCCCAAGGACACAACACTGAGCTGAGCGGGGATCGAACCCGCGACCTCTGGATGACGAGTTGACCGTCTAAACCACTCGACCACGGTGCCTCCCTGATCTATTGTTAAATTCTGACATATTTACATATAGAACAAGGTAGACAGAAACTGATGTAATATTTCATCATTGACCACTTAACTGAATGCTTATGCAGCAGCAGAACAATTTTTCCTGCAACAAATTCTGTAATTTGGTTTGAGTCCATCTGTACCTGGCAGAAAATCAGGGGTTTTCTATGTTACTGAGGAAAATGTCATCTTTATACATTTGATATATCCCCGAAGTCAGAATACAGCTACCTTAACTTAATGATGGGCAAAGGGGGTCACTTACACAAAAATCCCATGCTTGGTGAACCTCACTGTTCTAGCTGAAGACAGGAAAAAAACCCAATGAAAACCACAGCGATTTCCTCTCGTTAATCTCCCTTTAATTTTAGTTACTTCACTGTATGATACTCCATACAAGACACTGCAATTTCCATTGCTGAGAGATTTTCTAACTGTTAAGGTCAAAAGGGCACTCATTCTACAGTTCATTCCGTCAGTTTATCCAGTTTTCTCAAATAATTTGGTTACAGTGCGACATTTGACAACTGGTTTACTAATGAAATGGTCAAACTAATTGAAAAGGGAATAAGGGGGGATGGGGGGAGGGTAGTTGGACAGGGCGAATTCCGCTGGTAAATCTGGTTAGAGTTGATTAGGAGTGAGTTGACTGCCCTTCATGGCATGCAGCAGGGCAGGGACCAATCTAGCCACGTCTTCAGTGCCGCTAGTGAGGGACCGTTTGCTTGAATGAGAATGGACGGTGGAAAGAGTACGCCTTGTGTAGGCTTACCTACTTCTGCTCCCTGAACAATTCAATTTAACTGCTGCACACTTTTACGCGTGCGCAAGCGCATGCACGCACGCACATGCATGCACGCACGCACATGCATGCACGCACATGCATGCACGCACGCACATGCACACAAACATGCACGCACCCACGCACGCGCGCGCACACCACACACACACACACACACACACACGCCTGTACCTATTTGTGTCAGTGTATGCATATATATGAGCAAGTATGCATGCATTCAGGCGTGAGCATATTATGCACTCTCTGTCTCTATTTATCTATGTTTCTCTGCCTGTCTGTCTCTGTCTCTGTCTGTCAGTCTGTTGGTCTGTCTGTCTGTCTTCATCTCTCTCTCTCTATCTCTTCCTACTATGATAATGTTAAGAAACAATGCATCTTTCTTTTTATAAACGTAAACTACACATTTTTTGTTTTATGTTTTTTTAATTTTTGTTGGGGATTTTTGTTGCTTTTTGTGGAGGCTGCCGTGTTGTTGTTTTGTGGTTGTTTTGGTAGGGTGGGGAGAAGGGGGTGTAACGCTTTGAGAAAAGAGCGTGAGTGTAAAATCCCTGCGCAATTGTTTTCATTCAGTTCAGAACATAATCAGTGTATCTACTAACCTTTCAAATGCAAATTCAATGATTTTCATCATCTGTGTGAAATACTGAAAGTCTGATTGAAATGATACCTGTGTTTAAAGCCACTCTACTTTATCTATCAAGTAAACTTTCTACTTCTTTGAGAAGATTTAAAAGTTAAAGATGTGTATGTTGTAGGGAAGGGGGGGGGGCATATTTCTGTCTTGTACTTGATATTTTAAAAGAAAAACTGCAGAGAAGTCAGACACGGGTAAAGAGAGGGTTTTTAAAAATGATATTGATTTGCAAACTCCTTGCGCTCCTACGTCTGCTAACAGTATGCATACCTAGTCTGTTTCAAAGCCTCCAGACGACAGGAAAAGTATGCAGTACAAAGTTTCCCTGCCTGCTCAGGAACAAAGTGCACTCTGACAAGTCGCTGGTAAATCATGGTCTGTACAATTTACTTCCTTGGCATTTTCGCAGGAAGTGCTTTCGGGTTGTGGTTAATGCAAGTGTGGATCGGAAGTCTAGCGCAAATGCAAGCCATTTATAGAAAACTAAATGTCGGGATAGCTCAGTGGTCGGAGCACTCGCTTTCCCCCAGCCAAGTTAAGCAGCGTCGAGCGTGGTTACCACTTGGATGGGTGACCGTTTGCGCGTCTTGGCTTCAGTACAGTTCCCCCAGTTCACCCAAGCTGTAAATGGGTACCTGCCCTCTTTAGGGTCAGGGAAGGTAAAGCAGCGAGGGAGAGGAGATGGGCGCCGCCCTCAATATGCTGGCCCTAGAGAAGTTGAGGTCTCTGATGCCTCGCTCCCCTACGACCTTATAGGTTATGGGACTCCTTTACCTTTTACTTAAATGTCGTGAGCTCAAGTCTTAGCTGATCTGAGCCTGGACTTTTCCCCAATCCACTTCACCACGAGTGCTGGTCTGGGTGCTAGACTTTAGGAAAAGATGATGAATTGAGGTGTTCTGTGCAACGTATATTTCCAATTGTATTTTAGAGGGGGACTACACCTGCGAGATTGCATGAAGTGTGTGTGTGTGTGTGTGTGTGTGTGTGTGTGTTGTGTGTGTGTGTGTGTGTGTGTGTGTGTGTGTGTGTGTGTGTGTGTGTGTGTGTGTGTGTGTGCGTGTGCACGCGTGTTCACGTATGCGTGAGTACCTGCACTGTACCTGTGCGTGTGCGTATTTGCATATGTCACACACACACACACACACACACACACACACACACACACACACACACACACACACACACACACACATACACACGGAGACCGAAAGAGTGTCTCAGAAAGAGAGAAAGAAAGAAAAAGAGAGAGACGGATATACCGGCAAACAGACAGACAGACAGAAAGAAAGAGACAGACAGCACTCGTTAAATTATGTTCCGCTTTTCGGAAGGGTAGGCCATTTGAGTGCCGGTGGGAACGGATGACAAAATTAACAAAACCGCATAGACACAGGGGCAGGACTTTTGTTTTAAAAGCGTACGAGTGTTTATTCCATTATCCTCGATATAGAAAATAAAATAGAGAAGGACTGTGGTGGACTAGCGCTACAGTGGACGGAGGAGAGGAGAAGAGAAGAGAAGAGGAGAAGAGGAGAGGAGAAGAGGAGAGGAGAGGAGAAGAGAGAGAGGAGATGAGAAGAGGAGAGGAGATGAGAAGAGGAGAGGAGAGGAGAAGAGGAGAAGAGGAGAGGAGGAGAGGAGAGGAGAGGATAAGAGGAGAAGAGGAGAGGCGAAGAGGAGAGGCGAAGAGGAGAGAGGAGAGGAGAGGAGAAGAGAAGAAGAGAGGAGAGGAGAAGAGGACATGTACACGGGCCTTCTGTCAGCTGGCACCTCTGTCACTGACAGCTGGGTCATGACTTCAACTTGTACTGTCTCTGTCAGTATGTCAGTCAGTCAGTGGACTCCTGGAAAACCGTCAAAAGCA
>CM054143.1:55910699-55935699 GCA_028751875.1 Rapana venosa | reverse complement strand
GACACACAGACACACAGACAGAGACAGAGAGAGAGATGTTACACTGTGTTCTACAACGACACTTCAGGGCGTTGTTTCTACGCACCAGAGTCTGACAGGGAGAAACTCGCAGGATTTTAGCCTAGAGCCCTGCTTTATGACCCTCAAAGACAGACACATCATTCCTGATTCATTGGTCTTCTGTCACACGATGCTGCTGCTGCTGCTGCTGCTGCTGCTGCTGCTGCTGCTGCTGCTGCTGCTGCTGCTGCTGCTGCTGCTGCTGACTGTAGCTACAGTCACGTAATGCTGTGCAGACGACACCGTGCTAAAAGTGTAGAGTTGCGTCCCTCGGGTGCATCCGGTTGAATCGAGAGATAACGCACCCGCTTTGATAGCAGAAGACAATCATCAAATCAATGGCCCGACCCAGAGTAGAGAAGGACGACTACCACCATCTCAAAAGAGAAGCACAAGTCATAATTGTAATACACCGCACTGGGCACAACAGGCTAAATCACCACATGTCCACAAAGCTGAAACTCGTTCCTTCTCCCCTGTGTGCCTGTGGTAAAGAAAACCAGACTGGCGAGTACATCCTTCAGAGGTACAGCACGCTATTCAGCGACATGAGGAAGATTTGTGTGGCCGACGGAGATAACCCTGCAAACTAAGCTGTACGGCCCACGAGAGGAGCTGGAAAGGACGTGCCATTCTATCTCCCAAACACATCTGACGGTGTAAAAAGCAAACGATAGAAGAAGAAGAAGAAGAAGAAGAAGAAGAAGAAGAAGAAGAAGAAGAAGAAGAAGAAGAAGAAGAAGAAGAAGAAGAAGAGATGATGATGATGAAGAGAGATGATGATGACAGAACAAGAAGATAAGCGAGAGATCGTGGGTTTGATACATGATCAAACGAACTTGTCCTCTTCCCATTTACTAGACCATGATTGTGGTCTGGGTGCTTGTTTTAGGTGAGACGGTAAACCGTCCGTTCATAATGCCCTTATTAAATATACTGTTGCCTATGTTAGATTTTACCTTTAAGTTATCACTTTGATTGATTGCTTATCGATTTCGTTTTTGTGTGCTTTTCAAAATGGTTTACTAACATCCCCTTCTCTCTAGTACTGTGAAAACGCTGATGACAACAACTTAAAAAATACACGTGTGATCTCTTCTTCTCTCTCTCTTCTTCTTCTTCCCAAATCTCTCTCTACTCTCCTCTCTCTTCCTCTAACTCTACCTCTCTGTGCTACACATCGTCTGTCTCTCTCTCTCTCTCCTCTCTCTCTCTCTCTCTCTCTGTCTCTCTCTCTCCCTCTCTGTCTGTCTGTCTGTCTCTCTCTTCTTCTCTCTGTCTCTCTTCTCTCCCTCTCTGTCTGTCTGTCTGTCTTTCTCTTCTCTTCCTCTCCCTCTCGTCTTCTTCTCTTCTCTCTCTCTCTCTCTCTCTCTCTCTCTCCCTCCCTCTCTCTCTCCCTCTCTTCTGTCTGTCTGTGTGTCTGTCTCTCTCTCTCTGTCTCTCTCTCTCCCTCTCTGTCTGTCTGTCTGTCTGTCTCTCTCTCTCTCTGTCTCTCTCTCTCCCTCTCTGTCTGTCTGTCTGTCTCTCTCTCTCTCTCTCTCTCTGTCTCTCTCTCTCCCTCTCTGTCTGTCTGTCTGTTCTTCTCCTCTCTCTCTCTCTCTCTCTCTCTCCTCCTCCTCTTGTCTGTCTGTCTGTCTCTCTCTCTCTCTCTGTCTCTCTCTCTTCCTCTCTGTCTGTCTGTCTGTCTGTCTCTCTCTCTCTCTCTGTCTCTCTCTCTCCCTCTCTGTCTGTAGGTCTGTCTGTCTGTCTGTCTGTCTTCTCTCTCCTCTCTTCTCTCTCTCTCTCTCTCTCTCTCTCTCCCTCTCTCATATTCGTCAGTGACTTGTTTTTCATGTCAGGTTTTCTCTCCTCCATTACACCCCAGTCCTCCACCTCCACCCCATCCCCCTCTTTCTAAAAAAAACCCCTTCAAATCCATAACAGAAAAGAAGACATAGGTTAAAAGCTTTTTTGCACTGTCGTGGTCGTTTCCTGCATTAAGTGAGGTTCTGCCTTTTTTCTGACATAAGTGCTAATAAGTGCTAGACTTTTTGCTTGTTTAAGGACGAAATTGTGCGTGCTTTCCCTCCCCTATTACCTTCCCACCCTCCCCCACCACTACATCCCCTTCTCAACCCTATTTTCTTCCAACCTCCTTCTCACCCACCCCATCCCGCCTCATTCTCCCCCCCCCCCCCCCCCCCCCCCCCCCCCCCCCCCCCCCCCCCCCCCCCCCTGCCCTTTTCCTGCATTGACAACAAAGTTATTAACTGTCTCTGTCCCCACAAAACAGAGACACTATCCCCCGTCTCCCCCTTTCTCCCCCTCAATTTTTCGTCTGGTCTTTGCTAAGTATTTGTTCTCTTTTGACTCTCACCCCTCCCCATCCCCTGTCACAACCTCCTCCTCCTAATCCTCCTCCTCCTCCTTCCTCCCTGTCTGGGGTTTAGTCTTTGTCTCTCTTTGTGTATTTTTCTAGGACTTTTTTCCTTTTATTTCTTTTTTTTCTGGTATAACTTCTGGCACAGACAGAGGAGAAGACACTATTTTAGAACGATGTGCTGGTTTAGCAGCTAACGTCAGCTTGTCTAGTTAGTAAAAGAATCTCATAGAGTCGGTTCTTCTAATCAGTAACTAGTGCAACAAGTTCAGCGGATGAAGTGTGATCAATATTATCCTGATGGTACTGAAATTACTGAGCTGCAGGATCAAACCTCGACAGTTGTCTGGTGGGATAAAGGTCAAGAGTTTTGTGTGTGTTTATCTTACAGATCAGCTAGAGTACAAACCTGCCAGTGCCTTGTTGTGCGTTTACGCATACAGGAGATCAAATATGCTTGTAGAAGATCATGCAATCCATTGAAATGTTTGTTAAGTTGGGTGTGGGGTTGTTTTTTTTTTGGGGGGGGGGGTGTTTTTTTGTTGTTTTGTTTTTTTTGGGGGGGTTAATATTTGTTAAGTTACCAACAAATATTATTTTAAAAACCACAAACAGATTTCAACGTGAAAAGACTTTCTTCTATCTGTAGCTAGACTGGTAGCCAGCCCTCAACTTGGTTTTCTCGGTGCTGATTTCCCCGTCATCCTTTGTTGATGTTTCGTCCAGTCTTCTGAAAAGCTTAACCAGTCTTTGTACACTGCCTGCCAGGCCATCAATGTCGCCTGGTTTGTGATGTCTCTTCCGCCAATACTTATTGCGCTGACGTGAGCCTCTAGCGTATCGGTCATGTAGTCCTTCGGATGAGACTATAAACCGAGGCCCCGTGTGCGAACGCATGCAGAACATCTTGCGCACACGTTAAATCCTGTTCCGCTGTTCGAAAGAGTAGGCCATTGTGTGCCGGTGGGAACAGGTGACAAATTTTTTTTAACCGCATACACATGCATAATTAATAACATAATTTTTAAAAAGTCATCTGAGCGCTTTGATTTGTTGCTTTACAAGATTCAGCGCTATATAAATTCCATACATTATTATTATTATTATTATTATTATTATTATTATCATTATTTATTCCACAAATAACGTTAAAAAGTGTTGATGATAGAAGGGAACCCTGAATAACTCCAGCAGAAGCATTGAACCGCTTTCCAATAGTACCATTTGTGAACGCTGCGGTAGTTGTACTGGAGTACAGTTGCTGGGTGGTATTGATGAACTGTTTCCCTGATACTGCATGAGTTCATTGTGGCCCGTAGTTCCTCCTCCTGCCAGATTTTGTCAAACGCTTTTTTGAAGTCTATGAAAACATGGCAGAACTCCCTCTGATGTTAGGGAGGGGTTTTTTCACAGCGAGGTAAATGATCTGCTCAATGGTACTTCTGCCTTGGTGAAAATCCAGCCTGCTGTTCTGCAGTAACGGTATCCACTTGTGTCTGTCATCTCGTCAGATTGATTTGGAACATTTCATGGCGGATAAAGTTGGCTTGGCTGTAGTTCTGGCGCTAATGGAGATTTCCTTTCTTCGATAGGGCGACAGTTACTGACTGAAGCCATGGTGCTGGCCACCCCCCTGTGAGATAAAGTCCTGGTGCAAATGGGAGTATCGATTACTGCCTCTCTCCATCACGTGTTAAGAGTGAGTGCTGCAGGGAAGCTGTTCATGCCTGCATGCAGTCTGGCCAGTTTTCAGTGACTTCCCTGCTTTGATGACTTCGTTTCAGAGAATAATAAAAATTACCTTTATTTAATGTTTTTTTTGGCACTACCAAAACATTTCGATACCTTTCGCTCTTTTTGTTGCAGTGGATTCTTGTGTGAGATACTTACCAGAATAAACACATAGAGCGCAACTCCATAGTCTTCCGAGAATGAAGGATGCCTACTGTTAAAACATTTGGACCTTTTTCGATGTTTTTGTTGGACAGGCTTCTTGTGTGAGAGAGTTACCATCTTTGTCCTGAGCTGAGCTGATGGCTTTGGTCTGCATCAGTTTGGTCACAGGGTGTTTTTTTCCAATTATAAAAGCTTTCTTTTGTGTCGTTGTTGTTTAAGCTTTTACTCGATGTGTTCACATCGTTGTTTGTTGTTGCTTTCCTGTGATTTTCTTTTACGTTTCGAGATTAATTCTCTTGTTTATAACGCTGCATTTTCGATTTTATATAATTTCTTTTCTAAAGCTGTTATAAGTTCTGCTACAAAAGGAAAAATAGCATTGATAAGAAGCAAACAATAGCGTGAGGTTGTTGCTTGCGTGATGGTTTGGATCACGTAGGCGAGGGGATGTTCTTTTTCATGTGTTTAAGGAGATTGAGCTCAAGGATGTGTGTGTGTGTGTGTGTGTGCGTGCGTGCGTGCGTGCGTGCGTGCGTGTGTGTGTGTGCTTGCGTGCGTGTGTGTGTGTTTTATTTTTATTTATCTATTTATTCTTTTATTTCAAGGATAATTGAATGAGTACTCATGTGCTTTTTTTTACATCCAACCCCCGTGTGTATATAGTTTTGTAGATGTTGTCATCTGCCCCCACTGGCACACAATGGCCTACTCTTCTGAAAAGCGAAACGAGTTTTAATGTGTACGCAAGATGTTTTGCGTGTGGTCTCAGTTTATAGTCTCATCCGAACGACTTTTGAGGAGAGTGGAGTCCACACTGATGTTAATTCCAGGGGAAAAATCCTCTTGAACGAGAATCGAACCCGGGTCAGCAGATCACGATCGCATCACTCTGACCACCAGGCTATACCACCCCCTCTGTGTTTGTGTGTGTATATGTGTGTGTGCGCATGTGTGTGTGTATGTGTGTGTGTGTGTGTGTGTGTGTGTGTGTGTGTGTGTGTGTGTGTGTGTGTATGTATGTGTGTTTGTATGTGTGTGTGTTTATTTCTCTATGTGTACCTCTGTCTTTTTCTATTTCTTTCAAGCTCGCACTTTCAGTCTACTTTTGCTCCCAGTGTGTGTGTGTGTGTGTGTGTGTGTGTGTGTGTGTGTGTGTGTGTGTGTGTGTGTGTGTGTGTGTGTGTGTGTGTGTGTGTGTGTTTGTGTGTTTAAGTGTTTGTGTGTGTGTTTGTGTGCGTGTTTTTGTGTGTGTGTCTGTGTTTGTGTGTGTGTTTGTGTGTGTGTTTGTGTGCGTGTGTTTGTGTGTGTGTGTGTTTGTGTGTGCGTGTTTGTGTGTGTGTGTGTATTTGTGTGTGTGTGTTTGTGTGTGTGTTTGTGTGTGTGCGTGTTTGTGTGTGTGTGTGTTTGTTTGTTTGTGTGTGTATGTGTGTATGTGTGTGTATGTGTGTGTGTGTGTGTGTGTGTGTGTGTGTGTGGTGTGTGTGTGTGTGTGTGTGTGTGTGTGTGTGTGTGTGTGTGTGGTGTGTGTGTGTGTGTGTGTGTGTGTGTTGTGTATTGTGTCGTTGAGAAAGTACACTATGGTGATAAAGATAACAACACAAAGAGCAACGACAGCGACAAAGACATCGACGATGACAGTGGTGATGGTCGTAAGATTTTATGAGTGCCCTCTGCCATAGGGACAGTCGTTCCCATGCGGACTGGCCAGCCACAACCACGTTGTACCAGAATAAACACCTAGAGCCCAACTCCATAGCCTTATGAGACTGAAGGATGCCTACTACTGCCTGTAGCCTGTGCCAACATTCTCCAATCGGCCCTGTCCTTATACCCTGCCATTAACTTAACACAACAAAAGAGATGTGAAGAGAGGGAGAAAGAGGAGAGGACAAAGATGGATGGCAAACAAACAGACAGCCAGTCAGACTAAACAAACAAGTGCTGATCAAGGTTTGTTGTTGTCACAAGATTGATGAAGGATAACGAGCTAACAGCGTTAGACCTCTGAGACAATTGAGAGACAGATAGATAGACAGACAGACAGACAGCAAGAGAACCACAGAGGGAAACACACAAGCTAGTGGGGGCAGGGAGGGGAGAGAGATAGACGAACAGACCAAGGCAAACAACAGATGAATATATTGATGGATGGACAGGCAGACAAAAAAGTTGAGAGACAGACAAACAGATGCCTACATGCATGTATGCCCTATATGTCTCCTTATAATAGGTGATTCAGCGCTATGTAAGTTCCATACATTATTATTATTATTATTATTATTATTATTATTATTATGTCAGAAACAGAGACAGAACTCACAAAGAGGAGAAAGGAGACACAGAGATGAACAGAAGTGCAGAGAAAGAGATTTGGGAGAGAGAGTGTTGAAGGAATCTTGGAGGTAGTCAGGGTTATTGATGACACGGCCAGAGGTATTGATTTTGGCAAAGTGCTTCTTTCCCCTGACCTGCCTGTCTACTGGGGGCTGCAAGGGTGGATGGGGTGAGGACGGGGTGTGGGGTGTGGAAGGATAGAGGGGTGGAGAAGGGTAAAGGTGAGAGAAGGAGATGGGATGAAGGAAGGAGAGTGGAGAAAGAGAGAGGTATTTGTCGCTGATGCACAGAGCTGTGAGTGAGATTTCCTGTGTGTGAGCCAGAAATAGAAGAGACAGGTTGAGTTATTTGTGTGATTGCAGGTGTGTGATGGTGTGTGTGATGGTGTGTGTGTATGTGTATAATGGCGTGTGTGATGGTGTGTGTGTGTGTGTGGGGGTGGGTGGGTTGGTGGGTGGGTGGGTGGGTGTGGGTGAGTATGTAATGGCATGTGTGATGGTGTGTGTGTGTGTGTGTGTGTGTGTGTGTGTGTGTGTGTGTGTGTGTGTGTGTGTGTGTGTGTGTGTGTGTGTGTGTGTGTGTGTGTGTGTGTGTGTGTGTGTGTGTAATGGTGTATGTGATGGAGTGTGTGTGTGTGTTGTGTCTTGTTTGTGTGTTGTATATGTATGTGTGTTTATGTATGTGTGTTCTTCTTCTTCTTCTTTCTTCTTCTTTTCTTCTTCTTCTCTTCTTCTTCTTCTTCTTCTTCTTCTTCTTTTCTTCTTCTTAGTATTATTATTATTATTATTATTATTATTTTACATGTGCACGCATGTGTGTGTGCACACAAGCATTTAATATGTGCATATGCATAGCCTCATAAGAGTATGTGTGTGTGGGTGCATGTTTGTGTGTCTGTGTGTGTGCATGTATGTGTGGATCATACATAAAGGCACCAATATCATGTTAAAAGGATGAAGGGTTCATACAGTCTCCAGGATATTGGAATCATGCCTGGCTTTACTGATGCGGTTTCTGCTCCTGTTTTCTGCCTGTTAGTGTTTTCCAATAACTGTGCCCAAGAAGACGAACTTCGCTCACTTCTTTGATATCTTCGTTTCTTAGTTGCGTGGGATCCTGCAATTAAAACCTGATATCCTCACTCATGAATGACATAGTATTTTTTAGGTAAAGTTTGATGTCTTCATATCTAAGATAGAATCTTCCTGTTAAACTTGGACATGATTGCTTCTTACCTGGATGAGGTCAAAATTTAAAGTTATATTTTTAGCTGGATGGCATCTTTCAGCTTATAATTTATGTGATTGTGTCTGAGTTCATGGAGTCTTCCAGTTTAAAAGACATTAAGGATTATAATATGAATTTTGTGCAACAGACTCCAACACTCATATGCAATTCTTCCCCCCTTCCCACCCACTCACTCCCAAGATATTGAAAAAATAACATATTTCAGTTGTAGGCAAAGCTTTACAATAATTGCTACATGAAAATCAGGAAATGAAGTTTCATCAGAACACCATTCCTTATCTGGAAACAGAAAGGCGACATAACTATTTACTAGCTTGTGGTTCAGTACACCAGTCAGGACTGGGAAAACCGTGACACCTGCAGTGTTGGTTAATAGCCAACAACAACAACAACAACAGCTAGCCTGAAACTGACGTCAGTGGATGTTAACCACCAGCCCATGACTTCATACTTCAGTCAGACCCAGGGAGAAACCGTGATACCTGTGGTGTTAGCTGATGGCCAAAAGCATTTGGAGATGAATGTACATGTCAGTGCAGTGACTGGAACAGAGCAGAACAGAACAGGCTGATGTTTGTTGTCACAGCTTGTCCACTGTCCTGGGCTGCTGGCTTAGTCTGTGTACACACAGAGAGAAGGGTGTGTGGGGAATGAGAAAAGAGGGAGGCTGCACTGATATTTTATCGATCAGAGATCAAGTCACTCTTTCCGATATGTACAGATCTCTCATCACCTGAAAAAGCTTCAGGAGTTGTTCAGTGCCGATTACAAGTGTTGGATACTGATGATTTACAACTTCCTTCTCCATCCATTGTCATCCACACTCCCTACTTTTCTGTGTTCCCTCAGTCTGTGCCAACATTATTTGTTTTGTCCCTGTCCTTACCTTATACTTTGCCCTTTGCACTAACACAGCAGTAGAGATGGAAAGAGAGGGAGAGAGGAGAAGACAAAGAAGGATGGTGAACAAACAGAGCGACAGGCAGACCAAACAAACAAGTCCTGATGAAGGATTTTTGTTGTCACAAGATTGATGAAGGATAACAAGCTAACAGCGTTAGACCTCTGAGACAATTGCGTGACAGATAGATAGACAGACAGACAGACAGCAAGAGAACCACAGAGGCAAACACACAAGTTAGTGGGGGTAGGGAGGGGAGAGAGAGAGATGAACAGACCAAGGCAAACAACAGATGAATATATCGATGGATGGACAGGCAGACAAAAAAGATGAGAGACACACAAACAGATACAGAAATGCATGCATGCACTATATGTCTCCTTATAATAGGTGATTCAGCGCTATATAAGTTCCATACATTATTATTATTATTATCATTATTATTATTATTATTATTATTATTATTATTATTATGTCAGAAACAGAGGCAGAACTCACAAAGATGAGAAAGGAGACACAGAGATGAACAGAAGTGCAGAGAAAGAGATTTGGGAGAGAGAGTGTTGAAGGAATCTTGGAGGTAGTCAGGGTTATTGATGACACGGCCAGAGGTACTGATTTTGGCAAAGTGCTTCTTTCCCCTGACCTGCCTCTCTACTGGGGGCTGCAAGGGGTGGATGGGGTGAGGATGGGGTGTGGGGTGTGGGGTGTGGAAGGGCAGAGGGATGGAGAAGGGTAAAGGTGAGAGAAGGAGATGGGATGAAGGAAGAAGAGTGGAGAAAGAGAGAGGTATTTGTCGCTGATGCACAGAGCTGTGAGTGGGATTTCCTGTGTGTGAGCCAGAAAGAGAAGAGACCGATGGAGTTATTTGTGTGATTGCAGGTGTGTGATGGTGTGTGATGGTGTGTGTGTGTGTGTGTGTGTGTGTTTGTGTGATGGTGTGTGTGTGTGTAAATGGGATGGTGTGTGTGTATTTATGTGTGGATGTGTGTGATGGTGTGTGTGTGTGTTGTGTCTTGTTTGTGTGTTGTGTGTTGTATATGTATGTGTGTATGTGTGTGGTTATTATATTATTATTATTATTATTATCATTTTACATGTGCACGCATGTGTGTGTGCACACAAGCATTTAATATGTGCATATGCATAGCCTCATAAGGGCATATGTTTGTGGGTGCATGTTTGTGTTGTGTGTGTGCATGTGTGTATGGATCATACATAAAGGCACCAGCTTCATTTTAGAAGGCTGAAGGGGTTCATAGAGTCTGCAGGATATTGGAATCATGCCTGGCCTTACTGATGCGGTTTCTGCCCCTGTTTTATCCCTGTTAGTGTTTTCCAATAACTGTGCCCAAGAAGACGAACTTCGCTCACTTCTTTGATATCTTCATTTCTTAGTTGGATGGGATTTTGCCATCAAAATTTGTTATCCTCATTCCTGAATAAGATAGGAATTTCCAGGTTAAGTTTGCTCTCTTCATTTCTAACATAGGGTCTTCCTGTTGTTGCTTCTTACTTGGATGAGATCTGGTTGTTGAAATATAAAGTGGATTCATGGAGCTGTGAATGGGATTTCCTGTGTGTGAGTCAAAAAGAGAAGTGACAGATTGAGCGTTTGCTTGCGCACATGTGTGTGCGTGTATGTGTTTGTGTGTATGTTCATACATAAAGGCACCACTATCATTTTAGAAGGTTGAAGGGTTCATACAGGCTGCAGGATATTGAAGTCGTGCCTGGCCTTACTGGTGTGGCTTCTGCTTTCTGCCTCTCAGCGTTATTTCCAATCCCTTTGCCCAAGGAGATCAACTTCTCTCAGTTCTGTGACATCTTCATTTCCTATTGGGGCAGGATCTTGCCATGGAAATTTGCTATCTGTTTTCCTGAACAAGATAGGGTCTTCCAAGTAAAGCTTGTGTCTTCATTTCTAAGATAGGGCTTTCCTGCTCAACTTAGATATGATTAAAATAGGTTAAATTTTGTTATGATCACATTTTAGCTGGGTAGGACCTTTCAGCATATATTTAATGTGATTGGTTTTTAGTTCATGGGATCTTGCTGTTTAAGAAATAAGTAAGGGTTATAACATGGATTTTTTGTGCAACAGATTGAAACAAAACACATGTGTACTTTTACCACCACCCACCACCCGAGATGTTGACAAAATACCATATTTCAGTTGTGGGCAAAGCTTTGCAATTCTTGTTGCAGGAAAATCAGGGAATGAAGTTTCAACAGAACACCATTTCTCATCTGGAAACAGAAAAGGGGGCACAATTATTTACTTGTTCGTGGCTTAATATGTCAGTCAGGCCTGGCAAAACCGTGACACCTGCAGTGTTGGTTGATAGCCAACAACAACAACAACAGCTAGCCTGAAACTGGCGTCAGTGGATGTTAACCACCAGCCCATGACTTCATACTTCAGTCAGACCCAGGGAGAAACTGTGATACCTGTGGTGTTAGCTGATGGCCAAAAGCATTTGGAGATGAATGTCCATGTCAGTGCAGTGACTGGAACAGAGCAGGACAGAACAGAACAGGCTGATGTTTGTTGTCACAGCTTGTCCACTGTCCTGGGCTGCTGGCTTAGTCTGTGTACACAGAGAGAAGGGTGTGTGGGGGATGGGAAAAAAGGGAGGCTGCACTGATATTTTATCGATCAGAGATCAAGTCACTTTTTCCGGTATGTACAGGTCTCCTATTACCTGAAAATGCTTCAGCAGTTGTCCAGTGCCGATTACAATTGTTGGATTACTGATGATTTACGACTTCCTTCTTCCATCCATTGTCATCCACACTCCCTACTTTTCTGTGTTCCCTCAGTCTGTGCCAACTTTATTTGTTTTGTCCCTGTCCTTACCTTATACTTTGCCCTTTGCACTAACACAGCAGTAGAGATGGAAAGAGAGGGAGAGAGGAGAAGACAAAGAAGGATGGTGAACAAACAGAGCGACAGGCAGACCAAACAAACAAGTCCTGATGAAGGATTTTTGTTGTCACAAGATTGATGAAGGATAACGAGCTAACAGCGTTAGACCTCTGAGACAATTGCGTGACAGATAGATAGACAGACAGACAGACAGCAAGAGAACCACAGAGGCAAACACACAAGTTAGTGGGGGTAGGGAGGGGAGAGAGAGAGATGAACAGACCAAGGCAAACAACAGATGAATATATCGATGGATGGACAGGCAGACAAAAAAGATGAGAGACACACAAACAGATACAGAAATGCATGCATGCACTATATGTCTCCTTATAATAGGTGATTCAGCGCTATATAAGTTCCATACATTATTATTATTATTATCATTATTATTATTATTATTATTATTATGTCAGAAACAGAGGCAGAACTCACAAAGATGAGAAAGGAGACACAGAGATGAACAGAAGTGCAGAGAAAGAGATTTGGGAGAGAGAGTGTTGAAGGAATCTTGGAGGTAGTCAGGGTTATTGATGACACGGCCAGAGGTATTGATTTTGGCAAAGTGCTTCTTTCCCCTGACCTGCCTCTCTACTGGAGGCTGCAAGGGGTGGATGGGGTGAGGATGGGGTGTGGGGTGTGGGGTGTGGAAGGGCAGAGGGATGGAGAAGGGTAAAGGTGAGAGAAGGAGATGGGATGAAGGAAGAAGAGTGGAGAAAGAGAGAGGTATTTGTCGCTGATGCACAGAGCTGTGAGTGGGATTTCCTGTGTGTGAGCCAGAAAGAGAAGAGACCGATGGAGCTATTTGTGTGATTGCAGTGTGTGTGATGGTGTGTGATGGTGTGTGTGTGTGTGTGTGTGTGTTTGTGTGATGGTGTGTGTGTGTGTAAATGTGATGGTGTGTGTGTATTTATGTGTGGATGTGTGTGATGGTGTGTGTGTGTGTGTTGTGTCTTGTTTGTGTGTTGTATGTTGTATATGTATGTGTGTATGTGTGTGGTTATTATATTATTATTATTATTATTATCATTTTACATGTGCACGCATGTGTGTGTGCACACAAGCATTTAATATGTGCATATGCATAGCCTCATAAGGGCATATGTTTGTGGGTGCATGTTTGTGTTGTGTGTGTGCATGTGTGTATGGATCATACATAAAGGCACCAGCTTCATTTTAGAAGGCTGAAGGGGTTCATAGAGTCTGCAGGATATTGGAATCATGCCTGGCCTTACTGATGCGGTTTCTGCCCCTATTTTATCCCTGTTAGTGTTTTCCAATAACTGTGCCCAAGAAGACGAACTTCGCTCACTTCTTTGATATCTTCATTTCTTAGTTGGATGGGATTTTGCCATCAAAATTTGATATCCTCATTCCTGAATAAGATAGGAATTTCCAGGTTAAGTTTGCTCTCTTCATTTCTAACATAGGGTCTTCCTGTTGTTGCTTCTTACTTGGATGAGATCTGGTTGTTGAAATATAAAGTGGATTCATGGAGCTGTGAATGGGATTTCCTGTGTGTGAGTCAAAAAGAGAAGTGACAGATTGAGCGTTTGCTTGCGCACATGTGTGTGCGTGTATGTGTTTGTGTGTATGTTCATACATAAAGGCACCACTATCATTTTAGAAGGCTGAAGGTTCATACAGGCTGCAGGATATTGAAGTCATGCCTGGCCTTACTGGTGTGGCTTCTGCTTTCTGCCTCTCTGTGTTATTTCCAATCACTTTGCCCAAGGAGATCAACTTCTCTCAGTTCTGTGACATCTTCATTTCCTATTTGGGCAGGATCTTGCCATGGAAATTTGCTATCTGTTTTCCTGAACAAGATAGGGTCTTCCAGGTAAAGTTCGTGTCTTCATTTCTAAGATAGGGCTTTCCTGCTCAGCTTAGATATGATTAAATTATGTTAAATTTTTATATGATCACATGTTAGCTGGATGGGACCTTTCAACATATGTTTAACGTGATTGGTTTTTAGAACATGGGATCTTGCTGTTTAAGAAATAAGTAAGGGTTAGAACATGGATTTTGTGCAACAGATTGAAACACATGTGTACTTTTACCACCACCCACCACCCAAGATGTTGACAAAATACCATATTTCAGTTGTAGGTAAAGCTTTGCAATTCTTGCTGCAGGAAAATCAGGGAATGAAGTTTCAACAGAACACCATTTCTCATCTGGAAACAGAAAAGGGGGCACAATTATTTACTTGTTCGTGGCTTAATATGTCAGTCAGGACTGGGAAAACCGTGACACCTGCAGTGTTGGTTGATAGCCAACAACAACAACAACAGCTAGCCTGAAACTGGCGTCAGTGGATGTTAACCACCAGCCCATGACTTCATACTTCAGTCACACCCAGGGAGAAACCGTGATACCTGTGGTGTTAGCTGATGGCCAAAAGCATTTGGAGATGAATGTCCATGTCAGTGCAGTGACTGGAACAGAGCAGGACAGACGAGAACAGGCTGATGTTTGTTGTCACAGCTTGTCCACTGTCCTGGGCTGCTGGCTTAGTCTGTGTACACACAGAGAGAAGGGTGTGTGGGAGATGGGAAAAGAGGGAGGTTGTACTGATTTTATCGATCAGAGATCAAGTCACTTTTTCCGATATGCACAGATCTCTCATCACCTGAAAATGCTTCAGCAGTTGTCCAGTGCCGATTACAAGTGTTGGATTACTGATGATTTACAACTTCCTTCTTCCATCCATTGTCATCCACACTCCCTACTTTTCTGTGTTCCCTCAGTCTGTGCCAACATTATTTGTTTTGTCCCTGTCCTTACCTTATACTTTGCCCTTTGCACTAACACAGCAGTAGAGATGGAAAGAGAAGGAGAGAGGAGAAGACAAAGAAGGATGGTGAACAAACAGAGCGACAGGCAGACCAAACAAACAAGTCCTGATGAAGGATTTTTGTTGTCACAAGATTGATGAAGGATAACAAGCTAACAGCGTTAGACCTCTGAGACAATTGCGTGACAGATAGATAGACAGACAGACAGACAGCAAGAGAACCACAGAGGGAAACACACAAGTTAGTGGGGGTAGGGAGGGGAGAGAGAGAGATGAACAGACCAAGGCAAACAACAGATGAATATATCGATGGATGGACAGGCAGACAAAAAAGATGAGAGACAGACAAACAGATGCAGACATGCATGCACTATATGTCTCCTTGTAATAGGTGAATAATTGGTCTGCTAGAAACAGAGACAGAACTCACAGAGAGGAGAAAGGAGACACAGAGATGAACAGAAGTGCAGAAAAAGAGATTTGGGAGGGAGATTGTTGAAGGAATCTTGGAGGTAGTCAGGGGTATTGATGACACGGCCAGAGGTATTGATTTTGGCAAAGTGCTTCTTTCCCTGGCCTGCCTCTCTACTGGGGGCTGCAAGGGTGGATGGGGTGAGGACGGGGTGTGGGGTGTGGAAGGATAGAGGGATGGAGAAGGGTAAAGGTGAGAGAAGGAGATGGGATGAAGGAAGAAGAGTGGAGAAAGAGAGAGGTATTTGTCGCCGATGCACAGAGCTGTGAGTGAGATTTCCTGTGTGTGAGCCAGAAATAGAAGAGACAGGTTGAGTTATTTGTGTGATTGTATGTGTGTGATGGTGTGTGTGTGTGTGATGATGTGTGTGTGTGTGTGTGTGTGTGTGTGTGTGTGTGTGTGTGTGTGTGTGTGTGTGTGTGTGTGTGTGTGTGTGTGTGTGTGTGTGTGTGTAATGGCGTGTGTGTGTGTGTGTAATGGCGTGTGTGATGGTGTGTGTGTGTGTGTGTGTGTAATGGCATGTGTGATGGTGTGTGTGTGTGTGTGTGTGTGTGTGTGTGTGTGTGTGTGTGTAATGGCGTGTGTGATGGTGTGTGTGTGTATGTGTGTGTGTGTGTAATGGTGTATGTGATGGGGTGTGTGTGTGTGTGTGTGTGTGTGTGTGTGTGTGTGTGTGTGTGTGTGTGTGTGTGTGTGTGTTGTGTCTTGTTTGTGTGTTGTGTGTTGTATATGTATGTGTGTATGTGTATGTGTGTTCTTCTTCTTCTTCTTCTTCTTCTTCTTCCTCTCTTCTTCTTCTTCTTCTTCTTCTTCTTCTTCTTCTTCTTCTTCTTCTTCTTCTTCTTCTTCTTCTTCTTCTTCTTCTTCTTCTTCTTCTTCTTCCTTCTTCTTATTTTACATGTGCATGCACGTGTGTGCACACAAGCATTTAATATGTGCATATGCATAGCCTCATAAGGGCATGTGTGTGGGGGGGTGCATGTTTGTGTGTGTGTGTGTGTGTGTGTGTGTGTGTGTATGCGTGTGTGTGTGTGTGGATCATACATAAAGGCACCAGCTTCATTTCAGAAGGATGAAGTGGTCATACAGTCTGCAGGATATTGAAATCATGCCTGGTTTTACTGATGTGGTTTCTGCTCCTGTTTTCTGCCTCTCTGTGTTTTCCAATAACTGTGCCCAAGAAGACGAACTTCTCTCGGCTCTTTGATATCTTCATTTCTTAGTTAGACGGGATTTTGCCATCAACATTTGATATCCTCATTCCTGAATAAGATAGGAATTTCCAGGGTAAAGTTTGCTCTCTTCATTTCTAAGATAGGGTCTTCCTGTTGTGACAACTTGGATTTGCTTGCTTCTTACTTGGATAAGATCTGGTTGTTGAAATTTAAAGTGATCATATTTCAGCTGAATGGCATCTTTCAGCTTATAATTTATGTGATTGTGTCTGAGTTCATAGAGTCTTTCTGTTTGAAAGACATTAAGGGTTATAGCATTAATTTTGTGCAACAGATTCAAACACTCATATATAGTTCTACCACTACCCTACCCACCCACCCCCAACATATTGAAAATGTAGCATATTTCAGTTGCAGGCAAAGCTTTACAATAATTGATGCAGGAAAATCAGGGAATGAAATTTCAACACAACACCATTTCTCATCTGGAAACAGGAAGGCGACATAACTATTTACTAGCTCGTGGTTTAGTACACCAGTCAGGACTGGGAAAACCGTGACACCTGCAGTGTTGGTTGATAGCCAACAACAACACTAGCCTCAAACTGACGTCAGCGGATGTTAACCACCAGCCCATGACTTCATACTTCAGTCAGGGTCTGGGAGAAACCGTGATACCTGTGGTGTTAGCTGATGGCCAAAAGCATGTGGAGGTGAATGTACATGTCAGTGCAGTGACTGGAACAGAGCAGAAGAGAGGAGAACAGGCTGATGTTTGTTGTAACAGCTTTCCCACTGTCCTGGGCTGCTGGCTTAGTCTGTGTACACAGAGAGAAGGGTGTAGGGGGGATGGGAAAAAAGGGAGGCTGCACTGATATTTTATCGATCAGAGATCAAGTCACTTTTTCCGGTATGTACAGATCTCTCATTACCTGAAAGGGCTTCAGCAGTTGTCCAGTGCCGATTACACGAGTTTTATTACTGATGATTTACGACCTTCCTTCTTCCATCCATTGTCATCCACACTCCCTACTTTTCTGTGTGCCTTCAGTCTGTGCCAACATTCTCTGTGTTGTCCCTGTCCTTACCTTATACTTTGCCCTTTGCACAAACACAGCAGTAAAGATGGAAAGAGAGGGAGAGAGGAGAAGACAAAGAAGGATGGTAAACAAACAGAGAGACAGGCAGACCAAACAAACAAGTCCTGATCAAGGTCTTGTTGTCACAAGACTGATGGAGGATAACCAGCTAACAGGCTTAGACCTCTGAGACAATTGAGTGACTGACAGGCAGACAGACAGCAAGATAATCACAGATGCAAACACACAAGATAGTGGGGGGGGGGGGAAGATAGCTGAACAGACCAAGGCAGATGACAGACAGACATATTGATGGATGGATGGGCAGAAAAAAATATTTATAGACAGACAGACAGATGTATGTACTTTATTTTTGCACAAAATAGTTGAACAGTTGATCAAAGTTACAGAGACAGAGCTCACAGAAAGTAAAAGAAAGAGACAGAGCCAGAGTCGAACATAATAGCACAGAAAGAGATTTTTGTGGGGGAGGAGAGGGTAAACGTAAGTGATGAAGGAATCTTGAAGGTAGTCAGGATTATTGATGACACGGCCAGAGGTATTGATTTTGACACAGCCAGAGGTATTGATTTTGACACAGCCAGAGGTATTGATTTTGGCAAAGTGCTTCTTTCCCCTGGCCTGCCTCTCTACTGGAGACTGCAAGGGGTGAATGGGGTGAGGACGGGGTGTGGGTGTGGAAGGATAGAGGGGTGGAGATGGGTAAAGGTGGGAGAAGGAGATGGGATGAAGAAAGGAGAGTGGAGAAAGAGAGAGGTATTTGTCGCTGATGCACAGAGCTGTGAGTGGGATTTCCTGTGTGTGAGCCAGAAAGAGAAGATGACAGATGGAATCATTTGTGTGATTGTATGTGTGTGATGGTGTGTGTGGGGGTGTATTTGTGTTTGTATATGTATGTGCGTGGGATAGGGGTATGTGTGTGTGAGTATGAGTGTGTGTGTGTGTGTTGTGTGTGTGTTTGTGTGTGTGCATGCATTTAATATGTGCATGTTTATATCCTCATAAAGGCATGTGTGTACATGTGTGCGTGCATGTGCGCGCATGTGTGTGTATGTGTGTAGTGTTGTGTGTGTGTGTGTGTGTGTGTGTGTGTATTTGTGTTCATACATAGAGGCACCATTATCATGTTAGAAGGATGAAGTGTTCATACAGTCTGCAGGATATTGGAATCATGCCTGGTCTTACTGATGCGGTTTCTGCTGCTGTTTTCTGCCTCTTTGTATTTTCCAACAACTGTGCCCAAGAAGACAGACGAACTTCTCTCAGTTCCTTGATATCTTCGTTTCCTAGGTGGATGGGATTTTGCCATCAAAATTTGATATCCTCATTCCTGAATAAGATAGGAATTTCCAGGGTAAAGTTTGCTCTCTTCATTTCTAACATAGGGTCTTCCTGTTGTGTCAACTTGGATTTGATTGCTTCTTACTTGGATAAGATCTGGTTGTTGAAATTTAAAGTGATCATATTTTAGCTGGATGGCATCTTTCAGCTTATAATTTATGTGATTGTATCTGAGTTCATTGTGGCACAGGCAGCCAGTGGAGAGATCGCAAGAGAGGAGTAATGAGCTCAGGTTTTTTCTTTCTGAGGACTAGGCGAGCTGCAGAGTTTTGTATACGGTGAAGGGAGTGGATAGATGATGCTGGCAGACCAGCCAGAAGAGAATTACAATAGTCCAGACGTGAGAGAATGAGAGACGTGACTAGTTTGGATGTTGCATCAGTGAACAGGTACTTTCGAACTGCACTGATGTGCTGCCTTTGATAGTAGCATGACTGGGAGGTTTGGGTGATGAATTTTTGCATGGAGAGTGTGTTGTCTATAACGACCCCTAGATATTTCACAGCAGTAGATAGAGGGACATACGTATTGCCGAATTCTATTGAAGCTGTTGTGATGGAAGAGAGTTTGTGTTTGGTCCCTACAAGCATGACTTCAGTTTTATCTGCATTTAGCTGTAACTTGTTCTGTATAACCCAATTTTGGATATATTGAAGGCAGTAGGGCATATTAATCAAGAGAGAAGGCAGATTTTCAGGAGTATCACTGCTAAGAATTTGAGAGTCTGACTGATTACTGATGATTTACGACCTTCCTTCTTCCATCCATTGTCATCCACACTCCCTACTTTTCTATGTGTACCTTCAGTCTGTGCCAACATTCTCTGTTTTACCTTATACTTTGCCCTTTGCACTAACACAGCAGTAAAGATGGAAAGAGAAGGAGAGAGGAGAAGACAAAGAAGGATGGGAAACAAACAGAGAGACAGGCAGACCAAACAAACAAGTCCTGATCAAGGTCTTGCTGTCACAAGACTGATGGAGGATAACCAGCTAACAGGTTAGACCTCTGAGACAATTGAGTGACACACAGACAGCGAGACAGAGAGACAGCAAGAGAATCACAGATGCAAACACAAAAGCTAGTGGAGGGGAGGGGGAAGGAAGATAGACAAGGAGACCAAGGCAGACATCACATGGACATAATTATTGCTGGATGGACAGGCAGATAAAAATATTGAGAGAGAGAGAGAGAGAGAGAGAGAGAGAGAGAGAGAGAGAGAGAGAGAGAGAGAGAGAGACAAACAGATGTAGACATGCATGCACTATTATGATTCCTTGCAATAGGTGAATAGTTGGTCTGTTGGAAACAGAGACAGAACTCACAAACAGGGGGGAAAAAGAGACACAGAAGTGCAGAGAAAGAAATTTGGGAGGGAGAGTGATGAAGAGATAGATCTTGGAGGTAGTCAGGGTTATTGATGACACGGCCAGAGGTATTGATTTTGGCAAAGTGCTTCTTTCCCCTGGCCTGCCTCTCTACTGGGGGCTGCAGGGGGTGGATGGGGTGAGGATGGGGTGTGGGGTGTGGGGTGTGGAAGGATAGAGGGGTGGAGAAGGGTAAAGGTGGGAGAAGGAGATGGGATGAAGGAAGAAGAGTGGAGAAAGAGAGAGATATTTGTCGCTGATGCACAGAGCTGTGAGTGGGATTTCCTGTGTGTGAGCCAGAAAGAGAAGAGACAGGTTGAGTTATTTGTGTGATTGCAGGTGTGTGATGGGTGTGTGTGGGTGTGTGTGTGTGTGTGTGGTGTGTGTGTGTGTCGTGGTGTGTCTGTGTGTCTGTGTGTGTGTGTGTAATGGCATGTGTGATGGTGTGTGTTTGTGTGTAATGGCGTGTGTGATGGGGGGTGTGTGTGTGTTTGTGTGTGTGTGTGTGTGTGTGTGTAATGGCGTGTGTGATGGTGTGTGTGTGTGTGTGTGTGTGTGTGTGTGTGTGTGTGTGTGTGTGTGTGTGGGGTGTAATGGCGTGTGTGATGGTGTGTGTGTGTGGTGTGTGTGTGTGTGTGTGTGTGTGTGTGTGTGTGTGTGTGTGTGTGTGTGTGTGTGTGTGTGTGTGTGTGTGGTGTGTGTGTGTGTGTGTGTGTGTGTGTGTGTGTTGTGTGTGTGTGTGTGTGTAATGGTGTATGTGGTGGTGTGTGTGTGTGTGTTGTGTCTTGTTTGTGTGTTGTGTGTTGTATATGTATATGTGTATTGTGTTCTTCTTCTTCTTCTTCTTCTTCTTCTTCTTCTCTCCTCTTCTTCTCTTCTTCTTCTTCTTCTTCTTCTTCTTTCTTCTTCTCTTCTTCTTCTTCTTCCTTCTTCTTTCTTTCTTCTTCTTCTTCTTCTTCTTCTTCTTCTTCTTTTCTTCTTCTTCTCTTATTTTACATGTGCACGCATGTGTGTGTGCACACAAGCATTTAATATGTGCATATGCATAGCCTCATAAGGGCATGTGTGTGTGGGTGGGTGCATGTTTGTGTCTGTGTGCGCGCGTGCGTGTGTGTGTGGATCATACATAAAGGCGCCAGCTTCATTTCGGAAGGCTGATGGGGTTCATACAGTCTGCAGGATATTGGAATCATGCCTGGCCTTACTGATGCGGTTTCTGCCCCTGTTTTCTGCCTCTCTGTGTTTTCCAATAACTGTGCCCAAGAAGACGAACTCATCTCAGTTCTTTGATATCTTCATTTCTTAGTTGGATGGGATTTTGCCATCAACATTTGATATCCTCATTCCGGAATAAGATAGGAATTTCCAGGGTAAAGTTTGCTCTCTTCATTTCTAAGATAGGGTCTTCCTGTTGTTGCTTCTTACTTGGATGAGATCTGGTTGTTGAAATATAAAGTGGATTCATGGAGCTGTGAATGGGATTTCCTGTGTGTGAGTCAAAAAGAGAAGTGACAGATTGAGCGTTTGCTTGCGCACATGTGTGTGCGTGTATGTGTATGTGTGTATGTTCATACATAAGGGCACCACTATCATTTTAGAAGGCTGAAGGTTCATACAGGCTGCAGGATATTGAAGTCATGCCTGGCCTTACTGGTGTGGCTTCTGCTTTCTGCCTCTCAGTGTTATTTCCAATCACTTTGCCCAGGGAGATCAACTTCTCTCAGTTCTGTGACATCTTCATTTCCTATTGGGGCAGGATCTTGCCATGGAAATTTGCTATCTGTTTTCCTGAACAAGATAGGGTCTTCCAGGTAAAGTTCGTGTCTTCATTTCTAAGATAGGGCTTTCCTGTTCAACTTAGATAGGATTAAAATAGGTTAAAATTTTGATATGATCACATGTTAGCTGGATGGAACCTTTCAGCATATGTTCAATGTGATTGGTTTTTAGTTCATGGGATCTTGCTGTTTAAGAAATAAGTAAGGGTTAGAACATGGATTTTGTGCAACAGATTGAAACACATGTGTGCTTTTACCACCACCCACCACCCGAGATGTTGAAAAAATACCATATTTCAGTTGTGGGCAAAGCTTTGCAATTCTTGTTGCAGGAAAATCAGGGAATGAAGTTTCAACAGAAGACCATTCCTCATCTGGAAACAGAAAAGGGGGCACAATTATTTACTTGTTCGTGGCTTAATATGTCAGTCAGGACTGGGAAAACCGTGACACCTGCAGTGTTGGTTGATAGCCAACAACAACAACAACAGCTAGCCTGAAACTGACGTCAGTGGATGTTAACCACCAGCCCATGACTTCATACTTCAGTAAGACCCAGGGAGAACCCGTGATACCTGTGGTGTTAGCTGATGGCCAAAAGCATTTGGAGATGAATGTCCATGTCAGTGCAGTGACTGGTACAGAGCAGAAGAGAGGAGAACAGGCTGATGTTTGTTGTCACAGCTTGTCCACTGTCCTGGGCTGCTGGCTTAGTCTGTGTACACAGAGAGAAGGGTGTGTGGGGGATGGGAACAAAGGGAGGCTGCACTGATATTTTATCTATCAGAAATCAAGTCACTTTTTCTGGTATGTACAGGTCTCCCATTACCTGAAAATGCTTCAGAAGTTGTCCAGTGCCGATTACAAGTGTTGGATTACTGATGATTTACGACCTTCCTTCTTCCATCCATTGTCATCCACACTCCCTACTTTTCTGTGTTCCCTCAGTCTGTGCCAACATTCTCTGTTTTGTCCCTGCCCTTACCTTATATTCTGCCCTTTGCACTAACACAGCAGTAAAGATGGAAAGAGAAGAGAGAGAGGAGAGAGACAAAGATGGATGGGAAACAAACAGAGAGACAGGCAGACTGAACAAACAAGTCCTGATCAAGGTCTTGTTGTCACAAGCTTGATGGAGGATAACCAGCTAACAGGCTTAGACCTCTGAGACAATTGAGTGACAGACAGACAGATAGACAGACAGAGAGACAGCAAGAGAATCTTGGAGGCAAACACACAAGCTAGTGGAGGAGCGCTGGTGGTGGTGAGGGGAGATAGACAAAGAGACCAAGGCAGACATCACATGGACATATTGCTGGATGGACAGGCAGATAAAAATATTGAGAGAGAGAGAGAGAGACAAACAGATGCAGACATGCATGCACTATGTTTCCTTGCAATAGGTGAATAGTTGGTCTGTCGGAAACAGAGACAGAACTCACAAATAGGGGGGTAAAGAGACACAGAAGTGCAGAGAAAGAAATTTGGGAGGAACAGTGATGAAGAGATAGATCTTGGAGGTAGTCAGGGTTATTGATGACACAGCCAGAGGTATTGATTTTGGCAAAGTGCCTCTTTCCCCTGGCCTGCCTCTCTACTGGGGGCTGCAAGGGGTGGATGGGGTGAGGATGGGGTGTGGGGCGTGGAAGGGCAGAGGGGTGGAGAAGGGTAAAGGTGGGAGAAGGAGATGGGATGAAGGAAGGAGAGTGGAGAAAGAGAGATGTTTGTCATGGATGCATGGAGCTGTGAATGGGATTTCCTGTGTGTGAGCCAGAAAGAGAAGAGACAGGTTGAGTTATTTGTGTGTGTATGTGTGTGTGATGGTGTGTGTGTGTTAATGTGTGTGTGTGTGCGTGTGTGCGTGCGTATGGGTGTGTGTGTGTGTGTGTGTGTGTGTGTGTGTGTGTGTGTGTGTGTGTGTGTGTGTGTGTGTGTGTGTGTGTGTGTGTGTGTGTGTGGTGTGTGTGTGTGGTGTGTGTGTTTTCATACCTAAAGGCACCACTATCATTTTAGAAGGCTGAAGGGTTCATACAGGCTGCAGGATATTGAAGTCATGCCTGGCCTTACTGGTGTGGCTTCTGCGTTCTGCCTCTCAGTGTTATTTCCAACCACTTTTCCCAAAGAGATCAACTGCTCTTAGCTCTGTGACATCTTCATTTCCTATTTGGGCAGGATCTTGCCATGGAAATTTGCTATCTGTTTTCCTGAACAAGATAGGGTCTTCCAAGTAAAGCTTGTGTCTTCATTTCTAAGATAGGGTTTTCCTGCTCAACTTAGATATGATTAAAATAGGTTAAATTTTGTTATGATCACATTTTAGCTGGGTAGGACCTTTCAGCATATATTTAATGTGATTGGTTTTTAGTTCATGGGATCTTGCTGTTTAAGAAATGAGTAGGGGTTAGAACATGGATTTTGTGCAACAGATTGAAACAAAACACATGTGTACTTTTACCACCACCCACCACCCGAGATGTTGACAAAATACCATATTTCAGTTGTGGGCAAAGCTTTGCAATTCTTGTTGCAGGAAAATCAGGGAATGAAGTTTCAACAGAAGACCATTCCTCATCTGGAAACAGAAAAGGGGGCACAATTATTTACTTGTTCGTGGCTTAATATGTCAGTCAGGCCTGGCAAAACCGTGACACCTGCAGTGTTGGTTGATAGCCAACAACAACAACAACAACAGCTAGCCTGAAACTGACGTCAGTGGATGTTAACCACCAGCCCACGACTTCATACTTCAGTCACACCCAGGGAGAAACCGTGATGCCTGTGGTGTTAGCTGATGGCCAAAAGCATTTGGAGATGAATGTCCATGTCAGTGCAGTGACTGGAACAGAGCAGAACAGAACAGGCTGATGTTTGTTGTCACAGCTTGTCCACTGTCCTGGGCTGCTGGCTTAGTCTGTGTACACAGAGAGAAGTGTAGGGGGAGTGGAGAGGGAAGGGTGTGGGGGAGGGGATGAGGAAGAGTGGGGAAGAAAGGTGATGGAGAAAGGTATGAGGGGAGGAGGTGGAGAAGGGTGTGGGGGAGGGGTTGGGTAAGGGGACTGCATGGGGGGGGCATCGATCAGAAACCAAAGCCCGGCTTTTCGGGCATGTAATGCTCACTCATTAACTGGCAATGATTCAACAGTTGGTCCTGATTACAAGTGCTTTTGATCAGTGGTCATTTACCGTCTTCCTCTTCTCTTTTTCTACTTCCATTCCTCCCCTCCCCCTCCTTACCCCTACCAT
>CM054143.1:55880699-55898199 GCA_028751875.1 Rapana venosa | reverse complement strand
TGGTGAAACTCTGACCATTAGTCGAGAATCGAAAGAAAATGCTGGGTAGAAATCCCACTGGAGCAATGTACATCGCTTTTGCAAATGTTTTGTTTTCCATATATATAAAGATATGACAGTGCCCAAAATCTCTACGGAGATAGCGACAATGGGCTTTCACAAATATTTTATTTTCCGTATTCTATATCAAGCTTGACAATGCCCACATCTCTACGGGGATAGCGACAATAAATATATCAAAACCAAGCCCTCTGTGGAACTGGCAACAAAAGGAAGTTGTTTTTTCCATCAATGTGACCCAGGCTACCAGAACACTGAATAGAAGCAGCACTAGGCGACTTCCAGTATGTGTGTGTGTGTGTGTGTTGGTGAGTGGAAGTGTGTGTGTGTGTGTGTGTGTGTGTGTGTGTGTGTGTGTGTGTGTGTGTGTGTGTGTGTGTGTGTGTGTGTGTGTGTGTGTGTGTGTGTGTGTGTGTGTGTGTGTGTGTGTGTGTTTGCGTGCGTGCGTGCGGTTGGGTGGGTGGGTGGAAGTGTGTGTGGGGGGGGCGGGGGGTGGGGGGGGAGGGGTGCACGCGTGTGTGTGTCTGTCTGTCTGTCTGTGTCTGTGCGTCTTCTTCTTCTTCTTCTTCTTCTTCTTCTTCTTCGCAATTCTTATTCTTCTTCGCAATTTTTCTACTTCTTCGCAATTCTTCTTCTTCGCAATTCTTCTTCTTCTTCGCAATTCTTCTTCTTCTTCGCAATTCTTCTTCGCAATTCTTCTTCTTCTTCGCAATTCTTCTTCTTCGCAATTCTTCTTCTTCGCAATTCTTCTTCTTCTTCGCAATTCTTCTTCTTCGCAATTCTTCTTCGCAATTCTTCTTCTTCTTCTTCGCAATTCTTCTTCTTCGCAATTCTTCTTCTTGTTCGAAATTCCTTTTCTTCTTTAGGTTAATGTCTTCTGTTAAAAAAAAGGCATGTGTTTGTATGCATGTGTGCGTATGTATTTGCATGTATGTGTGTGCGAGCATGTGTGCATGCGTGTGTGCATGTGTATGTGTGCATGTGTGTGCATACATACGTGTGTCTTCAATTTTACGTCTGTTCACTTAAAGTGATATTAGACGATGGAGGCAGGGGGGGATTTGGGGGGGGGGGGAACATAATGAGATAAGGGCTTTAAGTAGAATAGATACGTGTTGGTATGAATGCACATTAAAAGATTATTCCAATCTATATAAATAGTATGTTGCAAAAAACATGGCATAGAACTTCAAAAATTAACAAAAACCCACAACAATTGAAAAATACTCTAATGTTGGAAAACAAACAATTTTGATCTACTTGTAACGGCAGTTGTGAAACAAGCAAAATGTAGATTCCCACGACCATACTTTACAAAAAAGAGAATACTGGGGATTGCAACAGAGACAAGGCTATCTCACATAATAACTCTGGATTGGTTTAAAACTTCCTGCAGAGACTTATCTTGAAATGATGGTTAAAAACGTTTTTGAACCTTGACATTGATACAGAACATGAACATTTGAAAATTTGTCACCGCATATACATTGTATATTTTTGGCAAATTTTGCTCGAAAGGCATTTAATTTCAATCTGTAGATTAGAGAAACAACTTTTCTAGTACAGGATTTTCGAAAAACCGTACTGAGTGCAAAGAATGTTCTCAATATCCAGAACTGAACAAGTATGCTGGGGATAACCAGCCTCTTCCTGTTTCTTTTTCACATGTTTCCAGCAAACATTTTGAAGCAAAGCATAACCTTCATGAAGAGAAAAAGGAATATCTAAAACAGTTGAATAGCTATCATGTTTTGCTGCCTTTTTGGCAGCTTTGTCAACCGTTTCATTAAAATGAATACCACAATGAGATGGAATCCAGCAGAAAGTAACATTCGAACCCCTCAGAATTAAAAAAATGTACCAATAAATTAATTTCAGTTATAAGATTCTGCCTAACGGTCGAAGACGAGTTACTGAGAGACTGTAATGCAGATTTAGAATCAACACAGAACAATATCTGCAAAACAGTTTTGGGGAAATCAAGCAGAAAGTACAAAGCCATCAAAATAGCAGTAAGTTCAGCAGTAAAGATGGAATGATTTTTGCCGATGTGATAGGATTTTTCAATCTTTAAAGCTGGAATAATGAATGCTGCCCCTGCTTCCTTGTTTTTAAGAAGGGATCCGTCAGTGTATATCTTAAGATGTGAAGGATACATACATACGTGCATGTGTATGTGTGCATGCGTGCATGTGTATGCGTGCATGCATGTGTGCATGCGTGTGTACATGCGTATGTGCATGCGTGTGTGCATGCGTGTGTGCATGTGTGTGTGCATGTGTATGCGCATGTTTGTGTGCATGCGTGTGTGCATGCGTATGTACATGCGTATGTGCATGCGTATGTGCATGTGCATGTGTATGTGCATGTTTGTGTGCATGCGTGTGGTTTTTTGCCTTGCTTTCTCGTGCAGGAATCTGTAAGACAAGTGATGATAACAATGATGGGGTGATAGTGATGACGATAATGGTGGTGGTGGTGGTGGTGGTGGTGGTGGTGGTGGTGGTGGTGGTGGTGGTGGTGGTGGTGGTGGTGGTGGTGGTGGTGCTGATGGTGAAGGTGGAGGTGGTAGCAGGGGGGGGGGAGGGAGGGAGGGGGTTGGTCTGTAGACTGTGACTGGACAAGTCCATACTATTTTCTTATGATTGAGGAGGGAGATGAAGTTCGATCGTTTAGGTTGCTTTTTGTTGTTTTGTTGTTGTTGTTGTTGTTGTTGTTTCTTGCTGCTGCTTTGTTTTTGTTTTTGTTTTGTTTTTTGGCTGCTTGTGGATTTCTTATTTCTTGATGTTTGATATACTCTGTCTGTTTATTTGACTATTTGTCTGTCGATCTGTGTGTCTGTTGTATGTGTGTGTGTGTGTTTACATATTTTTGTGGGCTTTTTCTATGTCTTTTTTGTGTTTCTCTCTCTCTCTCTCTCTCTCTCTCTCTCTCTCTCTCTCTCTCCCTCTCTTTCTCTCTCTCTCTCTCTTTCTCTCTCTCTCTCTCTCTCTCTCTCTCTCTCTCTCTCCTCTCTCTCTCTTGCTCTCCTGCAGAATTGGAAATGCGAAATGGAAACTTTTCTGCTATGATGTATACTACCTACCCCCTGCCCGAAACATGTTTTGTATAGTGGGCTAAGGCCTAAGTGCAATAACACTTTTCAGTGTTCAGTGTTCTCTTTCTCTCTCCCTCTCTCTCTCTCTCTCCCCTCCCTCCATCTCTCTCTCTCTCTCCCTCACCCCTTCCTCTTTCTCTACCTCCCCCCCCCCCTGCCCCCTCCCCCCTCCCCCCCCCCCCCCCCCCCCTCCCCGTTCTCAATGGCTGTACGATAAGAGTCAATGCCAGAGCAGAGGTGTCTTCTGTCATGAGATCTCCTGCCAGGTAATGAGATTCTAGACACAAGAGCCCCTCTGTCTCTCCCCTCTTCCGCCTGACATCGATAGTGAGCACTGTCGCTGCAGCGCTGCTAGTGCCTCTTCATGCTTTATGGCTTTTGTCTGACTGGCTGGGTAGGAAAGGGGGGGGGGGGGGGGCAGGTAGATGGGTGGAGGGGTGATGGGTAGGGGGGGGGTGGGTGGGGGTGGGTGATGATGGGTGGGTGGTGGGTGGGTGGTGGGTGGGGGTGTGGTGGTGGTGTGTGGGTGGGTGGGTGGGGTGGTGGATGTGAGAGTGGATGGGGTGGGGTGGATGTGGTGGGCGGGTTGGTGTGAGGATGGATGGGGGGATGGATGGATGGATGGTGGTGGGTAGGTGTGGGTAGGGTGGGTGGAGGATGGATGGGTTGATGGATGGGTGTGGGTAGGGGTGGTGTGGGTGGGGCGGGTTGTGATGGATGATGGATGAATGGATGGATTGGTGTGGATGGATGAATGGATGGATGGTGTGATGGATGATGGTGGATTGGTGTGGAGGATGAATGGATGGATTGGTGTGGGGATGAAGGTGGATTGGGTGGAGGATGATGGATGGGTGGTGTGGAGGATGGGAATGGATGGATGTGGTGTGGGGGTTGGATGGATGGATGGATGGATGGATATGGATGGATTGGTGTGGATGGATGAATGGATGGATTGGTGTGAGAGGATGAATGGATGGATTGGTGTGGACGGATGAATGGATGGATTGGTGTGGATGGATGAATGGATGGATTGGTGTGGATGGATGAATGGATGGATTGGTGTGGATGGATGAATGGATGGATTGGTGTGGATGGATGAATGGATGGATTGGTGTGGATGGATGGATGGACGGATTGGTGTGGACGGATGAATGGATGGATTGGTGTGGATGGATGGATGGATGGATTGGTGTGGACGGATGGATGGATGGATTGGTGTGGATGGATGGATGGATGGATTGGTGTGGATGGATGGATGGACGGATTGGTGTGGATGGATGGATGGATGGATTGGTGTGGATGGATGGATGGACGGATGGAGGGAAGGAGCGTGGGATGAAGGGATGGTTGTCTATTTATTTTTGTCTGTCGACTACTCTGACCATTCATAATCCTACCATCTCTCTGTCTGCCTGCCTATCTGCTTGTCTGGTTGTATGTCTGTTCGTCTGTCTTTCTGTCTGTCTGTCTTTCTGCCTGTCTGTGTCTCTCTCTGTCTGTCTATCTGTCTGTATATCATGTCTTTCTTCTGCAGTCTGTCAACTACTCTGACTTTTTCACAATTCTTTCATTTTTCTCCGTATGTTATATATATATATATATATATATATATATATATATATTTTATATATATATATATATATATATATATATATATATATATATATATATATATAATATATATATATAGTATTAATGAAACAATACATAGACGCATCAATAAGAATTGTAGGAAATTGTACGCTATAAGCGAGCTATCGAATTTCCATATGAAATAAATATCTAGGTTTTTGTTGCAAGATGGGTATCTGCAATTGTTTTGATTGTTTGGTAGGTGGGGTGGTGGGGGGGGGGGGGGGATGCGGTTTTACACCGATTGTAGTGGAAGGAAAGGATCTTTCCTAACAGAATATAGTGTTTACAAAAATCTCCTTATGTTTCATTTTGAATGGGTATCTGCATTTTACAGTTTTACATTGATTGTTTTTATCAAAGCTAGAGCTTTTACGGCTGTTACTTTTTACAACAGCTTAAGTTCCATGACATTGTATTTCCTTCAGTGTGTGTGTGGGAAGGGGGGGGGGAAGGGTTGTGGTTGCTGTTTTAGGTTGGGTTTTTTTCCCAGCTAGTTTTGAAAAGGATATTTCTTCGAGATACTTTGTTGATAATTTATTTTGTTTGAGTATCTGATTTTTCAGTTTTATACAGGAGTTTTGATTACGCAAATGGTCTTTCTTTTAAAGATTACTTTCTGCAGTCATTCCTTTTCATTTCATCTCGAGAGGCTATCTGCATTTGTCTATGCTCTTCTAAATTTTCATTGTAAGTTGTTTATTTTTTTTTTAAAACCCGTAAGATGAAATCATTATAACTCTTAAAATGTCTTTTTAAAAATAATGTTACTTTCTACACACATTTTAAAATTATAATTTCGTTTTGATTTGGTATCGGTTTGGTGGGGAGGGGGGGGGGTTGGCTTGTTAAATTTGTTTTGTTTTATTGTGAATTTTTTTATTTAGGTAAAAGCTTTTCTTGAAAGAATATTACTTTCTACAAAAACAGTTATTGGGTATCTGCAATATATCAATTTTATACTGGACTGTCATTTGAAGTAAAGACGTGTTTCTGAAAAGAATATTTCTTTCTAAACCAATCGTCAGCATTTTGTTTGGATAGATATTTAGGGGGAGGTGGGGCTTGTGGGGTTCTTGTTTTTTGCATGATTGTTTTATATAAAACATTTTAATTGTATACTAACTCTACAAGAAAAATTACTGATATATCACTGGATTGATTATTCTGAATTCCTTTAAGTTTTATACTGAATTTTTAATATCGTAAGTACACAGTCTTATATGAAGCTTTGACTCCGCGGGCGTGCGTGTGTGTGTGTGTGTGTGTGTGTGTGTGTGTGTGTGTGTGTGTGTGTGTGTGTGTGTGTGTGTTGTGTGTGTGTGTGTGTGTGTGTGTGTGTGTGTGTGTGTGTGTGTGTGTGTGTGTGTGTGTGTGTGTGTGTGTGTGTGTGTGTGTGTTTAAGAGAAACAGACAGACACAGACAGAGAGAAAAGTATATAGAAAGAATGTGTATTTGTGTGTTCACTCTCTGCGTGTGTGCGTGTATACGTGTTGCATGCGTGCGTGCGTGCGCATTCACGCGCGCAAGTGCACACGCATGCGTGTGCTTACTTTGCGGTTCTCCGGTCGTTTTTCTGTATTTATGTCTACGCATTAAAAGCAAAGTGATTTAGTGCTGTGCGGAACATTGGGAAAAGTGGACAGTGGAAGTCAGGGATTAGTCTCTGAGCTTTTGCTGTAACTTTTGCTCTCTCTCTCTCTCTGTCTGTCTGTCTGGCTGTCTGTCTGGCTGTCTGTCTGTCTGTCTGTCTGTCTCAATAAAAGAATCTCTCTCACACACACAATAAAGATTCTCTCTCTCTCTCTCTCTCTCTGTCTCTCTCTCTCTCTCTGTCTCTCTCTCTCTCTCTCTCTCTCTCTCTCTCTCTCTCTCTCTCTCTCTCTCTCTCTCTCTCTCTCTCTCTCTCTCTCTCTCTCTCTAATGTGGGGACGGGATAACCTAGTGGTTAGAACATTGCACTCGCAATCTGACGATCCGGGTTCGATTCCCGTTCATGGGAATATTTTCCCCTGGAGTTAACATCAGTGCAGACACCACTCTCCCCCAAAGTCTTTCGGATGAGACTATAAACCGAGGCCCCGTGTGCGAACACACGCAGAACATCTTGCGCACATGTTAAATCCTGTTCCGCTTTTCGTAAGAGGAAGCCATTGTGTGCCGGTGGGAACAGATGACAGAATTTACAAAGCCGCATACACACGGGGACTGGATGTAGAAAAAGCACATGAGTGCTTATTCCATTATCGTCGATATAAAAAATTTTTTTTTTAATTTGAAAGAATCTCTCTCTCTCTCTCTCTCTCCTCTCTCTCTCTCTCTCTCTCTCTCTCTCTCTCTCTCTCTCTCTCTCTCTCTCTTTCTCCCTCTCTCTCTCTCCCTCTCTCTCTCTCTCTCTCTCCCTCTCTCTCTCGCTCTCTCTTTGTATAAGTATTGGGTTATTATTATTAAGATGTATCCCTAACGGGCGGGGACTGGATGTAAAAAAGCACATGTGTGCTTATTCATTATCCTCGAAATAAAAGAATTTGTCATTGTCATTGTCATTGTCATTGTCTCTCTCTCAATCGCCTTTTCTTTCCCTCGTTCTTCCTGTTTGTCTATGACTGGCTGGGTTGCTGGCTGGTCAGTTTGCTGGCTACTAGTTGGTTAGTTGGTTGGTTGGTTGGATGAATGGATGGATAGATGGGTGGTTGGATGGGTGGATGGGTAGATGGTTGGATGGGTAGTTGCATGGGTGATTGGATGGGTGGGTGGGTAGATGGTTGGATGGGTGGTTGTATGGGTGGTTGGATGGGTGGGTGAGTGGTTCAATGGGTGGATGATTGGTTGGTCAGTTGGCTGGCTTGCTGGCTGGCTGGATGTCTAATGTGCATGATTAATATCAATAAGAACAATCAGCACCTTAAGTATGGAATATAATTAATCCATAGAATTTTTTTTAAACCTTCCCCTTGGAAATATGATTTTTACTTTTTTTAAAACAAATCTAGATCCTGCGTTAGACTCATGGACTGAGCCTCCTGTAAATATTTTGATATGATTTGAATTGTTAGTTTCAAGATGATATCTTTTTAACCTCAGATGTTAAGATAGTTGCATAAGCTTATGCTTTCAATATGGTATAAGCAACATCAAATTTAGCTTTATTTTACTTCTCTTCGGGATCTGTTGACACAGTAGATTATATCATTAGCTATATTGGTTTTTGACGAAGATGGTATACTTTTGATTCGAAATAAAATGAACCTTAAAACCCGTGTACATTCCATACTTAAGTGAATATATCGATGAAAAAGAGAAAATGAAATGATAAGAAAAATGAGGTAGATAAATAAAAGATTAAATTGATAGGTTAGTTAAATAGATAAATAGGCGTGATTTTTCTTTGATTTGTAATGAACATTAAGACCTGTCTACGTTCCATGCTTAAATAAATATGTGAATGAAGACTATAGAATAAACGGATGAAATAAATAAGACAGACAGCCTACATATCAGATGCAACAGATACAGTAATTAATAATAAACAATAAATGTAATAGATACAAAAATCAGATAAGCGAATTAACGTAACAACAGACAGATAACTTGCTCAGAATATCAGGGGGACGGTATACCCTGGTGGTTAGAGAGATGCGCATTGCGCTCGTGATCTGCTGACCCGGGTTCGAATCTCATTCAAAGGGATATTTTCCCCTGGAGTTAACATCAGTGCAGACTCCACTCTCCCCCAAAGTCCTTCTGATGAGACTATAAACCGAGGTCCCGTGTGCGAACGCATGTAGAACATTTGCGCACACGTTAAAACCCGTCCCGTTTTTCGCAAGAGTATGACATTGTGTGCCGGTGGGAACGGATAACAAAATTTACAAAATTGCATACACACGGGGACTAGATGTAAAAATAGTACATGAGTGCTTATTCCAATATCCTCGAAAAAGAAGAAGAAGAAGAAGAAGAAGAAGAAGAAGAAGAAGAAGAAGAAGAAGAAGAGAGAAGAAGAAGAAGAAGAAGAAGAGAGAGATGATGATGATGATGATGATGATGATGATGATGATGATGATGATGATGATGATGATGATGATGATGAACAAGAAGAACAAGAAGAACAAGAAGAAGAGCAAGAACAACAAGAAGAACAAGAACAAGAAAAAAAAACCCACTTTCAATCATTTTAAACCGGTGCTTCATATCACAGCCAAAAAGACAGCTTAGAGAGTAAAGCTCCCATCACCTTTTCTCTTCTGTTCTTTTTTTCTTGAAGAGGATGGGGGGCGGGAGTGAGTTAGAGATAAAATAAGTTCTAAGGTTTCCTCTGCAGTTTCAGAGGCTGCTGCCGAAGCAGATGCCAGAAAAGTGAGCCGGAGGCCGTGTGAATGCGGCCTAGGGGCAGATTATCACCGCTTTGGGAGCGAATTAGCTTTCCAAATTTCATCTTGTGGGGAGTGACAGGCGAAATTGGAAAAGCAAACCAAAACGTAAACAACTCAATCAAAGTGTGCACACAAAAAAGAAAAGAATTTTTTAGCGAAGTAGCTTTTAAAAAAAAAAGTTTGAGACAGACAGACAGATAGAGGGACAGAGAGAGAAAGAGAAAGAGAGAGAGAGAGAGAGAGAGAGAGAGAGAGAGAGAGAGAGAGAGAGAGAGAGAAGAGACAGAGACAGAGAGACAGAGATAGAGAGACAGAGATAGAGAGAGAGATGAACGAGCAAAAAGTGCGTATAGGCTTATGTCCCTAAGCGGACTTACCGCCTTTTTCCTTTAACAATCTTCTTGCTGCCATTTTTACAGCCTTCAAGCTGTGCCTTCTTCCTTTTACAACCTTTTGTTTCCCTTCTTCATTTTTACAGCTCCCTTACTGCCTTCTTCCTTCTTACAGCCTTCTAGCTGCCTTCTTCCTTCGGATGACACTATAAACCGAGGCCCCGTGTGCGAACACACACAGAACATCTTGCGCACACGTTAAATCCTGTTCCGCTTTTCGTAAGAGTAGGCCATTGTATGCCAGTGGGAACAGATGACAAAATTTACAAAGCCGCATACACACAGGGACTAGATGTAAAAAAGCACATAAGTGCTTATTCCATTATCCTCGATATAAAAGAATAAATAAAATTTACAGCCTTCTAGCTGCCTTCTTCCTTTTACAGCCTTCTACCTGCCTTCTCCCTTTTACAGCCTTCTACCTGCCTTCTCCTTTTACAGCCTTCTTCCTGCCTTCTCCCTTTTACAGCCTTCTACCTGCCTTCTCCCTTTTACAGCCTTCTTCTGCGGCATGTTAGCTGCCCTCATCCTCTCACACGAGCGAACTAGGTGCCTTCTCCCTTCTATACAGCCTTCTACCTGCCTCCTTCCTTCTTTACAGCCTTCTGGCTGCCTTCGATTTACACCTTTCTGTCTGTACCTTCCATGTACAGGCCTCAGTATAGGTAGTTGCCTTCCCTCTTCGACAGGCCCAGTATCGATTTTCTGGTGCCTCTCTCGGGCCTGACGCGTCCCTGGTGTGTTCGTACTTTGGGTGTGAAAGCCATAGGTCGAGGTCAGCGTGTTCCCGTAACCTATGCAGTCGCCGGGGAGAGCGAGATGTCAGAGACCTCAGCTTCTCCAGGGGCCAGCATATTGAGGGTAGCGCCTATCTTCTCTCCCTCGCTGCTTTACCTTCCCTGACCCTTAAGAAGGCAGATACCCATTCACTGTTGGGTAAACTTAGGCGCATGAACGGTTACCCATCCCTAAGGCAACCACGCTCAAAGCTGCTTAACATTACCTTGGGGAGAGCGATTGCTCTGACCACTGAGCACCCGCCGTGGGGATGCCAGGGGCCTGTCATTATAAATAACTTCCCCACCTTCTGCGAATTCTGTGCCAGGAATTTTCCTCTTTTCTATCCCTCTCTTTTGTTTCTTTCTTGCTCCTTTTTCTGTCACCTTCTTCTTGTGTATTTTCTGCCTTCTTATGTCCATTATCTTGCCCCCCCCCTTTTTTTTGTCCAGGAAGACTTACAAGATAACAATTCTCTCTCCCACGCTGAAGTCGGATGTGCTGGGCCTGACTTTGTCAGGCGCTTAACGGCGGCGGAGCGCATTTTCGCTCATATGACAGACAGACAACACTAGCTGGTGTCGAGTGTTCAACAAGGAAACGAGCTATGCTGCCCCCAGTGTGAAAGTAGCTCGTTGCAGTAAACGTGGACCTGTGATCTGGCGTCAGGTGGAGAGTGCGGGTACCCCCATTTTTACTGTGTAATAATAATAATAATAATAATAATCATAATAATAATAATGTATGGAATTTATATAGCGCTGAATCTTGTAAAGCAACAAATCAAAGCGCTCAGATGACTTTTTCATTTTATTTATGCGTGTGTTTGCGGTTTTGTAAATGTTGTCATCTGTTCCCACCGGCACACAATGGCCTACTCTTTCGAAAAGCTGAACAGGATTTAACGTGTGCGCAAGATGTTCTGCATGCGTTTGCACACGGGGCCTTGGTTTATAGTCTCATCCGAAGGACTTTGACATTCAGTTCCATTTGTTTGTCAAACTGGGAAGAAAGGGCGAGGCTGGGAATGGAACCCAGAACCTCACGGTTTACTTGTTGGCAGGCAAACGTCTTAACCATCCTGCCACCTTCCTTCACTGTGTACAATACCCCGACTTTATATATCTCTGCTGTCTCCGATATTTTGGGTAGACTTTTCAGTGAGGTGTCTGTTGGCTTAGCTCGGTATTTTTATGGCTACTGGTTTTGGTGTTGTATTGTGTGCAGAACACGTAGAACGGACTTTAGCAGGGATTAAATGCTTTGCATTGTCTGTACATCTTTGTTCAATCCCCCCCTCTCTCTCTCTCTCTCTTCTCTCCTCTCTCTCTCTCTCTCCCTCCTCCCTCTCTCTCTCTCTCATTGCCTAGCCAATCAGGATTGAGAATAGCAGACACCTGACCTCTCATCCCTTTTTTCGTCCATCCATCTTTTCATTCTGACAACCAATCGCCCACACTCTTCCTTCTGCCTGTCTTTTCACCATCACCTTACCGCAGTAATGGTCATCTCTATTTGAAAACTCTCTTTCAGGTTGTTGTTTTTTTTCTCTTTTGTGATTGAAAGACGTTTTCAATAATTTTTTTCTTTATTGTTGAAAGTTGTAGGGTTTTATCTGTCTATAACTGAAAGGCATTTTCAAATTCTCTTTTGTGTCATTGAAAGCTGGATGTAGGGTGGGTGTTTTTTCCTGCTGCAGGGTAAAAGCTGTGAAGTTACTTCTATTGTAATGGAAAACTGTGCACAGTTTTTCTCTTGTGGTTGAAAGCTTTGGGAGATCGTGTGTAACACTAAAACGATTTAACGGTTTTGTATGGAAAACACTAAGTCCACAGCTGTGTTTTAACTGTGGAGGTTGAAAGCTCTGATGTTTTATTTTTGGTCACAGGCTAAAAATTTTAACATTTCCTATTGTAAGTGAAAGCTGTAATATTTCCTTGACTTAAATGGTTGATGACGGGATAGCCTGGTGGTCAGAGTGATATGCATTGCGCTCGTGATCTGATGACCCGGGTTCGAATCTCGCTCAAGAGGATTTTTTTTCCTCTGGAGTTAACATCAGTGCCGACTCCACTTCCCCCAAAAGTCCTTAGGATAAGACTGTAAACAGAGGTCCCGTGTGAAAACGCACGTAGAACATCTTGTACGCACATTAAACTTGTTCCGCTTTTTGGAAGAGTAGGCCATTATGTACCAGAGGGGGTGGATGACAAACTTTACCAAAAACTGCAAACACTCGAGGACTGGATGTCAAAAAACACAGCACATGAGTGCTTATTCCATTATCCTCGAAATAAAAGAATAGATAAATAAATTTTAAAAAAAGAAAGAAAGAATGGCTTTTTTGTTGTTGTGATAGTTCAAAACTGTTGGTTGAAAGTGGTCATATATAATTCTTATTTTGTAATTATAAGCTGTAAGCTTTTATTTTGTCGTGGTTGCAAAGTGTAACATTTCTCTGCTATCATAATTAAAAGCTGTTAGGTTTCTTGTCTGTCCTGGTCAAAAAATACATTTACCCTTAAAAGAAAAAACTCCTTTGCAGGAGATTATTAACCAAAATCTGTATGCAAATGCGTGCACGATATCTTACGCACACGTTAAGATTCCTCCCATCTTTCACAAAAGAGTAAGACAGCTATGGTTGATGGTATGGATGACACATATATACCCAGCATACAGTCTTTGAGCCTGAGATAGGATTGAGTTTTGTTTGTCATGTTGCTCATTGCCCAAGACACTATCTGAAAGATCCAGAGCCCCGTGTCAATGATTTGACAAAGAGGAATGGAGAAATCACCTCACCTTGTACACTGCTCTAAATGTTGTATCTTAAAGTGCATGTTGAATCTTCCTCTTCTTCTTCCTCTACAACTACCACTTCTTCTCTTCTTCTTCTTTGCGATTCTTCATTCTTCTTCTTCTTCATCTTCTTCTTCTTCTTCTTATTCTTCTTCTTCTTCTTTTCTCTTTGCAATTCTTCTTCTTTTCAATTCTTTCTTATTCGTCTTCTTTGCAATTCTTCTTCTCATCCACTACATACCACTACCTTTCTTCTTCTCTTCTTTGCAATTTTCTTTCTTCGCATTCTTTCTTCTTCTTCTTGCATTCTTCTTCTTCTTTGCATTCTTCTTCGTCTTCTTTGCATCTTCATCTTCGCATTCTTCTTCGCATTCTTCTTGCAGTTCTTCTTCTTTGCAATTCTTCTTCTCTTCGCATTCTTCTTCGCTTCTTCGTCTTCTTCTTCTTTGTAATTCTTCTTCGTTTTCTTTGCATTCTTCATTCTTCGCTTCTTCTTCGCATTCTTTTCTTTTTTTGCAATTTTTCTTCGTCTTCTTTGCATTCTTCATCTTCGCATTCTTCTTGGCATTCTTCTTCTGTGCAGTTCTTCTTCTTCTTTGCAATTCTGTTTCTGCTTCTTTGCATTTTTCGCATTCTACTGCTACTACTACGACTACGACTACGACTACTACTACTTCTACTACTACTTCTTCTTCTTCTTCTACTTCTTCTTCTTCTTCTTTGCAATAAGTCTCCTCCTCCTCCTCCTTCTTCGCCAAATACTCAGAAGAAGAAGAAGATGCAACATGTACATTAGGAATCTTAAACAACTGTCAACAAACGACAGGATCCAGTTAGTCTAACACACTTCAGTTAACTAAAAATTCCCGATCTGAATCTGCCATGCTGGCACTATCCAGATTGGAACCATCCACTTCATGGTAGAAGCTGAACGTTCTGCCAGACTCTGCTGCTTTTTTTTTTCTAGCTCCCCTTACTTTCTACTACCTTCGCTGTTGCTGATGTTTTTTTTTGCTGTCACTTTTTAGAGAGATGCCCATCAGCTTAGCTGGATATTTATGGGTTCTGATGGTGGGCTTCACTGTGTGCAGAACTGGTGGAATGGACGTCAGGAGGGACTGAGTGCTTTGTTTTCTCTGTACACCTTTCTTCACCTCTCTCTCTCGCTCTCTCTCTCTCTCTCGCTCTCTCTCCTCTTCTCTCTCTCTCTCTCTCTCTCTCTCTCTCTCTCTCTCTCTCTCTCTCTCTCCTTGTCCAGCCAATCAGGTTAGAGAATAACAAACACCTGACCTTTCCTTTCCCTCTTTCCTTCCATCCATCTCTTCATCCTGACAGTCAACTACCCGCACTCCTCCCAGTTTCTCTCTTTTTTCACCATCTGCTTGTTGCGGTGATGGCCACCTCCTTTTGAGGAGCTTCTTTATGCTGTCCTTTGTGGTTAAGGTTGTTGTTTTTTCCTGATTGTCTTTCTTTCAAACTGCAAGCTTTCTTTTCAGCTGTGATCAAAAGCTATACAGTTTGTTCTATTGTGGTTTAAGGCTGTAAGATTTTCTCCTTTGTGGTTTGTTGCTGTTTGTCAGCTGTTAAGTTATTTTGATCCGGTAGCTGTCTGCTCTCAAATCAACAGTAGCATTGTAGTTACATTTGTTACAGGTTGGTGTTGTTGTTTTTTTGCATGGTTGAAAATATGTCGGGTGTTTTCTGTATTAATTATAATCTAGAGTAATCTAAAGTATCTTTCGTGATTATTTATTTGCTTTATACTTTTCTCTGTATTTATTTGAAACCAGGAAGTTTTAATAACTAAAAAAACAATCAAAATGTGTCAGGGTTCTGCAATAATGAATGACATTGAGGAGGTTTCCCTATGATGACTGGCATTTCCAAGGCTTCCTGTGTGGCTTCCATTGGTGAGCAGGGGAAGTCTGAAAACTGTAATGGCAGCTTGGGAAATATGGATGTGCCTTGTTGTATAGCAGCCTCGGGGCTGGTCTGTTTGTGTCCAATTATTGGTTCTAAATTTAAAAGGGGAGGAGAAAGACTGGCTGTTTTGTGTATAAGGGGAAGTTGGCCTCAGGTTGTAGGTCATAGATACTTGGTTGGTTGGTTGGCTGGTTGGCTGGTTGGTTGGTTGGTGATTTTACGTCATGCCAGGTGCCAAGGGTTTCTGGTTGGTGGGTTGATGTTGTTTTCTTTTTCTTTTTTTTTGGTTCAATCGAAATCTTTCAGGGAGAGATGGATTCAGGTAAGCATTTTTTTTAAAAACAAATAAATAAACAAGAAATAAACAAAACGATTTGTTCACATGCACAACTTTGCACATACATACACGCATGTGCACAAATATTGTCACGCGTGCATTCATGTGCATGTATGCTCTCAGGTACACATTTGTATTCCTGCATTCAACATTTACACATTTGCACAAGTACACATTAACACATGCCTACACACGCACGCGCGCACATGCGCACACACAACGAGCTTGCCTACACACACAAACACGCACGCACACACACACACACACACACACACACACACACACACACACACACACATGCAGACAAACAGACAAGTAAAGACCTGATTAGAGACCCTATCACACAAAACAAGTTTGGTCTCTACGCTGCTGGCGGCATTTTTGGAAAATGTCAATATTAACAATTAATGACTGAATACCCTCTGACCTTTTCCTTTTCTAATGGATTCTTCATTTTCCCAGTCTGTGTTGGAATTCTCAGGGATTCTGATTACATCAGGGGGTGGCATAGGTAGCCTCGTGGATAGAACGTCAAGCTCCAGTGTGGTCTGACGGTCATTGAGGGTACAGGGTTTGAATCTCAGCTGTGGTGCCTGTTCTCCTGATGTGAAGATTGGTATCACTGGCGGCCTGACTTTGATAAGCTCCCTGCGGACTTTGACTCCATGGACACAACATAACACTTTGACTCCATGGACACAACATACATAACACTTTGACTCTATGGACACTACATACCACTTTGTCTATGGACACAACATAACACTTTGACTCCATGGACACAACATACATAACACTTTGACTCTATGGACACTACATACCACTTTGTCTATGGACACAACATAACACTTTGACTCTATGGACACAACATAACACTTTGACTCTATGGACACAACATAACACTTTGACTCTATGGACACAACATAACACTTTGACTCTATGGCACTTTGACTCTATGGACACAACATAACACTTTGACTCCATGGACACAACATAACACTTTGACTCTATGGACACAACATAACACTTTGACTCTATGGGCACAACATACCACTTTGACTCTATGGGCGCAACATACCAAGTCTGGGTATGACTAGGGCAGAATGATTGAAATGAGCAGTGTGGGAACTGCAAGGCAGGAACGTCACAGAGGATAAACAGGTAAAAGGTAAAGGAGAATTGTTGTTTTTTTAGTCATTTTTAAAAAATAAAGACAGGAGAATGGACCAAGAAGGCAGAAAATAGACGAGGAGGAGGTGACAGGAAGAAAAGGAACAAGGCAGAAACAAAGAGAGTGATAGAAAAGAGGAAATTTCTAACACAGAATTTCCATGTGGGGGTGTTATTTATACTGAAAGGCCCCCGGGCACCTCCATGGGGGGAATTTGTGTTTCCCGTTCCACGGCTAGAGCTCTGAGGGTCACCAATGGTGACATTTTGCGTACGTCACTGTTTTTAGTCCACCGTTAAGGCAGCCGCATCACGACTTCGGGGATGATGTCTGAACACTACACCAGGGTGCATGCAGTTTTGAATTCTTGTGCTCACTTCCCACCAGCACGTAATGGCCTATTCTTCCGAAAGGTGGAACTGGGTTTAGCGTGTGCACAAGATGTCCTGCAAGCGTTTGCACACGAGACTTTGGTTTATAGTCTCATCCGAAAGACTTTCAGGAGAGAGTGGAGTAGAGACTGATGTAAACTTCAGGTGGAAAAAACCCAACCCTCAAACGGGTGCATCAGTTATCATTCAAACTCGAACTATCAAATCATGAGTGCAATGCTCTAACCGCTAAGCAATTCCTTCCCTTCATTAATAATTAAAACCTCTTAAAAAGATCTTATCATTAAGAATCAAAATGTCTCTGGGCTCTGGGTGAATCATGAACGACATTCATAAGGTTTCTCCATAATGGCTGAAATTTCTGAGGCAAATATTCCCTCTGTAGCGGTTTCAACTGTTGAACAAAGAAGCCTGAGAAGGGCAACGGCAGCTTATAAAATATGAATGGGTTTGTTTTTTTCAGTGTGGTAGCTTCTCTGCCTACTCCTGTTTCTGTTTTGTTGTTTTGGGGTTGTTGGGTTTGGTTGTTGTTTTTGC
>CM054143.1:55868199-55875699 GCA_028751875.1 Rapana venosa | reverse complement strand
GATCATGCAGAAATCAGACATTTCCAAAAAGTACACTCTAAGCATACATGGCGGCCATATCATGGAAAGAAAGTATATCACAGATTGGTGTTGTGCAAAAATCACAATCACATTCATCACACCAAACTAGCAGTCACACCTACAGTCATGACACAAGCGTTCATGAATTTTCTGGGGGTTTTGATAGCTGCTCTGTTATTTTCATGTCCCCTGAAGTATCAAGCAGGTTGTCAATATTCTTCTGAATATTTTGTCGTCTTCTTCTTCTTCTTACTTGAACACTCAGACAGCAACTCACTGTTGTCTGTCCTATGAGCGATCGCCACTACTGTTAAGCGCCTGACAAGTCAGGCCCAGTATATCTGACTTGGGCATGGGGGAGAATCAGATTACTTGAAGCCTTTCTGGGAGAAAGGGCAGAAGAATGGACCAAGGAGGCAGAAAATAGACTAGAAAGAGGTGACAGGAAGAAAAGGAACAAGGCAAAAACAAAGAGAGGTATAGGGTAAAAAGGGATTTGTTAGCACAGAATTTCCAGAAAGTGGTTCACTCGTCTTCACCATTCTCTTACGTCCCTCAAGTCGGAATATAGCTGCCTTCAAGTGGGCAAAAAAGCCGGTCACAAACGCAAACTTTCACCATGGGGGAACCTCCGAGCTCTAGCCAAGAAACTTTTTTTTAAACCCACAACATTCTCTTTCTCTATTTCTCTATTTCTGGTCCATCGATCTGGAATGACCTTCCTCTCTCTCTTCGCCAAAAGCCTTCTTATGACACTTTTAAATCCAGTCTCAAAACATATTTATTTCAAACCTAAGATTTTTCTATCCTGCTTCATCTCCTAGCTTTTCCCTGCCTTCAACAGCAAGATTCTATCGCCCTGCTAGGTTTGTGTGACCTGTGTGTGTTTTGGGGGGGGGGGGGGGGGAGGGGGTGCGCGTGCGTGCATGCGTGCGTGCACATTTGGACTTGTTGGAACTATTAATTGTTACTGGCTGTATGACTGTGTAAGAATGAGTTGAGTGCAAGCGCTTTGATTTGTCTCTGCAAGATATAGCGCTATATAAACTCCATTTATTGTTATTATTATTAGAGGTGATTTTCCATGCCTATGTTGTCTCCTGAACAAAACAGCCACTCATTTTTGAAATTTATCAATACATTCAGCCTCACTGTCTGCATATTGTATATCAGGCATGCTTATCTCTTTGCATCCTCAGCCATTTCACATACACACAAGCCCACCTCATCTACATCTCAACTGTTCAGTTTATTATAAACTGATTCTTTGTTGTATACATAATGTCACTATGCAAATATCTGTCACATTCTTTGTCATAAATGGGCGCTGCCCTCAATATGCTGGTCCCCGAGAGAAGCTGAGGTCTCTGACACCTTACTCCCCAACGACCCCCATAGGTTATGGGAACATCCTAACTCTCAATGTCATGCCTCCTCTCTGTTTTGTCCTCTGTCACTGGCAGACACAGGTACAGAGGGGATGGAAAGAGTGCTGCAAAACATCCCTGCTTTAGGTTTAGCAGTAACATCATGACGAGTGTTACCAATACAGACCAGGGGTTGAAGGAAACAAACCTGACAGGAATACTGCATGCACTCTCCTGCTTTTTTGGGGTGTATCCTGTACGTTTCAGCCCTACTCCAGTCCCTGCTGAATTGAGACGGACACTTCCGTATGTGAACCGTATGTGTTCTTGGGTGACAGGCAGGCGTGCAAGGAAAACTGGAAGGTGTTAATCTAAGCACGGCGACAGTCTGATGTCCTTCCCTTCAATTCTGGAGGAAGATACGGTCGTTTCTTTTGGCACGGAACTCAGCGTACTGTCTACAGTTGATGGACGTCTTTCAGCCGGTATTTTCACTGCAAACACTCTAGAGATGCTGACATGTTTCAGTCCGCTGCTACCTACTCTGCCCAGAGTTGCGTATCTTGCTGGAGGCTGGGTAAGGAAAGCTACAGAGACAGACAGGCAAACAGACTGACAGACAGACAGAGAGAGAGAGACAGACAGACAGAAATAGAGGACAGAAAAAGAGAAAGAGACAGACACACAGACACAGGTACAGAGACAGTCAGACTGCTTCATGGTCAGAAAGCTAAAAAATGTTCTGGGTTTTTTTTATCGTCTAAATAATAGTGGAAACGAAAAAGGGATTTGAAGTCTGTCATCGTCATCTCCACTACCTTTGAGTCAAATTTGTCTCTTTACTATCATACTTGGTCATTTTAGACGTAAGAACCCATACAAATATTTTAACCCAGAAATATTCTTGGTGGTGGTGGTGTGTGTGTGTGTGTGGGGGGGGGGGGGGGTCGTGAGGGAGGGGGGGGCGCTGTTTGTTTCTGAATGAGCTTCATTTTATTATTCCATCTCTCCCACTTTCCTTTTTCTGCTTCTGGGCTGCCTTTTTATCTCATTAACCCTTTTCACCTCCCTCAGACCGTGGTTTCTGTTTGTGTTGTTGTTTTATGCTTGTTTGTTTTGGGGGGAGGCCGTTGTCAATGTTCCCTGTCTGCAAGGCTGAGGGAAAAACTAGCGTGCATAATGCATGAGTGTGGGGGTTCACTTCAGGCACTGGACTGGGAAAACGCCAGAACAGTCAATACTGATATGCTCGTTAAGCAAAAGAAAGGAAAACATTTTTAAAAACAAGAAGCCTGTCGAGAGGTAAAGATTACATTTAGTGGAGGTGGTGGTGGTGGTGGTGGTGAGAGAGAGAGGGGAGAAGGAGGAGGAGGGTGTAGAGAGGGGTTGCGAAATGATGGTAGAAGTAGTAGTAAACGCTTTAATAGTTGAATCAGTAGTAGCAGTGGTGGTGGTGGTGGCAATAACAGCAGCAGAAACAGTAGTTGCAGCAGCAACAACAAAAGCTGTAGCAGCAGCAGTTGCACAAGTTTTTGCAGTTAAAGCAAAAGCACAAACAACTATAGAAGAAGTAGTAGTAGTAGTAGTAGTAGTAGTAGTAGTAGTAGTAGTAGTAGTAGTAGTAGTAGTCCTCAGCGCCTGGGCTTTATCACAGTTCTTGGTTAAACCATTGACGCTGGGGGCAACAGCAAAGTGAGAGGCTGTATGACCAGTGGCTTTCCCACTCATGGAATTCCACTTTACAGCTTAGTCTTTAGTGATCGACTATGACTCTCTGACTAGGAGGCTTGACTCAGCACAGTCCTTATATGCTGCAGCCCTGGGGGCTGGTTGGCCTTTGGAGAGCATCTCCAACGCTGACTGTCCTTATGCCCACTTGGCCGAGAGAGTGGGGATCTCCACTATAATCAAATTTCTGCCCAGTTTCCAAAACAGCAGCTGCCTCCTCTGCTGTTTTGGAGGTCATCGTCGGACACGACGGACAAACATACAAGTAGTAGTAGTAGTAGTAGTAGCAGTAGCAGTAGCAGTAGCAGCATCAGCAGCAGAGTCGGCATTCATGTTAACTCTGGGGGGAGGGGGGATTCCCTTGAACGAGATTCGAACCCGGGTCAGCAGATCACGAGCGCAATGCACAACCCTCTAACCACCAGGCTATCTCAAATTTGCTACTGCTGCAAAAATTGTAGTTCTTACAGTGATGTGGAGACGGGATAGCTCAGTGGTCAGAGCACTCACTTTCCCCCAACCAAAGTTCAACAGCATCGAGCGTGGTTACCACTTGGATGGGTGACCGTTTGTGCGCCTTGGCTTCAGAACAGTCCCCCCAGTTCACCCAGCTGTAAATGGGTACCTGCATTCCTTAGGGTCAGGGAAGATCAAGCAGCGAGGGAGAGGAGATGAGCGCCGCCCTCAATATGCTGGCCTCTTGAGAGGTTGAGGTCTCTGATGCCTCACTCTCCTCCTACGACCACATAGGTTATGGGACACCCTTTACCTTTTTATAGTGATGTGTGAACATTTGGTTGGCTTACATTTCTGTTTGTGGTGACATATGAGTGGTAAGGGGTTTGTTTCGTTTTTCTCAACCAAAAACACAGTTGAGGCAGACAGTAAATAGCTTGGTAGACCTGTGAATGACTGTGTATTGTTTGATTTGGCTACATCTTTTTTCTCTGTTGTATCTTTTTGGATATGTTGGGTCAATATCGTATTTCTTGCTCAAGGGGGAAAAAAAGCGCCAGACGGGGTATAAAAAATATGAAGAAGGTTTATATATAGGCAAAGGGTTTTTGTTTCTCTGTAAACGAGAAGAAATGAGGATAATACTGATTTTTTTCTGACCTTTATATGCCGCGGTAGTTTTTTTTTCTTTCCAGTGTCTTCTGTGTGATATAATAGTTGGTAGAAACTCTGTTGTGTGTGTGTGTGGTGAGAGAGAGAGAGAGAGGAGAGAGAGAGAGAGAGAGGTGTGTGTGTGGTGTGTGTGTGTGTTGTGTGTGTGTGTGTGTGTGTGTGTGTTGTGTGTGTGTGTGTGTGTGTGTGTGTGTGTGTGTGTGTGTGTGTGTGTGTGTGTGTGTTTAGTGTGTGTGTGTGTGAGTGTGTGTGTGTGTGTGCGCGCGCGCGCGTCTCTCTCTCTCTCTCTCTTTTCTCTCTCTCTCTCTCTCTCTCTCTCTCTCTCTCTCTCTTATCCTATCCTGCTCCCCACTTGTGTGACCATATCTCCTCTCCCTTCCTCCCCCACCCCCACCCCCCACCCCCACTTCTTCTTCTTCTCTTCCATGGACCAAACTCACTTCCATCCTTTCTTCCCAAACTCTTCTTTCTTCCGCTGTACCCGCCCGTCCCTCCCATTCCACTTACACGCTAATAATAGCGGCGTGGAAATAACAGGATTTAAACCCCAGACTCCAAACCAGACAGGGAGGGAAGGAGTGGAGAGAGAGGTGGATGGTGGGTGGGAGGAGGGAGCGAGGTGGTGGGGGGGGGGGTGGCAAACCACTGATCGTTTGGCTTTTTACAGACTTTGACAGTATTTCCTCTTAGTGGTTGTTACAGTCTTCTCTTTTTTTTAACGTATTTAGAGGACACGCTTTGGAGAAAAGATTCCGGAAAGGTTTCCGACGGTTTCCTCTTTGGTCCCACCCGGTATTTCCACTTCAGGTAGAGAGAGAGTTGCTGAGGGTGGAAAACATTATTGTTCTGTGCTGTTTTGTGATGAGCTGTTGTGGAACAGGGTGACTTGTTTCTACAGATATCATGTGTTGACAAATAATACCCAGGTGCAAACAATCCCGTGTCGGCCGTCGTTCTTTCACTATATTTTCTGGTCCGTCTGTCTGGAATGAACTTCCCTCTCTCTCTTTCCCTTCGCCAAAGATCCTTCATTTGACACTTTGAAATCCAGCCTAGAGACACACTTATTTCCTACCTAGGATCTTGCTCCATCATTACACCTCACTTCTGTCCCTGCCTTCAATCAGTCTTCTCTATCTCCATCACCTTGCCGGTAGCGTGTTGTTCTGTGCGTGTGTGTGTGTGTGTGTGTGTGTGTGTGTGTGTGTGTGTGTTGTGTGTGTGTGTGTGTGTGTGTGTGTGGTGTGTGTGTGTGTGTTTGTGTGTGTGGTGTGTGTTTGTGTGGTGTGTGTGGTGTGTGTGTTTGTGTGTGTGTATGTGTGTGTGTGTTTGTATGTGTGTGTTTGTGGTGTGTGTGCTTGTGTGTGTGTATGTGTGTGTTTGTCTGTCTTGTGTGTGTGTGTGTGTGTGTGTGTGTGTGTGAATGTACAATTTGTGAATTTTATTTATGAACGGTTGTTTGCGCGTGAATGATGTCAATGCAAGCGCTTTGATTTGTTTGCTTTACAAGATTCAGCGCTATATAAATCAATTATATGTTATCACATCATCGTAAATCCATGAATCACTCATCATCATCACTGACAATTCGATACAATTACTATTAACGAGATGATCAGATACATGCCATGTCACAACGACACATCATTGTTGGTCACAACAGCACGTGGTCACAACAGGAATGAAAAATAACATTTCCAAAAACCGCAAGCGCAGGGGGACTGCATGTAAAAAAAATTAATAAACCCACATGAGCGTTTATTCATTATTTTCAAAATAAAAGAATAACGATAATGAATAATAGAAGATAAAAACAACACGTGGTTACAGTGGCAATGTGGTCACAACGCTAGTGGTCACAATAGCACGTGCTCACACATATACGCATGTGACCACTTCCACCCCCCAGCCCCCATCCCCCCCCCCCCCCCACCCCACACCCATTTAGGTATCTGCATTCCGACTTCGGGTATGGTGTCTAAACACGACACCTGTGTGCGTGCTAGGGGTTGTTTTTTCTGTCATCAGTTCCTACCGGTACACAATGGTCTACTCTTCCGAGAGGTGGAACGGGTTTTTAACGTGTGCGCAAGATGTTCCGCGTGATTTTGCACACGGGGCTTCGGTTTATAATCTCATCCCAAGGACTTTGACATTCAGTTCGATGTTTGGTTGTTGTTGTTGTTGTTGTTGGTTTGGTTGTTTGGTGTTTTGGTGTTTTTTGGGGTGTTTTTTTTTTTGGGGGGGGGGTGAAACTGGGGGGAAAAATAGTGCGAGGCTGGGAATCGAACCCAGAACTTCACGGTTTACTTTGTTGGCAGGCGAACGCCTTAACCATCCTACCACCCACTTTCTCGTGACAGGGTTTGACCTCCAGATCCCTAACGAAACAGAGGGAGCGCTGACCGTTGGACCGTTACATACCTGACAGCCAGTGCGCTTTGGCATGTACGGTCATCTTAGCGTCTGAAGGGGGACACTTCGGGAAACGATTCCAGAAATGTTTCCGACGGCTTCCCCGCTCCTCCATCTCTTTCGAGAGCACAGTTATCCCTGAAGTCGGAATACGGCTGTCTTATTTTTAATTATTTCTTTCATTTCGAGGTCGGGATAGCTCAGTGGTCAGAGCACTCGCTTTCCCCAAGCTAAGGTTAAGCAGTATCGAGCGTGGTTGCCACTTGGATGGGTGACCGTTTTGCGCGCCTTGGCTTCAGGACAGTTCCCCCATGTTCACCCAGCTGTAAATGGGTACCTGCCCTCTTTAGGGTTAGGGAAGGTAAAACAGCGAGGGAGAGGAGATGGGCGCCGCCCTCAATAATAATGCTGGCCCCTTGAGAAGTTGAGGTCTCTGATGCCTCACTCTCCTACGACCACATAGGTCAAGGGACCTCTTTACCGTTTGCCTTTATTTCGAGGATAATGGAATAAGCACTCATGTGTTTTTTATATCCAGTCCCCGTGTGCATGCAGTTTTTTCAGTTTTGTCATCCGTTCCACCAGCACACAATGGCCTCCTCTTCCGAAAAGCGGAATGGGTTTTAGCGTGTACGCAAGATGTTCTGTGTGCCTTCGTACACGGGACCTCGGTTTATAGGCTCATCCGAAGGGGGGATAATAATAATAATAATAATAACAATAATAATAATAATAATAATAATAATAACGATGATGATGATGATGATGATGATGATAATATAATAATAATAATACTGATATATGGAATTTATATAGCGCTGAGGATGGGGGGGGGGGGGGG
>CM054143.1:55858199-55863199 GCA_028751875.1 Rapana venosa | reverse complement strand
CAATTCTTTTCTTGTTCTCTTTTTAAAGGAAATTTGTTTTGCAGTGATTAAAACACATCTAAGAAAGTAATAGAACACAGACATATATAGAAATTAATGCACGTGATAAAACACTTCTTAAACACACACACTCACAGACACGCGCGCGCGCACACGCGCGCACGCACACACACACACACTCATTCACGCACGAATCTATTAAAAGAAATATGTTTTACAGTGATTAAAACATATTTAAATAACTAATAGTACATTGACTAATATAAATGTGAACACACGTGATAAAAGGTAACATTTGTTAAACACACACATACACACACACACACTCGCGCGCGATCACACACACATACACACGCGCGCACGCGATTGCTCACGAACACATGCACGCACGCACGCATGTACTCAAACACGCACGCATGCACACAAACACATAATACATACGCACGCGCACAAACACACACACATGCACGCATGCTCGCACGAGTAACACACACACACACACACACACACACACACACACACACACACACATACACATACACACACCAAGCTAAAAAGAATCAAACAATATAAAGATAGCAGTTGAACGCTAAGATGAAAATCTCATGGAATTCCACTTTACAGCTTCGTCTTTAGTGATCGACTATGACTCTCTGACTAGGAGGCTTGACTCAGAACAGTCCTTATGTGCTGCAGCCCTGGGGGCTGGTTGGCCTTTGGAGAACATCTCCAACGCTTACTGTCCTTATGCCCACTTGGCCGAGAGAGTGGGGATGCACTGTGGGCAAGGCATCTCCACTATAATCAAATTTCTGCCCAGTTTCCAAAACAGCAGCTGCCTCTTCTGCTGTTTTGGAGGTCATCGTCGGACACGACGGACAAACATACATACAAGATGAAAATGATGTTCAAACATATCCAAGTAAGAGATGCAAGGAAGCGCTAAAATAGCACCGAGCACAAAGTAAATGTCTTTAGGGAGAAACCCTTAGAGACATGATTCCTGATACCTTCCCCTCTCCTTCATCCCTGTGTGCTGGCTGACTCAGGGTTCTCCACCTTTGTCTGTGGCTAGAGTACGTCCTCTCCTTCCTCCTCTGTCCTTCTGCTTTCTTTGTCCATTTTACTTCACTTTTTTTCCTATCTTTCCCACCACTCTTTCCTTCCGTCCGTTTGTGTTGTATGAAAACGTGCTTCGTATTACATCTCTGTATTGCCAACCCCTCAACCATCTGACCCATTCCATTTTCTCTCTGTCTCTGTCTCTCTCTCTCTCTCTCTCTCTCTCTCTCTCTCTCTTCTCTCTCTCTCTCTCTCTCTCTCTCTCTCTCTTCTCCTCTCCTCTCCTCTCCTCTCCTCTCCTGTCCTCGTTTCACTTACGCAGATGTCTGCATGAAAATGATAGGGTGTAAAAGAGTAGGAGATCTTTCATCTTTCATCTCTGCACAACACTCCCCTCTCCCACCCCCCTTTATTTTTCTTTTTATCTAGTATGTACTGCCTTTTTATTCTCTTCAGGGAGACACTTAGGAAAGTTGCTTCAAGTCCATTCTCCTCCCCTTCATCTTCGTTTGTTTATTATTGCATTATTCTCAAGCTTGGTCTCTGACCAGAACATATTTCTCCCCCATCCTCCTCACTTCCTTCTTTTCTTTTCCCTCCACTTAACAACCTTTTTATTTTCCTGGTTTTTCTTACTCCTTCCTTCCTTCCTTCCTTCTTTCCTTCCTTCCTTCCTTCCTTCCCTTCCCTTCCCTTCTTTCGGTTCCACTTACACAGATGTCTGTGCGGAAACAATAGTGTTTAACCCTCAAACTTTTCACCAGGCGAAGAAACTACTGCCGATTGTGTGTCTGGCCTGGAAAGCCTTGACAGCCAGTTTCTTTGTGTCTACTATCTCTTTAACGTCTTTGGGGAGAAGACCTTTAGAGAAATGATTCCTGATACCTTCCCCTCTCCTTCATCCCTGTGTGTTGGCTGACTCAGTGTTCTTCATCTGTGTCCTCTCCTTCCTCCTCTGTCCTTCTATTCCCTTTATTCATTCTACTGCACTTTTTTTCCCTTCTGTCTCCCTGACACGTAGAACATCTTGCGCACACGTTAAATCCTGTTCCGCTTTTCGTAAGAGTAGGCCATTGTGTGCCGGTGGGAACAGATGAGAGAATTAACAAAACCGCATACACACGGGGACTGGATGTAAAAAAAAAGCACATGAGTGCTTATTCCATTATCTTCGATACAAAAGAATAAAATAAAATAAAATAAAATAAAACTCTCTATTTCCACCCTTCCCATTCCCCTGAGGCAGACAGCCACATGAGAATGATAGGGTTTAATTAAATCAAACTCTATACTTTCCACACAGCTATCGGCAGAAGCAGAGACAGAAGAAAGGAGAGAAAACATCTGGAAGACGGGAAGGAGGAAAAGAGTCCAGTGACAAAGACAGAAAGAAAAGAAAGGACGGAGGATGGGAGGATGGAGAGAAATAATTATTATCTGCTAGTCAGAGACAAAGATAGAAAACAATGCAGCAACGAACAAACATGGATGGAGAGGAGGAGAGGGGAAAACTTCAGAAAGTCTTCCTGGATCGTTTCCCGAAGTGTCTCCCTAAAAACGCTAAAAGATGGCAGACACTAAAAGAACTAGCTGTCAAGTCTGCAAAGGTTCAAACGGCCAATGGTTCCTTCGTCAGGTTGGGAGTCTGGGGGTTAATCCTCTGATTCCCAACAAACGAAAAAGGAAAACAGAACACTTTATTCTTTACGAACTGTACAGCAAGCTCCTGTAGTGGTTACAGTCTTTTAGTATCTTTAAGTAGTAAGTAAAGGTAAAGATGTTTCCATAACCTATGCGGTCATTAGGGAGCGAGGTGTCAGAGACCTCAGCTTCTCCAGGGGCCGGCATTTTGAGGATGGCGCCTATTTCCTCTCCCTCAATACTTTACCTTTCCTATCCTTAAAGAGGGCAGGTACCCATTTACAGCTGGGTGAACTGGAAGACTGTACTGAAGCCAAGGGGCATGAATGGTCCCCCATCCACTTGGTGTAACCACGCTCAATGCTGATTAACCTTAAGCTTGGGGAAAGCGAGTGCTCTGACCACTGAGATATCCTTTTAAAAAAATTAATCTAGAAAAATTTCAGACCACTTCCATCTCCTCCAGTCTTGAATTGTTTGTTGTTCCATTGTTCTCCGTCTTTGTCTCTGACTGGAATAAATTATGTCCTCTCTGTCTCTCCCTCCCTCCCTCCCTCTCTCTCTCTCTCTCTCTCTCTCTCTCTCTCTCTCTCTCTCTCTCTCTCTCTCTCTCTCTCTCTCTCTCTCTCTCTCTCTCTCTCTTCCTGACCCGGGTTTCAAATCTCGTTCATGAGGATTTTTCCTCTGGAGTTAACATCAGTGCAGACTCCACTCCCCCAAAAGTCCTTCGGATGAGACTGTAAACCGAGGCCCCGTGTGCGAACGCACGCAGAACATCTTGCCCACACGTTAAAACCCGTTCCGCTTTTCGGAAGAATAGGCCATTGTGTGCCGGTGGGAACGGATGACAAAATTTACAAAAATGCATACACACGGGGATTGGATGAAAAAAAGCATATGAGTGCTTTTTCCATCTCCTCGAAAGAAAAGAAGAAAGAAAGAAAGAACATTTTCCTTTTCCTTCCTGTCTTCTCAACATGTTTTTCTTTCTGTCCTTCCCAGTCCATGTCGAACAGATGACAAAATTAACAAAACTGCATACACACGGCGACTAGATGTAAAATTTTTAAAACCCAGAAGAGTGTGTTCTTCAGTTTAATGTCTGTTCGTATACGTGATATCATACAATAGTGCTTATTCCATTATCCTCGAAATAAAAGAAGAAAAAAGTAAGAAAGAAAGAAAGAGAGCGAGAAGAGAGAGAGAGAGAGGGGGGGGGGGGGGGAAGAGAGAAGAGAAGTGTCTGCACATGGCCGTGAAAGAAACAAACAAACAAAGAAAAAAGGAAAGACAAAAGAATGAAAGAAAGAAAGGAAAGAAGAAAGAAAGAAAGAAAGACAGGAAGGAAGGAAGGAAGAAAGGAAGGAAGGAAGGAAGAAAGAAATAAAAAAGGGAGGAAGGAAGAAAGAAAGGAAGAAAGAAAGAAAGAAAGGAAGAAAGAAACAAAGAAAGAAATGAAGGAAGGAAGGAAGGAAGGTAGAAAGGAAGGAAGGAAGGAAGAAAGGAAGAAAGAAAGAAGTATCTACACGTGGCTGTAAAAGAAAGAAAGCAAAAAAGCAAGCAAGAAAGACAGACAGACAGACAGAAGGAAACAAACAAGCAAACAAACAAACAAACAAACAAACAGATAGACAGACAAACAAACAAAGCAAGCAAGCAAGCAAGCAAAAAAGCAAGAAAATAAGAAAGAAAGAAAGAAAGAAAGAAAGAAACAAACAAACAAACAAAGAGACGAAGAAAGACAGAAAGAAAGCAACAAAGAAAGAAAAGAAAAGAAAGAAAGAAGCAAACAAACAAACAAAGAAGTGTCTGCGCGTGGCTGTGAAAGAAAGAAAACAAGAAAAGAAAGAAAGAAAGAAAGAAAAGGAAGAAAGAAAGAAAGACAAGAAAGAAAGAAAGAAAGAAAGAGAGAAAGAAAGAAAAGAAAAGAAAAGAAAAGGAAAGAAATAAAGAAAGAACGAACGAGGCAAACAAACAAACAAACAAAGAAGTGTCTGCGCGTGGCTGTGAAAGAAAGAAAGAAAGAAAGAAAGAAAAGAAAAGAAAAGAAAGAAAAAAAGTAAGAAAGAAAGAAAAGAAAAGAAAAGACAGCAAGAAACCAAGAAAGAAACCAAGAAACCAACCAACCAAACAAACAAACAAAGAAACAAACAAAGAAACAAATGTCTGCAGGCGAGGTGGCTGTGGGAAAAGGACAGGGTCTGAACTGAACTCCCCGACTGACTGTGCAGACGACGAACAGAAGGGACCGCTGACTGACCATCTGGCCTTTCCTGCAGACAGCACCTGTCTTTAGT
>CM054143.1:55838199-55840699 GCA_028751875.1 Rapana venosa | reverse complement strand
CCACTAGGCTGTCTCACCTCCCAAAGGCCAAAGGTTTGGTGGTGGTGGTGACGGTGGTGGTGGTGGTGGTGGTTTGTGGTTGTTTTTTTTTTTGGGGGGGGGGGTTGGGGGGGGGGGTCTGGGGTAAGAATGGCATAATTAATTATATGTTTCTAGATTGTTTGGATTGCATTCATTCTCTTGAATGAGCAAAAATATCCACTAAACTTGTTTGACAAGAATTATTTGATTATTATGATGGGTGCTGTTGTTTTTCAGCTGTTGATGTTGATGTATATTTATGCACATAATTGCTTATTCCATTATCCTCGATATAAAAGATTGAAATATAAACAGTTAAAAAATATACTGATTTTGTTTTCATTGCTTTTGGAGCGCGCTATAAGCTGTTTTCTTATTGGTGTCCCTGATAGATCTGTGTACAATTTGGTTGGTTGTGTATTAACGGGGACAGGACAGCTCAGTGGTCGTCATAGCACTCGCTTTCTCCAAACCAAGGTTAAGCAGCATCGAGTGTGGTTACCACTTGGATGGGTGACCGTTTGCGCTCTTTGGCTTCAGTACAGTCCCCCAGTTCACCCAGCTGTAAATGGGTACCTGCCCTCTTTGGGGTCAGGGAAGGTAAAGCAGCGAGGGAGAGGAGATGGGCGCCGCCCTCAATATGCTGGCCCTAGAGAAGTGAGGTCTCTGACGCCTCGCTCCCCTACAACTTCATAGGTTATGGGACACCTTTACCTGTACCTTTTTTGTGTGTGCATTCATCATTTTCATTCTTCAGATGGAGCTCCAAGGCTTCAACAATGGTGAGGTCTTTTGCGCGTGCAACCGTTTTTACCTGTTCTTAAGGCATCCGCATTCCCACTTCGGAGATGATGTCTAAACACGACATCTGTGTGCTTGCGTGTTCCTTTAAAAGTGTATCAACCCTTCCTCCAGAAACGCTATGACCTACTCTTCAGAAAAGGCAGAACGGGTTTTTAACGTGTGCGCGCGCGCAAGATGTTCTGCGTACGTTCGCACACGGAACCTCGGTTTATAGTCTCATCCGAACGACTTTCGGGGGTGAGAGGAGTCTGCACTGATGTTAACTCTAGAGGAAAAAATCCTCTTGAACGAGATTCGAACCCGGGTCAGCAGATTACGAACGTGCGTGCGTGCGTTCGCGCACAGGACCTCGGTCTCATCTGAAGGACTTTCAGGGAAGTGGAGTCGGCCCTCGAAAAACCTCGAATAGGTGCCTCGGTGGTGGCTCGAACCCAAGCCTTCGGATCACGAGCTGAACGCTCTAACCACTTGGCTACCCCGGCCCCTGGGTTGATTATTTGATTAACGATATGATGATGATTCCTGTGCCATCACTGTGCCTTCAGGCTATGCTTTGGTTGATGGATTGATAATGAATCTGTGTGTGTGTGGGGGTGGATGGGTTGGGTGTTGTGTGTGTGTGTGTGTGTGTGTTGTGGTGTGTGTGTGTGTGTGTGTGTGTGTGTGGTGTGTGTTGTGGTGTGTGTGTTTGTGTGTGTGTGTTGTGTGTGTGTGTGTGTGTGGTGTGTGTGTGTGTGTTGTGTGTGTGTGTGGTGTGTGTTGTGTGTGTGTGTGTGTTTGTGTGGTGTGTGTGTGTGTGTGTGTGTGTGTGTGTGTTGTGTGTGTTTCTGTGTGTGTGTGTGTTCTGTGTGTGTTGTGTGTTCTGTGTGTGTTCTCTGTTGTGTGTGTTTCTGTGTTGTGTGTGTGTGTGTGTGTGTCTGGTGTGTGTGTTCTGTGTGTGTCGTGTGTGTGTGTGTTTCTGTGTGGTGTGTGTGTGTGTTCTGTGTGTTCTGTGTTGTGTTCTCTGTGTGTGTTTTGTGTTCTGTGTGTGTGTGTGTTCTGTGTGTGTGTGTGTTCTGTGTGTGTGTGTGTTTTGTGTGTGTGTGTTTCGTGTGTTCTGTGTGTGTGTGTGTGTTCTGTGGGGTGTTCTGTGTGTGTGTTCTGTGTGTGTGTTCTGTGTGTGGTGTGTGTTCTGTGTGTGTTGTGGTGTGTGTTCTGTGTGTGTGTTGTGTGTGTGTCTGTGTGTGTGTGGTGTTTCTGTGTGTGTGTGTTGTGTGTGTGTGTTCTGTGTGTGTTGTGTGGTGTCTGTGTGTTGTCTGTGTGTGTGTTCTGGTGTGTCTGTGTGTCTGTGTGTGTGTGTCTGTGTGTGTTCTGTGTGTGTTGCGTGTGTGTGTCTGTGTGTGTGTGTGTCTGTGTGTCGTGTGTGTGTTGTGTTCTGTGTGTGTTGTTGGTGTGTGTGTGTGTGTTGTGGTGTCGTGTGTGTGTCTTGTGTGTGTGTCGTGTGGTCGTGTTGTCTGTGTGTCTGTGTGTGTGTGTTGTGTCTGTGTGTGTTCGTGTGTGTGTCTGTGTGTGTGTGTGTGTCTGTGTGTTGTTTGTGTGTGTGTGTGTGTATGGTGTGTGTGTGTTTGTGGTGTGTTGTGTGTTGTGTGTGGTGTGTGTGTGTGTGTGTGTGTGTGTGTGTGTGGGGTGTGTGTTT
>CM054143.1:55833199-55835699 GCA_028751875.1 Rapana venosa | reverse complement strand
TATATATATATATATATATGGATAGAGAAATAGATAGATAGATAGATAGAAAGTAGAAAGGTATATATATATATATACCTATCTATCTACCCATCTATCTATCTATCTATCTATCTATAGCTATCCATCCATCCATCAATCTATATATCTATCTATCTGTCTATCTACCTACCTACCTACCTACCTATCTATCTATCAGTGGTCGGTGATCTAGAGGTAACGCGCCTGTCTAGAAAGCAAAAAGTCTGGGTCGGAAGTCTGCGGTGGTTCGAATCCCGTTTGGACCCGAAACTTTCCCCCATCCATTAGACCATGAGTGGTGGCCTGGGCGCTAGTCTTTCGGATGAGACGATAAACCGAGGTCCCGTGTATTACACAAAATTATTTAGCGCACTTAAAAGAACCCACGGCAACAAGAGAGTTGTCCCTGGCAAAATTCTGTAAAAAAAAAGCCACTCTGATAGGGAAACAAATGCAGTTGCAAACAGAAAAAAAGAAGAAAATGGGTGGCGCTGCTCTGTGGCGACGCGCTCTCCCCGGGGAGAGCAGCACAGATTTCACGCAGAGAAATGTGACGTGACTTAAAAGTGGTATAAATAAATAAAATGAATAAATAAATTAAATAAATCTATCTATGTATCTATGTATCTATCTATATATCTATCTATCTATCTCACACTTTGTTATTTATTTACTTATGTATGTATTTATTCGCCTGTCTCTTCTGTTTGCGGTGGCAGAGAGTGAACAACAAGAGAGTGCCGGAGCAGATCTTTTTCCGGCTGGTACAGTACCTGTCTGTCTGTCTGTTCGAGTGCCATGAGGCTGAGGACTTTTCCCCTGCCAAGACCTTGATGAACATGTGCTTCACCTTCTACTGTGACAGTGAGTCTGCCTGTCTGTCTGTCTGTCTTGTCTGTCTGCCTGTCTGTCTGGCTGGCTGGCTGACTGGCTGGCTGGCTGTCTGGCTGTCTGGCTGTCTCTCTGTCTGTCTGTCTCTCTGGCTGGCTGTCTGTCAGTCTGTCTGTCTGCCTTTCAGTCTGTCTGCCTGCCTGCCTGTCTGTCTGTGTGTCTGTCTGTCTGCCTGTCACGAGGTGGAGGATTTGTTTCTGCAGCCACGATCAGTGCTAACGTCCACTTTACCCTTTAAATGTGACAGTAAATATAAATATAAATAATAATATAACCTTTTCTGGCTGGCTAGTTGGTTGGTCGGTTGGCTGGCCGACTTGCGGGCTGCTGCTGGCTGGCTGCTGTCTGCTGATGATGGATGGATGGATGATGGATGTGCAGGATGAGGATGATGGTTGGTTGTTTGTGGTAATTAGCTGGTTTTCACTTTCTGTCTCTGTCTGTCTGTCTCACTTCTCACTGTCTCTCTGTCTTTCTGTCTGTCTCTCTGCCGACCTGCCTGTCTCTCTGCCAGTCTGTCTGTCGTCTGTCTGTCTGTCTGTCTGTCTGTCCTGTCTGTCTGTCTGTCACGAACGAAAGAATCGAACTGGAAGAGATGTTCACGCTTCTTCTTAGCACTGGCACTTCCCTCTTGTCCCTGATTCCATCTGTTCACGCCGACCTTCTTCATTCCACCCCCCTCTCCCTCCCTCCCTCTCTCTCTCTTCTCTCTCTCTCTTCTTCTCTCTCTCTCCTCTCCCTCTCTCTCTCTCCTCCTCCCTCTCTCTATCTCTCTCCCTCTCTCTCCTCCTCCCTCTCTCTCTCCCTCTCTCCCTCTCCCTCCCTCTCTCTCTCTCTCTCTCCCCTCTCTCTCTCTCCTCTCTCTCTCCCTCTCCCCTCTTCTCCTCTCTCCCCCTCTTCTCTCTCCCTCTCTCTCTCCTCTCTTCTCTCTCTCCTCTCCTCTCTCTCTCCTTCTCCCTATCTCTCCCTCTCTCTCCTCTCTCTCTCTCCCCCCTCTCTCTCTCTCTCTCTCTCTCTCTCTCTCGACCCCTCTAGTCCCCTTTCCAGTCACTTGTCTTTAGTTTTGTTTTGTCCCTATCCATTCTTTCCATTAACCGACTTTTCTCAGTCCTATCCCTCCCCCCCCCCCCCCCCCCCCCCCCCCTTTCCCCCCCCCCCCCCCCCCCCCCCCCCTACTGCCCCAGTTACCTTTTTATTTTTTTTTTTTCTTTTGGCAATATGACCATCGTTCCTTTCTAAATGTCGTTTTGTGCCAACAATGTTTGTAATGCCCGTCTTCCCCTTTGCTCTTTTTACGCGTAATGGGGTAATAATAAGTTTGTTGAGGTTTTGTTTGTTGAGTTTTTGTTTGTTGAGTTTTTGTTTGTTGAGTTTTTGTTTTACCTGCTATGATGGGTTGTTTTTTTGTGTGTGTGTTTTTAAATCAAAGTTTTGGGTTAAAAAAAAACAAAAACAAAAGAAGAAAAAAAAGAGAAAAAGATGCAGAAAATAGCGGAGAAAGACAGTGCGCGTGTATCTCTATACCCATGTATGTAGTGGGTTAAAAATAAAATTTTCAAAAAAGGGCCGCAGAAAATTGGGGAAAGAA
>CM054143.1:55763199-55825699 GCA_028751875.1 Rapana venosa | reverse complement strand
GTAGCTGCTGAGTGCTATAGCCTTTCCTTGCTGTCTTAGATCCTAGTGTTGTGTGCTTGCTTTTGCAGTGTATGTACCTGTTATAACATGCGATTATTTACATCCAACTTCTGATCATGACTAACAACAGGTTGTGGAGACGTTGGTCCGTGTATTCGACCTACCTGGTCACAGAAAAAAAAGAGAAAGTTTTTGTTAAGGGTTCTGTGACCAGCTTGTCATAAACATGGGGGATGGCAAAGTTCGGAAGCAATATGTTGGTGTAAATGCGTTACCGGTAATTTTGTGCAAAAAGACACACAAGGCAGAGAGGAAGTGTTATAATTATTTGAAGGGTAGGGGTGGGGGGTGGGTGCACAGTTATTGTTGATGCTATGTAGTTTTTGATCAAAAGACGGCCTATAGTCATGTTTTACTTTTCTGCCTAATTTTATCCATTATTCTTTACCATACGCTGTGGGTAAAATTAAACCTACATTCCTGCTTTTATACTGTGTAATCTGGGGGTCTAGATACTTTTTTGTTGTTGTTGGCCAAATGCTATGACTTTGTCAACTCAGCATCACATTACATCCTCACGGAAAGCTTCCTATGACTACAGACAAACGAGTTGATAAACAAACACCCCTGTATGTCTCTAGTAAAAGTATACCCATACTCATGAATAACAAATCTGGCGCCTCCTAAGTCATGGGTCAGAATATACCCGTACTGGGTTGTTTTTTTGTTGGTTTTGGATTTTTAGATGGAGAGTTTTATCCAAACTTTACACGCCCTTCTTCATGATTCAAAATAATCCACTACTCTCTAGGGACAGATTTTGTAGGCTGTGTGTGGTAGGTACAGATCTAACCATTTTTTTTCTTTCTCCCCCCCCCCCCCCCCCCCCCCCCCCCCCCCCCCCCTTCCTCTTCCACAGAAAAAAAAGAGATCAAACCTCTTCCAAACCTTATGCTGTTGTGTGTGCGCCCGCCTGTGGGATGGGTGAGAGAGAGAGATGTACACATGTAGAATACGTTTTATCCATGGAAATTTGCATCACTAAGGGCAGTTTTCTTGTACTTCAGATCTGAATTACACCTGCACACATTTTCACCAATGTGATCAACAGAACGGAATGAATGAGTACAGTATTCATGTGTGTACTAAAAGCATATGTATTTGTGTGCATACATGGTAAGAGAGAGTGTGTGTGTGTGCGCGCACGCGGCATGCATGCACATATGAATATTAGCGCGTATGCATGCACATATGAATACTAGCGCGTATGCATGCACATATGAATACTAGCGCGTATGCATGAACATATGAATACTAGCGCGTATGCATGCACATATGAATACTAGGGTTACTATGAACTACAGAACTGCCTCTCTATTTTGCAGTTTATTAAACGTTCCACGAGCAAGGGGAACAACTCTACAGCAAGCAACTTGCATAGGTTGGTTTGCAGATAACTGCAAATCCATGATATATGACAGGGCCTTCTTTCATTTATAAAGCAACAACCATGTGGATTTTCTTACACATGACGTCAAAAAATCATTTAATTTGTTCATTTAGTATATACTTTTTTTTAATCCATGACGTAGGGAAGGGTTTTATCTATGTATAGATACCTCCTGGGTCTCGACTGGAAAAGGGTTATTATTCTGGGCAGTATGCATGAATATGAATTGTGTTATATGATACAGATCTTTCACGTCATATTCCAAGTTTAATATTCCTCAAGAAGGGGAATGAACCTACAACATATGGCTGGCCGTCAGCTGCATGGCTTGTAGTTCATGATAAACCATAACCTGGTATAACAGGGCATTTATTTAAGAACAGCTTTCCGATTTATGAATCATTCTCAAAATTAATCTTTTATTTATATACTTTCTATTAACTCCTTGACGAGTGTTTTGTGCAGCATGATAGCCCTGGCTGTTACATTACAATCCTGACGCCTATAAGGGTTGTTCTGAATGATGGAATGTATGGGGAGATGCTCCTATTACAATTTCTTCCAATTTCCGAATGATCCGCCACCCCCCCTGTTTGAAAATCGGATAGGGAAGAAGCCCACAACACATGGCTGGCAAAATAATCCAGAAGACATACACAGGGAAGCTTAATACATGTTATTGCATCAGTAGAACTTGCTGTTCCAGTTTTCATATTGCATGGCATTTATCCTGCTAGTACTGTTCAGGGTGGGTTTTTTTTTTCATAATCAACCATTTTGTTCTGTTAAGATATGGTTGATAGTTATGCCTGGTCTGCTCTGGTCTGCTCATCACGAATTATGATTTATTGTACATGACAGCCATATCATCATGATAATTATATGTGTTGTGTAAAGCATGCTTCATTTTTGATGATCGTATGTAAAAGAACCATATATCTGTTAACATGATCACTAAAGGTGACTTGTCTGCATTTTTGAGAAGATTTATCACAACCAGAATTTCAGAGCAAATGGAGGCAGTTTGGAGCTCGCTTATGAACAGATGAAAGGGGACTCGACTCATGCAGTAGTGTCTCCTTTTGACTGCATGCCTTTGCTTGCTTTCCAGTCTTCATCATGTGGTGACAGGTTCGGTTCATGATAGCCTGCTTCCTCCCTTATGGAACACTCTTGGTGTGGGCTTCTCTGAGGTTGTTTGTTATTTAAATCATAAGTGAAAGGCATCCACCAGACTGTTGATCGAGAGAGAAAAAATGTTAATGTTTGCCTTGACATGTTTCAAGACCAAGTGTGTACATAAATGTATATGTCACCAACATTCCTCTCTTGAGATCTTCTTGTGGGGGGAGAGGTGGGGGATCCACACACATACACACACCTCTTACTGGTGATTTGTAGAACATTCCAGACCCTGTGCTTCAGTGTAGATAATGATAGAGTTGGTGGTGTACAAGTAGTGCCAAGCACAGCGCCTTTACCTGTAGCCGCGTGTTGCCCTACCATTGCCGTGAACCAGTCCTGGGTTTCCAGCTCGTCAGCATCGTTCTGAATGTTGAATGCCGTTCTCAAGTAGCCTGCCGTATTAACTAGTATTACCATGTGTCGCATGTAATGTGTGATCATTTTGCCGCCATTTATCCATTCTCCTGTTGGTATGCTAGGGGCTGTTTCAGTGTAAGTAGCAATCCCACCTTCTGGAAGTTCTGTGCTAGAAATGTCCTCTTTTCTATCACTCAGTCTTTCTGGTTCCCCCCCATCCCCCCTCACCTTTCAGTAATCTCTCTCTCTCTCTCTCTCTCTTTCATGTTCTGCATTCAAGTCCATTCTCCTACCTTTAAAAAAAACAAAAAGTCTGAATTTTTCTCTCAGCCCATTTTGTGGCATTTCGCCTGTTTGGTTTTGTTCTGGTAACCAGGCAGTGTCAATGTAAACACTGGGATAGGCCCATTCTGCAGTTTTGCTGGTCTAGATGGCATATCAATTTTTTCTGGGTTTTTGTGGGTTTTACTTTGTAACTGGGGATGATAATTTTTTTTCCAACTTTTGTTTGTAATCTGGGTATGATGATTTTTAAAGAAATGGCTGGTGTCTTCAGCACAGCTGGGTTTTACTGGCCTTAAGGAATGAAATGATTAAAATGCTCTGTCATTTTATTAAGGTTTTTCCCCCACTAGGTTAACAAGTGTTGGAGGTTGGAGGGGGTAATACACACACTTTGAACTTTGAACAAGGTGACAACCCCCAAGATGGTCTTTGTGGTCAATGGAGCTACCTAATAAACAATATCAAATGAAACGGCCTCCATGCATGATGTATATACATATATATAATTATATATATATAGTGTTGCCAATATGTTGCAAATATCGAACATAATACAGCATCAGTGTGTTGCCATTATCAAACATATACTGATTGGTAGTAGTTAGTAGCATATGTACCCTCACAGCTTTCGTAACCACATTTTCCATAACTGTAAATTTTACCTTTTTTTCCCCCCACCATATTTTTCTCAACATACCGGTTTGCCCCTTAATTTTTTCCCCCCTTTGTACACATTCCATTATGTATTCCGAGTGGCTGTGCGTTTTTGGTCTTCACATATTCCCAGATTGTCATACATGAGTTTTATTTTTCTCTCCATCCATACAATATGCACAGGTCAGTACAGACAATATGAAAAAAACCCTCTTATTTTCAGTGCAAGATGCAGATACATTCTACAGTGGGCTAGAAGGTTAGGGGAGACTATTAAGTAAGAGTCAGTGTATAATGAATGATGGTTTACAATGGTAAAGGGGGAGGTGGTGGTGGTGGGAGGGGGGAATCTTCTCCCTTACCTCTTTGAGAATACTGGGGCAGTAGTAGTATTAATTTTTTCAAGCAGAGTGTGTAATTGGAAAGTGGAAACTGGCGGAGCTTATCCTATTTCAGAGTACAATTTGCATGCTGGGTATGTTTGTGTGAGCAGAGCCCATCCTTCTGCAGATCATCTTTTGGCGAGGAAAAATATGTAAGAGACATATCCTGAAGAGTGATTATTATGTTGCTAGGCTTTCAAGGTCAAAAACTGTTCCACAGAAAAATGATGATTCAAAAATAATTGTTACTCCTAGGGAATGGAGTGTGTGTGTGTGTGTTGTGTGTGTGTGTGTGTGTATGTGTATGTGTGTATGTTTGTGTGTGTGTGTATGTGTGTGTGTGTGTGTATTGTGTGTTCCTCAGCTACAGCTCCAAGGTTGGCCAATGGCAAGATTTTGCATATGTGACCATTTTTGTCCGCCATTAAGATAGCCACATTCCGAATTTGGTGATATCTAAGCACAATGTCATCGCCAGTGTGCATGTGTTTTTATAATTTTGTCATCCGTCCCTACCGGCATGCAATGGCCTACTGTTTTGGAAGGTATAACAGGGATGGGGTAAAATAGGGGTTTTATGTTTAAGTCAATTTTGCTGTTGTCAGAGGGTGGGGGGATCAGGGGGGGAGGGGAGTGCATAAGCTCGGGTAATTTTGCCCTTTTCAAGTCTGAGTCAAGTCTTTTCTACATGTGCCTGAACACTTGTAAGATGACTTAGGTAAGAAATTTTAACTTGTAACCAAAAAACAAAACAGACTTGGCAGCTTCAACTCCTTACATCAAACCTGCAGTCAGAAAGATTGAAGACATTGAACAGAGTAGATTGTGGTGGGGATTTTTAAAAAAAAGGAGAAGAAAGTTACTTTCTTCTACTGTCCTTAAGAATCTTTTTCTTGAAATATATGTTTGGACAGGGTAAATCTGGGAAGCATTTTGCTGGCTTGATTTCCAATTATCTTAATTCCATGTTGGGTTCTGTACATTCCATTTGTGGCTGGGACCATTCTTCTTCTTGTTTGGTTGTTCTTGTTGTTGTTTTTAATCATCCTTTGCCATCATGTGTCTGTGGCTGCCTAGAAATGTGTATTAATTTATCTTTAATTGTTACACTTACCAGTGATTCTCCCTCATTTTGTGACAGCAAGAGGAATTTTAAAACAATTTATAACTGATTTTTTTCAGTTCAGTATTTACATGTTTTTTTTTACGATTCTGTGATAGCATGCTATTCATATTCATTTAGTTGATTTTTGTTTGTGAGGGGGAAGAGGGGTTTTGTTTTTGTTTGGTGTGAGATTTTTAGTTTGTTTGGGATGGGGTTTTTTAAAGGAGGACTGGTGTCTACTAATTTCTTCTTCATTATCAAACACTCAGACAGCAACTATTATTGTCTGTTATATGAGCAAAAATGTGTTGCGCTGCCATTAAGCCCTGACAAGATCTACTGATTTAAACGGCCACACTCTCTACTGTACAAGTCGAGCCCTATCCCCTGGTCAGTGAATATCACTTCATGTGGGGGAAAAAAAAAATCACCCAGTAAATGCTGTAAGAGTGCTCATTTCAAAAACACCAACAAAACGTGTATCATTTATCTCAGTACTCTTTTATCATCAATACATATTGTTTGGGTGTTTTTTTTGTGTATTGTAATTATAACTTGCTTAACTACAAGCTGCAACAAATTCATCCTTTTTCAGTAGAGTAACACAGTAAGACTTTGGCAATTCACAGTATTCATCCCAATACTCAAAATATTCATCCCAATATTCTTCATCACCAATGCAAAGGTTTTCATAGTGTTATAACAACTAGCCGCTTACTACAACTTCATACTTTTCACTTCATCTGTATCTGGTAGTTCTTCAAATGTATCATAGTTTCACAGCGTAAAATCATCATCATTTTCTGAAACTATCGTGCAATACTTGATAGCCATGTCACCCTTACGTGCTTGTATCCCTCCCCACCCTCTCCTCCCCCACCCCTAGCTGTGAGGTGTGGTCAGCGTAGTGCTAGAGGGTAGAAGAGATCCACTCGCACTTGTCCAGCCCAGGGGTGTACCTGAACTGTGTAGAATGCATTGTTGGCACTGCTCTGATGACTGACTAAGATGAATGAATAAACTAGTTCAGAATGCCAATAGTGTTCATGCGTGTGTGTGTGTATGTGTGTGTGTATGGAAAGTAGTGAGAGTGTGTGTGTGTACGTGTGTGAAGTGTGTGTGTGTGTGTGTGTAGTATGTGTGTGTGTAGTACTAGCACTAGAAGTAGTAGTAGTATTATTAGTACTAGAAGTAGTGTATCACTTTAGCACTAAAAGTAGTATTAGTACTAGAAGTAGTGTATCACTTTAAGCACCACATATTTCTCTGTGTGAAATTTGGGCTAATCTTTCCAGGGAGAGTGTGTCACCACAAGAGCAGCGCCACCCATTATTTCTTTCTTTTCCTGTCTGCGTCTGTATTTGTTTCCCTATCAGAGTGGCTTTTTTTACATAGCCTAATTTTGCCAGGGACAAATCCCTTCTTGCTGTAGATTTTTTTTACATGTGCTAAATAATTATGTGCAACACACAGGACCTCAGTTTACCATCTCATCCAAAAGACTAGCACCCAGACCACCACTCATGGTCTAGTGGATGGGGGAAAGGGCACACTCACCGACAGAATTGTGGACACAGGGACGAAAATGAGTTGACTGGAACTATCTGAACAAACTATCAAACATGTTCAGAATCTGATAAGGTTGAGATTCCTTAGACATCAGAAAGCTAAGTCTCTATTATAGGGCAAAAATGGTGAAAAAGTATTTTTCGTGTTTATTTTGTTTTCATGCAGAAATAGTAGTGGAGGAAAACAAGTGCAGGTCACAACTTCTCAATCATTTTTAAAAAATGATTTTTAAAGAATCATTTTTAAAAAGCTAGAAAATAGAATCTTTCAATGACAGCATTTTTAGGCATTTTTGTGTAAGAACCACGCCTTTGGCCTGACCTGACTGGAGTTTCGGCTCCTGGATGAGCCTTCATCAGAGGTCCTGGCGGTGATTGAAGCTTCACCTGCTGTGGTACCTTACAGCCAGACACTGTTCAGAATTGAGAAATGTCAATGGCATTCACAAGAATATTTGATAGTCCTGTGGCCTTTTAAAGCTGCCATCAAAAGACGATTATAAAAAAAGGAATAAAATATGCTTAAAATGTATGCTGCACAAACAAAAAATAGAAAATAACACCTAGTGAATGTTTGTGCCTTACGTTTGGGGATCGTATTGAAAGGATGCAAGGGAGGTCATAAGGTTTGTATCCAGCCAAGTGGTCAGTCTTAGCTAGGTAATAACCCAAACATTGCCATACACTTACAGTGCAAGCATAGGCAGAAGTTAGGAGAAAAAAGTGGTTTACACTTGGATCTACAAGAGATGCAATTCCCCACTAGACCACATAAAATATTACTGCAGAAACAGTAGTGGAGGAAAACAGGTGCAGGTCACCACTTTCAACTTCCCCATCATTTTGAAAAATGATTTTAATAATAATAATAATAATAATAATAATAATGTATGGAATTTATATAGCGCTGAATCTTGTAAAGCAACAAATCAAAACGGTCAGATGATTTTCTTTTTCTTTTTTTTTGGGGGGGGGGGGGCGTGTGTATGCGGTTTTTTTTAATTTTGTCATCTGTTCCCACCTGCACACAATGGCCTACTCTTTCGAACAGCGGAACAGGATTTAACATGTGTGCAAGATGTTCTGCATGCGTTCGCACACGGGGCCTCGGTTTATAGTCTCATCCAAAGGACTTTGACATTCAGTTCGATTTTTTTGTCAAACTGGGAAGAAAGGGCGAGACTGGGAATCGAACCCAGAACCTCACGGTATACTTGTTGGCGGGCAAACGTCTTAACCATCCTGCCACCTTCCTTCATTTTCAAAGATTAATCTCCCCCCAAAAAGTTGGATAATTGTGTATTGCTTTTGGAAGGTTTTTTTGAGACAGAGAGAGAGATGGCGAATCCTTGTGGCATTGCGTGGAGTTCTGACCGACCACAGCAACGATGGAGACGGTTGAGTTTGAGTTGAATTTTCAAGGGGGAGGGGGGGGAGGGTGTGAATAACATGGAGGGTTTGGTTTTTTTAGGAGGGGGAGGGTGTGTGACTTGTATTAAGGGTTTGTTTGGGCTCTTTAAAGGAAGGGGGGGAGGGGGTGTTTTGGGGTTGGTTTTGTGTGTGTGTGTAGTTGGTTGGGGGTTTTCTTAGGAAGGGGGTAGGGGAGGGGGGAGTTGGTTTGTTTTTTATTTGCTTTTTTTTTTTCTTTTTCTCAACTACAGTAGAACTAGAGTTCACAGGTCAGAAATCCAATAGTGAAAGTATGTCTGAAAGTGCCCAGGCTTTTGTTATCCATTCACAAATGGTTTAATATCTCGAAAGCACGCAAGAATAAATACACAAGGACACAGAACAAAAAGAAAACAGCGGCAGTCAGCTCTACTCTGGTGTATTACAAAGGTACACGCTCCTGATTACTCTCACTGCTGTGACTCAATTCCACTCATGCAAGCGTGCACGTGTGTTACATCGCGCACTGTGTCTCAACATTCATGCTTAATATACACATCAAGCCTAAAATGATGCCCAAACTTATGTTCCCCAATTTACCAAAACTTAATCATTTACAAACATTATGCATACGCTGATAGCAATCCCCCATCAACAGCGATAATATCTCACAAACCTAATATGAATGATCCCATGCGCAAAGTATTTGACTAAACGTGTACCCCAAACACTCGACCGAACTTCAATGTCATACAATCACATTCCAATGACTATGCACATGTACCCAACACGAATGCTCTGCCATACTTTAATGATACACAAACACATGCAAACCAAGAATGTATGAAATCATTTAAATCAATCCACTCCTTTCCGGAAAAAAAAAAAGTCACTCCAGCAGAAATGCAGACAGTCATGCACAACTATATACAGGACACACAGAACAAGACACTCACTCACACACACAAAATCAATATCTCAGATGTGGCAGCCGAACTACCAGCTCATATATTATATATAATTACGTACTTAGACAACACACAAACCTTCCTCAACATCTATGTGACACTTAAATTGGTTACTTTCATACTGGGAAATATCACCAAAGTGAAAATGCCGCTACCTTCATGGTGGCCAAACAGTTCTCTATGGAAAATAGCTCCATTTATGAACCTCAAAGTTCTAGCTGCAAAACAAAAAAACACAACAACAAATAACACAACAATGAGAAACAGTATTAATTTAGCAATGGGTTTTTTTTTTGACTGATGACAACCACAACCATCTGTCTATACAGGGTATACATTTTACAAGTTGCAGCTTACACTATATCAAAATTGTAGCTTTACATTACCTGTACCTTGGTTTACACTATCTGTATCTTAGCTTTACACATCTGTGCAAGCATAAAATATTGTACAATATCATCATAACACTAGTATAAGATTTTTATGATCTCCTGTGACAGTTTCTCAAGTCACTTGTTTAATCCACAGGACTGATCTCTGTTATACTGGACATCCCTTGTGATACCATGTAAATTAAAATGTTAACACAAATCACTATTACCTTTATTTATTTATTCTCTTATATAGAGGATAACGAAATAAGCATTCCAGCGCTCTTTTACATCCAGTCCCTGTGGGCATGAAGTTTTGTATATCTTGTCATCCATTGAGTTATAAGTTGACTGGTCTTATTGCTGCATTGTTATACATTTTAAATTATGATAGTATTACCCATTATTAATCTGCCTTTATCTTAGAAGAGTAAATTTTATTTATGTACAAATATTTAGAATTCCGCCATACATTTTATCTCTCCTTGAGCCAAAGCTGAAATAAAAACTGCTTCAAACTGTTATGGCTATAATCAAGTAATTTTCTTCCATATTTTTTATGCCAAATTTTCTCCACAAAGCATGCTGATAAAAGCACAGAACAAAGCCAAAGATCTTAAAATGCTTGTTGCAAGGTAGAGATCATGGTTACAGTCCTGCATGCTGAAGTACAAAAAAAAAAAAAAAAAGAAAGCATAATACAATAATTATATGATATAATATGACATAATATAATATAATATAACATGTTAACTTCTCTTAAATACTACCCCACACTTAACAACAACAACAACACAACAACAACAAAAGGAAAAAGAACATCTATTCTCAACCAAATTAAACTCACAACACTTTCAAAAAGAAAAAAAAAACCAAACAAGCATGATTCAACAATATTTAAGAAAGAGCAAACAACAAAAGTGCAACAAACCACACAAATTATCACAATTCTTTAAAAAAGATTTTTGTTAAGGTAAAAAACAAGAAAGGGGGTGGGGGAGGGGGGGGGGGGAGAATACATAAGAAAAAGAAATATTACATATATTATTGAAAATATAAGTACAGAAATGAAAATGATTTCTCAATTCTAAAAAAAAATGTATCTCAATCACATCAGATATTTTTTAAGGTGAATTGGAAAAAAAACCCTAAATACAGGAATAAAAAGGAAAACGACAAAAAATACCCAAAAATCTCAACGACCAAAATAGTTTACATACTTACAAACACTCACATTCACACACACAAAAGAGCTATTTTGTTTAACACATAAAGAACTGAAAGTACTTTTTTCCTTTCCTGGTACAAATATGAATCTATTCCCCCCACCCCCCAACCCATTTATTTTGAAATGCAACTCTGAAAACAATATTTACTGAATTGTCCACTCCCATTCATTTTGAAACGCAACTCTGAAAACAATATTTACTAGACTGCAAACACCCAGTCAATTCTATGTTTGCTTTGCCTGTAAATTACTTCTAAACCACTAAATACACTCCTCATTTATTACCAATATACAAGTATCACACACACACACACACACACACATACACACAATGTTTCTGCTTTGGGGTTTTGCTTTCTTTTCTTCAATTTTTGTATTATTCCTTTGTATATTTCACTACTTCCAAGCTTTGGGATGGGTTACGCCAACAGGGTGGCTGTGTAAATTCACTATACATTCATTCGTTACGGCAGACTAGACTCCCCTGAGATGTAAGCAGACGATAAGGTAGGAGTCAACCGGTGACTAACAGGAAGATGTGGAGTTTTCATGTCTCAACACCTTTCTGCTGTATACCTACCACTTTCAGTCACAGCAGATTTCTCTGTGTGAAACTCAGGCTCTTGAATAATGCATTTTTCTTATCATCATCATCATCATCATCATCATCACCATCATCATCATCATCATCGTCGTCATCACCACTCTTCTTCATCTTTGTCATCTTCTCAGTAGGCAAGCTGGCTACTTTCATCCTCAAACTATCGACTCCACAACATTTACATTAGCAGACGCATCATTATTTTGAAATGTTCCACATGTCCCTGAAGCTAGAATGCAGTCACCTTAATGGTGAGCAAGAGCGGATGCGTATACAGAAATCTCACCGCTGGTGAACCTTGGAACTCTACCAGATTTAATCAAAGAAAAAAAAAAACCCTCTAAAGAATCTACTTTTATCATTGTCATCACCACCATCATACTCCTGCTGCTGCTGCTTCTGCTTCTTTGCAATTCTTCTTCTTCGCAATTCTTCTTCTTCCTCTTCAAGTATTTTCCATCTTATTTCAGTGCATTAAATTCACAAGCCTACCAAATTTACTGTACGGTCAACAACTGTCATATTTGATAAGTTCTACCATATGTACAGGCTGCCATATTCTGTCTGCAAGGAAAGAGAGAACTGAACCACGGTACGAGAAATAACGCCACACCACAACGTTTCACAGGTTGAACAGACTGATTTCACTTGTTCATGATTCCTTGCACACAAAAGTCAGACTGGAAGCTGGCAGTGAACTAATCAAAGCATACCATACCAAACAGGGCAAAACTCTGTGGAGATACAGTCCACTGCAAAACCTACTTTTTTACACACTTACTTTTTTTTCTTTTCTTAAAGATATCCCTTATTACCCGTTCTCCCCACAGACGGAATGCGGCTACCTTTGTGGTTGGAAAAAATGGTCACCTACACAAAAATCTCATCACTTGTATGTATGTTCTTTCGAGCCAGAAGGCCCATAGAGCCGGAGCTTATCCCGGTTTCTGTAGCGTTAAGCGAACTGATGGTTTTTCACCACCCCTGTGACAGGACGCTAGTCTGTCGCCAGATACTTCCCCAGCAGAGCTGGTACCCACTTGTACACCTGGGTGGAGTGAGGAAAATAGGAGTAAAGTGTCTTTCCCAAGGACACAACACCGAGCCGAGCAGGGGATCAAACCCGCGACCTCTGGATCACGAGTTGACCGCCTAAACCACTCGACCAAGGTGCCTCCTAACTGAGGAACAAAAAAAGAAAAATTACTCAATCAAAAAATAATCTTAGAACCCCTGAAATTTGGTATATCAATCTCACTCCCCCCCCCCCCCTCCTCTTTTTTAAAAATATTTTTAAGTTTTACAAATCATTGTGATGGATCATTCCCCTATCCCTCCTCTACTTTCTACCCTCTAGCATATCTTTGACTTTTTAAATTTTTTAAAAATTTCAGTTCATATTTTAAGTCAGCTTGTGCTTTTTAAGTGAACTTTTGATCTCGTTATGATCCCAAGTAATAAAACTCTTTCATTATCTATTATCATCTCTCAGAAAGAGCCTCTTCATTGCTTTTCAGTGTGACATTTGATGCTCACATTTTACTTTAAACATTGGCTTTATGTATTATGTAATGTAATATACATCACTTCACGTATACAACAATGCATATTGTGGATTCTGTCGCCCAAAATCACTTCTTCAAAAGCACTTTACCACAATATAACATATATAAACGTAGATCTCTCAAATTCAACTCTTTTCTCTTTCTGTACAATGAAAGCCTTTTCTTCCACTCTAAAAAAAAAAATGTTAACAGCACACACTCAAGACAGGAGGCAAATATGCAAGTATTTCTGCTTTTTTTTTGTTTTCCAAGAACTTCTTCACTCAATTTACATCTGACAAAAAAAAACCCACTAATCAATCACAATCAAGCCACTGCCTTTACAAATAAAAATGAATATGAACACCCATAAGTTGTCTATAATTCATGGGGGAGGAAAATCTGAAATTATTTACACAAACTATCTTGCATAGCTATTAAACTAACGCCACCCAAACCGACTACTGCGCTTTTCTTCTTCTTTATATTCATGTTCCGTTTCCAAATACTCGTCACGGTCATAGCCTTCCGTGATGTCCGCTTCCGACGACCTTGCGATGAGTGACTGGGGGGTGATGGGAAGGCAGCGAAGGGAAGCATCCAATGGCAGCACGTTCAGTTTATCGGTGGCTTCGCTCAGGACGCCGAAAGACTTCAGGAGACGCACAGCTTCCGAGGATTCGAACTCCAGATGCACTCCTGTCTTGGCCTCGATCCACTGCTCCACTTTGCTCTCCAGGGCAGCGTCTGACAATCCTCCTGCACATCAGTGTGGCCAGGGTGTGATCAGTGCGACGTTTATATCAATGACATGGGGGGCTAAGTAGTTAAAAAGTGAGAACTGTGGATAACAAGCATCCAGGAGTCTGGGCAGCTTATTTCGAAGATAGGGATAGACTAGCGCGTGTGTTGGGGGGTTGGAGGGGGGTGGTCCCCCTGAAGAATGTGATGGTAAAATACGGTTGATTCAAAAGCAACTACAGGCCTCCAACAGCCCCCTCTGCTTTCCTATTTGAGATTGGATCAATGATACATTGTCACTGAAAGAACTAAAGGCTGCACACGGTATTAAAAAATCACTCTTTTCCTTCTGTTTTTCTATGTGACTCATATTCATACCGCACATACTAAGACATCCACAGAAATAAAAACCACTTTTTGTGAAAGACTAGCCTCTGACTCAAAACTCATGTGATTTTGAACAAATTTGGTAGGTTTCAAATTTTTTATTTTTTCAGCAAACACGGTACCCCCTCAGTCCTTTGTTGCCTGCTAGCTTCCTTACCGCAATATGCATGCACAGGGTCAATGCTGTACGAATACAGGCAATCTTCATTTGATGATTATTTCCAACTTTCTCGTGACTACCTGGTATTGCTCTATGTCCTCAATCCAAAAAACAAGTGCACAGTCCATTTTTTCATGCTTTAAAAAATCTGAAAATCACCATTTTTTTCCACTCACTCTATAGAAGATACAACATGACCCCCAAATTAACCTCTTAACTGCCCAGTGCAAGTGCACTCTATATGCCGGGGAATAAAATTCTTATGTACCACTGCTATGTTCATATCCCTCTTACTCAGAAACTACTACATGAATATTCCTGATAGTCTACCCAATGACAGTATATATATCATAGATTACTTCAAGGCAAGCTCAAATTAGTTAGCATGATATTTAACTGCGAAAATATATTTAAAATGTTAAAATCTGACCAAAAATACGATTTTTTCATCCCTTCTGTCATTCTGAGTACCCCCCATCTCAATAACGTCAAACATAAGTCTAGGCCAAATCTCATTCATTGTTTTTTAAATACACGATCTCCTGAATCATACACAATCGTTTTTATCACTGTTAGGTAAATGGGGGAATGGATAGCTCAGTGGTCGGAGCACTCGCTTTCCCCCAGCCAAGTTAAGCAGCGTCGAGCGTGGTTACCAGTTGGATGGGTGACCGTTTGCGCGCCTTGGCTTCAGTACAGTTCCCCCAGTTCACCCAGCTGTAAATGGGTACCTGCCCTCTTTAGGGTCAGGGAAGGTAAAGCAGCGAGGGAGAGGAGATGGGCGCCGCCCTCAATATGCTGGCCCTAGAGAAGTGAGGTCTCTGACGCCTCGCTCCCCTACGACCTTATAGGTTATGGGACTCCTTTACCTCCTTTAGGTAAATCTACAGTTTTATTTGCCACGTTTACAGCTGTGTAAAGCTATTGATGCCTTCAACAAGAAGTGTCAGCCATTTTGAACAAGAACTTCCCAAGCAGTCATGCACAAAACACGAGCTAAAAAACGATCGTTTTTGCCACGGTTTTTGCAGCTGGATGTTGCCAAGCAACAGGAGTGATCTCCATTAATTTTGGAGTTCTTTCCCTTTAACTGTAGTCAAGGAAGTAGGCTTGTTTACTTCGGTTCGACACCCCGGAAATGTTCCGGGTTGTAGGCGTATAGTGTGCAGGTTTAGCCCCGGAAATTTTCCGGGGTAAGGCAGTCTAGTGGTTAATACCGGTGTGCAGCCGAAATGAAAGTCAAAACGCTCTCTCCTGGTTTGCCCACAGTATCCTTTCCAGCTTACCATACCACACAAACAACAAACAGTAACACCCAGATCACCATTCAAGGTCCAAAGGATAATAGAAATGCTCAGGCTCGAACCTGGATTGAACCTAGGACTACTCACTCTCTGGACGAGTGCTTTACCTTTGAACCGCCACCGTTCTATCAGTACAACAGCCCCCACCCACCCCAACCACCACACACACTCACCCAACTCAGTAGGAACGCCAGAGGCGGCCTTGACCTTGCCCTTGAGCGGCTGGGGTCGGGCGGTAAGGAGGAAGGTGTAGGTCAGCAGCGCCTCCTTGAAGCTCTCGTCCTCGGCGCGGTCCACCAGCAGGGCCAGCAGCCCCCGGTTGTTGGCCACGTTCTTGAAGTACAGCGTGCGCGACACGTCCACCAGGTATGCGTTGCGCCGGTTCTTGTACGACGTCCAGGCACGCACCCCGATACCCCCCGTCACCAACGTCACCAGCAGCATCCAGTCCAGATTCATGGAGGCCAGCACGGTCACCACCTTGGCCACCACTCCGGCCGTGGCCATGAAGACGGAGGAGGCCAGGATGCCCTTGTCGAAGGTGTTCATGCGGATGGTGCCATCCGGCAGGAGCATCTCCAGGTTGTTGACGGGTATCTCCTTGAAGGCCTTCAGCATCAGCTTGGAGTCCTTCTTGAGGCGGATGGCCACCACCACGCGCTTGTAGTACTCCACTGAGGGCTTGGGCCGCCGGCGCCTCAGCCGGTTGAGGAGTGTTTGGAAGAGGCCGGGTTCCGGTTCCGGCTGTTCGCGTCCCAACACCCAGAACCTCAGGATGTCGTATCGGTCCGGGTTGACGCTCACCTGGCGAAAACAAGATCAGTGAGGATGAATGCAGAAATATATATATATGCTACACATATATGTACACACACACACATGACTATACACATACATGTGTTACACACACACAGTGTACATATGCACACACACACACGCAGCTTGGTGGTTAAAGTGATGTATTCGTGATCTGCTGATCCGGGTTCGAATCCCATTCAAGAAGATTTTTCCTCTGGAGTTAACATCAGTGCCGACTCCACTTTCCCCAAAAGTCCTTCAGATGAGGCTATAAACTGAGGTGCTGTATGCGAATGCATGCAGAACATTTTGGGCACAAGTTAAAGCCTATTCCACTTTTTGGAAGAGTAGACCATTGTGAGCCTGTGGAAACGGATGGCAAAATTTACAAAATGCATACACACGGAGACTGGATGGAAAAAAGCACATGAACGCTTACTCCATTATCCTCAAAATAAAAGAATAAATAAAATAAACACAATGTTCATGCACAAACACAATGTTCATGCACACACATGTGCGCGCATGCACACACACACACATACAAAGCATTCACACACCAATCTAATCAAATTATTCATTGCCTTGTTCCGCTAAACTCTTGGGTCAGAGGCCATTTCAGAGCGTCAACTTGTCAACCATTAAAGCTCAGATATAAATTGCGCAGCTACATACAGTTTAAAACACCAAGATTAAAACCAAATCTTCAGTCGTTCCTCACATCTACACCCTACCCAATCTTAAGGGTCAAACCATCAGGTGGCATTGAGTGGATTAGGAGAACCACATCAATAAATGACATTTGAAATGAGACAAAAACAGTGCCTGAGCCCTAAAAGAAAGAAGTAATCAAGTTTGATCTTAAAAAAACAACAACAACAAACCCCATAAAACCTAAATACACACACACAGAGAAAAACTATACAAAACCTTACCAAGAAAAACACAATACCCAAAACCTCAGAAAAAAAAGTATCATGTTCAATCTGACCAACGAACAACAACGATGACAAAAGAAGACCCAACACACACACACACACACACACACACAAACCTCCTTACCCTCACTCCCTCCTGGGCTTCGTGCTCGGCCAGGAACTTGAGGACCTGGGACTTCTCCAGCTCGTAGAAGTTGGCCCGCTCCATCACGTCCTCCAGCTGCTGCAGCAGCCAGAACTCGTTGTCCAGCCTCTCCCGCCGCGACACTTTCCGCGTCTGCACCGTGTCCTTGTCCGGGTTGATGGGGTCGAAAAGCAGCTGGGGAGTTTGGAAAGAGAGAGAGAGAGAGAGAATGGGCAGGGCAGTTAGCGGACTTGTTTGTGTGTGTGACGCTCCATCACATAACGAGTCGCAATGCACCGGCGGTCAAGTTTGAGTTCATACGTTTGTTAATCTGGGGGGGGTGGACGGGATAGCCTAGTGGTCAGAACATTGCGCTCGCAATCTGACGACCCGGGTTTGATTCCCGTTCAAGGGGGATATTTTCCTCTGGAGTTAACGTCAGTGCAAGACTCCGCTCTCCCCAAAAGTCTTTCGGATGAGACTATAAACCGAGGCCCCGTGTGCGAACGCACGCAGAACATCTTGCGCACACGTTAAATCCTGTTCCGCTTTACAAAACCGCATACACAGGGTCTGGATGTAAAAACGCACATAAGTGCTTATTCCATTATCCTCGATATAAAAGAATAAATAAATAAATTAATTAAATAAATCTGCAATTCAGAAAAAGGCTATTCAATATCCTATACAGAAACCAGATTGAAAATCAGAACAGTTTATGAAAAGTTACATTACAAATTGAAATGGTAAGACCGCAGAAAGTGACAAAAATGAGAACTTGGCCAGTTTTGCGTCATATAACAGATGGTGAGAATGAGGGCTTGGGGGTGTGTTTAAATGTGTTTTTAAAGCAAAAAGAAACACGTAAGTAAGGCTGTTGTAGCACCTTCAGTTCCTGCAGGATACCATGGTACTTGTTGACAATGGCGCTGTCCAAGGCCAAGGCAAAATCGTCAAACCGTTTCTTCTCCTCCGCCGTCAAAAAGTCTTCCTGCTCCATCAGAAGACGAATGATGGAACGACGCGTGATAGGAATGTAACGCTCTCTGTGGCACACAAAAAAAGAAGAAAAAAGCTGAATATAAATAAGTTTTTGTTTTAATGAAATGAAACAAAACCCGTTAGATTAGACTGTGGGCGCAAAACTTGGTGTGGGGGGGGGGGGGGGGGGGAGGACACTTACGGCATGAAGCATGGAGTATCACAGTGTGCAATTCATTCTAATTCAAAGCTGGATTTTTTTTCTTTCAAATTTTATAAGTTTACAGTATTTAAAAAAAAAATCAAGTATAACATGAATTTTCAGCCACATGTCTTACTACACTATACTATACTTATTACAATACTACACTACAGTCTATACTATGCTAATTACTATACTATACTATCATATTATACTATACTCTATTATTCTACACTACACTATCACTATACTGTACACTGCACCGCACCACACACGATTTACAAAAACAAAGACTGACACACACAAAACCCCAAGAACATTCCCAACTCTAGCAGACTCACCTGTACAAATCTTCAGGGTCAGCCACTTCTAGCACAGGCTGCACCATCTTGGGCCCATCGTCTTTGCTGGCCACGTCTGCCACTGCCTCCCCTTTGACGGACACGGAGGTCGCTGTGCGCACCCACTGCAGCCCGGTCCGACGCTGCTGCAGCAGACGCATGCAGCATGTGCAGTGTCTGCTGCCTCCGAGCCATGTCTGGTTAATCAACAGACATCAAAACAAATGTTGACATCACAGTGAAACACAACAGTTAACACATTGAACACTATAAGTTGACTAACACACCTTATTTACAATTACTAACACACCTTATTTAAAATACTTTTTTTCTTTTTGGTGCAAAGTGTAACTTACTTGTAGGGCAAGTTGCAAGAACTCTGAACTGAAGAAGACAGAACATAGAAACACATGTTTAGTGAATTGTAAAATTTGTAGACAAATTATGTCACTTTCCAGTTTACTGCAGCCATAAGCAACAAAAGTTGACTTACCATGGGGTGGGGCTTCAAAATTAAGCTGTAGCTCGATACCTTTCCCCTGCTGTGTGGTCATTAATTTTGCTTTATGTTGTATTAGTATTAAACAAATTATGTTTAAACCAAAAAATTGAATGAACTTTTGCAATAAACTTCTGTAACGAGGAGGAGGGGGTAAAGGAAGAATAGGAAAAGGAGGACACTTTTCAGTGACAATGAGAGGAGGGGAGATGTAGGCAAATTTCTTAAATTGACAAGGTAGACAGGGGAAGAATTCAATGAGAAAACAAATAACGGCAATGTCCAATGATAGGACTACAATCACTATCAATTAGTGATTACTTACTCACGCTTTCAACACCCTTCGGCCAATTTGGAGGTCAACAGCCCTCTCATTTCAAAACAAGATTCGGATCTACAACACCAATGTCAAATCGGTCCTACTTTATGGCTCAGAAATCTGGCGGGGAACAAAAACCAACACCCACAAACTCCAGTCTTTTACCAATAAATGCCTCAGGAACATCCTCAACATCAGCCTGATCAGGTGGCCGGAAGTCATATCCAACAAACAACTGTGGGACAGGACCAGACAAACCCCAATCGAATCCATTATTAAACAAAGGAAGTGGGGATGGATCGGCCATACACTTGCGTCAAATGTCACTAGGCAGGCCCTTGACTGGAATCCACAAGGGAAGCGGAAAGTTGGTCGACCAAAACAGACCTGGCGCAGAAGTGTTGACGAAGAAACAAAGGTAGCCGGAATGACATGGACCGAGCCGAAGAGGATCTCCCAAAACCAAGTTTGTTGAAGGGGTGTTGTTGCAGCACTATGTTCCCCAAGGAACCAAGAGGCATAAGTCAAGTACTCGTTTTATACTGGTTGGAACACACACACACACACACACAAACACACTCTCACACACACACACACACACACACAATCATACATTGCATACTCACCACCAAACAAACTCAACCAGTTGTTATGTCAACATCAACAAAAAATTGAGCAAATTCAAGTCCACTGTTTGTTTGTTTTTTAATACAAGTTTTGCTTTTTACAACTTAATATGGACACTTTCTGGGAGTCTAAAAGTTACCTGCATAAATTGTTCTGCTTGCCTATTTCAAGTATTTGTTTTAAACGACGTATCCCATCGGTAATAAATACAATGGTATGCCTACTAAATTAATTATTTATTGCCAAAATCAATTCATGTTTTAATGCCTTGTCACTTTCGTGTTCATCTGTGTGTTGTTTCAGTTTCTCTGGGTTTTAACATAATATATATATTTAGCAAATCGAAACATGGACAGATTGCAGAAAATTAATAACTCAGTATTTTTCTTTTGAAAGGACAAAAAACCTGGTCAGGGAGTTTGTCGGCAAGTTCACTGACAGTAGTCTTGAGTTCTTGAAGAACGCTTCAAGAACAAATGTGTCGCTTTTCTTCCAGAATAAGTTCCAATCACAGAATTTGACCCATTTGTGCACAACTACACATGACAGTTAAAATGCTTAGCAAGGCACGCATGACATACCTTGGAAGACACGCAACGAATCACATAGGGCCCCCAGACCCTGGACTCTCTCAGAAAGGAGGCTGCCATTTTCACTGACGAACTCACAGCTCTTCTCAATGAAAACACGAAAACATAAATTGGTGGCCTTGACCCTAATCGTACAAACTTCCCGCGAGGTTTGATCGTCTTTCGTCTTTCGATCTCACAAAGTTGAACAAATTCTGATGGATCCAGCCGAGGTAGAATTTTTAGCTGAAAAGGAAATGATCAATATTGTTCCTAATTTTACGCTGGGGGAGATTTACATGATTGGGGTAAGTAAAACCTTGTCTTATTGGTAGTGCCGTCGCTGTATGTTTGTGTGCAGTTGCCAGCCTGTAGTTTACAGTGTTAGGGCCTGCAGTAAGCCTATGGAATATTCTTTAAGATCGTAAGAATCGGTGCCTTACCCAGATCACTCGTCAGATATTTACGATAACAGTCATATAGGGGTAGATGCTGAACTTACAGTTAAAACACGTGCTTAGTATAAGTAATCTTTATGTCATACAATTCCTTCACTATGTACATTAGGCCTACAGTAGGCCCTATTAAATTAAAACCTTACTGATATAACGTCGCCAGAATTCCTTAGTTTAAGAAGTATTAATTAGTAAAACACTAATGTAATACTAGTATAATACTACTAAATGATTGTATTACTATTAGGGAGAACATGTCACTGTAGTGTAGACTAGTGCCAGAAGTGGTGTCAGTATTAACTGAAAACTACTAAACACTCAGTACAGTCTAGTTATGAAAATACAACTCTTTTTTTTTTTTATCATGTCTTTCTAATTAATACACAGAAGGATATGTTTTTCATGAATCATAATTCATATCGTTATATGTAATTGTGTATGTGTGTGTGTGTTGTGTGTGTGTTGTGTGAGAGAGAGAGAGACAATGACAAGGAGAAGAAGAGAGAGAGAGAGAGAGAGAGAGACTGTGTGTCTGTGTCACTGTCACTCTGTGTAGTGTGTGTTTGTGTGTGTGTGTGTTTTGTTCATTTCAACGTCTTTAATAATAATAAATGGAATTTATATAGTGCAATATCTTGCAAAAAGAAATCAAAGTGCTTGCATTCAACACACCCATACATGTACATCACATTACAAAATTTGAAAATACAATAACAATTAACAGAGTTAACAAATTCAAATGTACTGTGTACACACACACACACACACACACACACACACACACACACACACACACACACACACCAGTGTGACACACACACACACACACAGATTATAAATTATACACTTTTGGCAGGGTGATGGATTTTGGCTCTTTACTTTAGGCAGGGATAGATTTGAGATGAAACAAGAAGGGTCAGATTTGGAATAAATATGTCTTGAGGCTGGATTTTAAAGTATCATAAGTAGGCTTTTGGCGAAGGGAGAGAGGGAGGTCATTCCAGATCACTGGACCAGAAACAGAGAAAGAGCGACGGCCAACAGTGGATTGGTTGAATCTGGGTATTCGTAAGCACAAGGTATCTGCAGCAGAATAGATGAAGACAGTCTCAGAGGTAGGAGGGAGCTGTTTTGTGGAGACTTTAGTAACAGAGGGTACTGATCTTATAGTTTACTCTCTGTGGCACAGGCAGCCAGTGGAGAGATTGCAAGAGAGGAGTTATGTGCTCATATTTTCTCATTCTGAGGACAAGTCAAGCTGCAGAGTTTTGTATACATTGAAAGGAGTGGATCTTTCTACTTAGTTTAAGTGATATTAGACGATAGGGAAAAGGATTAAGTGGTGGGGGGAGGAAAGGGAGCAAAGATCACAATAAGATTGTATGAATGAGCATGTGTAAGTGAGTGCCTACCGAGGCAAAAAGTCAGGGGGGAGAGAAGAGCAAGAGATAGAGAGAGAGTGTGTGTGTGCTTGTGTGTAAGTGAATGTGTTGAAGAATAGATATTATAAAGAACTTTTTTTTTTAAGCAGAGGGCAAAAACTAGGGCAACATAATAATAATTGGAATAACATAAGTCGTATAACATAACTAGTTCAACTTAACTAATAATATAACATAAGTGAATCTTCACATGGCAGCTTAACGTCAATCAAATGTAGATCATACCAACCGGACTGCTATTTAAATAAACAAAAAACTCGTGAAGAAGCGACTAGTTATTCAAAATATGCTCTAGAGATAAAGGACAGTTGGGCGGATGACAGTGACCAAGCTTTTGTGAAACTGGCAGTCGTGTTAATGAGCAGTGCACAAGCAAATAGTTCACTGTGATTTGTCCTCCACACAAGCATTGTGATAGTCTAGTGATTAGGACCTTGCAGTGTGTGTGTGTGTGTTTATTTTAATTTAATTTTATTTATTCTTTTATATCGAGGATAATGGAATAAGCACTCATGTGCTTTTTTACATCCAGTCCCTGTGCGTATGCGGTTTTGTAAATTTTTTCATCTGTTTCCACCGGCACACAGTGGCCTACTCTTCCGCAAAGCGAAACAGGATTTAACATGTGCGCAAGATGTTCTGCATGCATTCGAACACGGGGCCTCGGTTTATAGTCTCATCCGAAGGACTTGTGTCATTATGTGTGTCACTGTGTGTGTGTCACTGTGTGTGTGTGTGTGTGTGTGTGTGTGTGTGTGTGTGTCTGTCTGTGCATCATGTGTCAATTTGTGTGTGTTTGTGTGTGAGTGTGAGACTGTGTCATTGCCAGTGTGTGTGTGTGTATGTCAATGTGTGTGTCAGTATGTGTGTGTCTGTGTGTTTATATAAATTTATTTATTTTATTTACTTATTCTTTTATATTGAGGATAATGGAATAAGCACTCATGCTTTTAGTTTTATACATCCATTCCCTGTGTGTATGCAGTTTTGTAAATTTTGTCATCTGATCTGTTCCAACCAGCACACAAATGGCCTACTCTTTCAAAAAGCAGGACAGGATTTAACGTGTGCGCAAGATGTTCTGCATGCATCCACACATGGGGCCTTGGTTCATAGTCTCATCTGAAGGACTTTTGGGGAGAGAGGAGTCTGCACTGATGTGAACTCAAGGGGAAAAATCCACTTGAACGGGATTCAAACCCAGGTTGTCAGATTGCGAGCGCAACGTTCGAACAACTAGGCTTTCCTTTCCCCCATCAGTGTGTGTGTGTGTGTGTGTGTGTGTGTTTGTGTGTGTGTGTGTGTGTGTGTGTGTGTGTGTGTGTGTGTGTAGTAAATAAAATGTGGACAGTGCATGATTGATTGGGAACGAGTCTGTTAAGTAGTAGTACTTACTACTATAGTATTAATAATGTATTATGACTTTATCATAGAAGACCTAGCAAAACCTGGGCTACGTGTATTGCAGATGATCTTAGAGAAAGGGGCATAAATAAGGAGGAAGCTCAAAACAGAGCGAGATGGAGAAGGCTCATCAATGTCAAACCTCCCCTGGGAGAAACATGAAGAAGAAGACTTTATCATGTGTACAGAAATGTTTATATCACCTCTTATTCACTATCATGGAAAAAGATCTTTGTTGCGTCTTCTCTCATTTTCCCCCCTATGTCCTTTGGGACATGGGACTGAGTGAGTGAGTGATTCACTATCATTATTATTTGTGATTCATGCAACTGCAACCCAAGATCTATACATCATACAGACAAGGCATGAGGTCCATGAGGTTGTAACTTGTATTGATCAGTACTATTAGTATTACTGTGTGATACATGTGCAGGGGGACTTGGGGCCCTTCAGTCCTGGTTTGCCAACACCTGTACCGCTGTGGATGGCCATCAGTTTGAAACAGCGCCAGAAATGCAGAATTGTGGCCCCTGAATGGATGGATGTGGGTGAGTGCTCATTCATGAAATATGATGCTATTGATTGCTAGCATAATTATTTTGTTCTAGATTGTTTGTTAATGTGTCTGTCTCAGTGTCTGTTTTAAAATGAATGGCTTATTGGCTAGTGTTCACAAAATATAGTGTTGTGTGATAGTTATGATTGTTTTCTCTGTGTGTGTGTTTTATCCTTAGAGAAAGAGAGAATTTGGAGGTCATTCCATTTTCAAATCTCTCATGTAATTGAATGTTGAAGTAAGGAATTTCAATTCCTGGTATTTATTATTAATATCATTATCAGGGATTGAGAAGAATCTTTGATTCTATCTTCATCAGTTTGTGAACATAAAAGAGCCTGTATTCTGATTCTTTAAACAGAAGCTTCAATCCTTCATGCTTTTAAGTTATTGTTTCAATTTTTGTTTCCAAACAGAACGCTTGACAGAGAAGAAGCAGGAGGAGATAGAGTCCAAGTTCTTCACTCCCATGCCCAGCAAACATTACCTGGAGGTCTCCCAGCTTTTGCTGCAAAGGTAGGTCTGACATTATGAAATATATAATAATAATAAAGTGTACACAATTTTGTCATCTATAGCTCCCCGAAGTCGGAATGCAGCTACCTGAATGGTGGGCAAAAATAGTCACATACGCAAAAATTTCACCATTGGTGAACCTTGGAGCTCTTGCCAAGGAATGAAATATTATATACATCATCTTTATTGACTGATAATTGATATCGTATCTCTTTTTTCTTTAGGTGGGGGGTATGTTTAAGTGTCTGTATATTTTGAAACATGTTTTGTTGTCTGAGGAGTGAGGTAAATCTGGTCATTTTTAACAAAAAGAACTTTTCTGTCTTTTTTTCCCCTTTCTATGCACTGTTTTTCAAAAGGGAAGTGGGGGTGGGGATTAAGCTTTGTAAGTTTGTTGCAGTGATTTTTATCAATTGAGCAATTTACGAACAAAATGCTGTTTCTTCTTTTGATAATGCATGCAGACTTTTGTACTGTTATGAAATCATGTTGTTGTTTTTTCTCTCATTCCTCACCTAGAACTCCAAGGTTCACCAATGGTGAGAGTTTTGCCTTCATGCGACGGTTTTTTAATTTAGTCCACCATTAAGATAGCCGCATTCTGACTTTGGGGAAGAATTATGTACCAAAATACCTCAAAGCCATGGACTTAATCAGTTATTGTGCGATCTTTGAATCAACAGAGAATGGTCCAAGTAATGTGAAGTGTATGAATGCCCCTTTACTAGTTTTGATGAGTGATAACTGTATCTGTTTTCAACACATTAAATTGATGCTGTTGTTTTGTTTTTTAATGAATGGAAAAGAGGGAGCACTTTCCAAATGAACTAAGAGGTCATAACACACCACAATATGGTTGGGACTGTGATTATTTGATTTCATGTGGAACTCTTAAATGGGCAGGGGGTGCGAAATAACAAGGGGGAAGACAACACCTATGCAGGAAAGGAGGAGCTAGAATTTGAACAAGGGAAGATAGAAGTGGTAGACGAATTCTGCTACCTAGGAGAGATTATGAGCTGCGAAGCAAAATCTGAGTTAGCTGTCAGAACCAGGATTGCAAGTGCTTGGAAGAAATGGAAAGAATTGGCAAGTCTGCTCGGAAATCAGAAAATCCCACTGGAGAGACGCTGTCTGATATACAAGGCCTGCATTAGATCTGTTCTCCTGTATGGTTCAGAGACGTGGGTTTTCACAAAAACCGTCAAACGTTTGTTGAAGTGCTGTGAAAACCAAATACTACGCTACGTGACAAAGATCAAATGGGAAGACAGGATCACGAATAAAGAACTATGGAGAATGTGCAAAGTTGATGATCTGAAGTCAGTAGCTAGTACCAATAGACTGCGCTGGTTTGGGCACGTTCAACGGAAAGCAGACCACCACATCATAAAAAGAGCAATGAACTTCATAGTGGATGGAAAGAGACCAAAGGGAAGACCTAGCAAAACCTGGGCTGCCTGTGTTGCAGATGATCTTAGAGAAAGGGGCATAAATAAGGAGGAAGCTCAAAACAGAGAGAGATGGAGAAGGCTCATCAATGTCAAACCTCCCCTGGGAGAAACATGACAAAAAAGGAAGAAGAAGAAGATGTGGTGAAGGGTGGTTGGTATCTGTTGACTATGTGACTTTCTTTGTCCATTCAGTGCTACTGATGACATCCCGCGAGCAGACGAGGTGAAAACGCTGATCAAAGACATCTGGGATGTCAGGACCGCCAAACTTAGAAGCAGCATTGACGTCTTTGTCAAGAGTGAGGCCACTCATGCCAAGGTACGCATCATGGCACACTGTACAGGTCCTTGTGTCTGGCGTGCGTGAGTGCGTGCGTGAGTGCATGAAACAACTAGATGTTACCAGTAATTGTCTGTTTCAGTCACTTTACTTTTTTCTGATATAAACTATAATTACATTTTCCACAATATGGGAATGTCAGTAAAAGTATTATTGATTCTTTGTTTTTCTTCTGCTTGGTGAGCACTATAAACCTTTTTTTAACTGCACAAATGTCTAAATGTATGGTTCTTTCTGTCACAAACCTCTCTCTGACAGGAGAGGGAGAAATAAGCTGCTTTGTTCCTGTCTAGCTAGATGGAAGGGTTTTGGGGATTAGGGGGTTGTTGGTTTTGGTCGTTTTGTTTTGGTGGGTGGGAGGTTGTTGGCTTTTTTTCCCCTTCAACATTATTCCTATGTAAGGGAGAAAACCCCTCTTTGCCAGCATATTATTCCTATGTAAGGGAGAGAACCCCTCTTTGCCAGTACACATGCACTGTACACGTGTGATTGCTATTAATGTAACCCAGTAGTGGGTGATACGGAGGGAAGGATTAGCAGATGGCCAGTTACCCGTAGGGAAAAGGTTGAAGAGAACCAAGCAAACATTTATTGGAGTTTGTTACTGTTCATAACAGGGAGACTCTTTTTAGAAGAATTTGTAAACTTTTTATTCTAACCCAAATAAATATGAATTTTATCTTATAATTCAGTTTCGAAATGTGTAAGAAGACTGAATCACTGAACTGGAGTGGATAACTGAGGAGAAAAACTACAGTCGCTGGTGGAAAATATCAGATACTCTGGTGGTTGTTTTTCTTGTTGGTGGAGACACTTCTTTTGCTTGTTTTTTTAAGTACATTTCCAAATTCAGGCTGGCTTATGACAAAAGGAGTCTTGTCATTTCTGAGGGAATGAGATGGACCGAAGCAGATCTATGAATTTTGTTTTGTTGAGTTTTTAATTATGTTTGGTTTTTTGGTCTGGTGAAGTCTTTTCTGGGCTACTTTGTGGTGATTGGGTTTTTTATGCTGGGAGGGGGGGGTTAAGTGGTACACTTTGGAATTGGTGTTTTTTTCCAGATTAGATAGCATTGTCAAAACCCTTCACACTTTTTCTAGTAATCAAATTTGTTGTTGCTGTATGTCAGCTGAACCACCTGACGCTGATGGAGATCAACAGTGTGCGGGCGTTCCTGACCACCTCTCTTGACCACATGCACCTGCTTCGAACCAACCTGACCACCAGTGCCAAGCAAGACTGAACTGACCACCACAGGCCACATTCTCTCTGAAAAACTTTGGAAAAACCAGCGCTGTATTGTGATGTCTGCCACTTTCAGAAACAGCAGATTTCTCTGTGTGTCATTGGGGCTGCCTTGTCCATGCAGAGCGTATGTATAGCTGGAAGAGTTGTGCCACCCTGTTTTTAAAATCAACTTTCCTGTCTGTATGAGTATTTATTTCCCTACCAGCTTGACTTTTTCTACAGAATTTTGCCAGGGACAACTCTCCTGTTTCTGTAGGTTCATTGTGTATTCATTTATTTTATTCATTTATTTATTCTTTTATTTCGAGGATAATTGATTAAGTACTCATGTGCTTTTTTACATCCCTTCCCCATGTGTATGCAGTTGTGTAAATTTTGTCTGCCGCTCCCACAGGCTCACAATGGCCTACTCTTCTGAAAAAGTGGAATGGGTTTTAATGTGTGCGCAAGATGTTCACACACGGGACTCCAGTTTAAAGTCTCATCCAAAAGACTTTTGGGAGGAGTGAAGTCGGCTTTGATGCTAACTCTAAGGGAAAATATCGCCTTGAACAGGATTTGAAGAACCCGGGTCAGCAGATCATGAGCACAATGTGCGACGCTCTAACCAACCAGGGTGTCCTGTGTGTTGCATACAGAACCTCAGGTTTATAGTCTCATTCAAGAGACTTCACACCACAACTACTACTCAAGGTCTAATGGATGGGGAAACAAGTTCAGGATTGAACAGGGATCGAACCTGTGATTTTGGGGGGATTTCTAGATGGGTGCAGTAGTACCTCCAGACATCCACACTCCACATGCTGCGTCTTGTTAGTAGTTTTGGATAACTGCATCATGGGTGTGGCTCTACCTTACTTCTCTCTCACTTTCTGGCGGAGTCGTTGGGGCGCAGTTCTAGATTTTTTTTCAGGCAGTGTGTAGTAGGCAAGTTGACCCAGGTGGAGCCTGTTAATTTACAGGTTGCCGGGTGCATGCTGGGTTTGTTTGAGTCATTCATGCCACTTGCCATAGGTGGTCTTTTTTTTTTGTCTTCATTGCCAGAGCTCTGAGGTTCACCAATGTTGAGATTTTGCGTATGCGACAATTTTCGCTCACCAGGTAACCACAAACCAACTTAGAGGATGGTGTCTAAACAAGACACGTGTGTGCATGTTTTTTTTTTAAAAGAGAATTTGTCAAGATCTGTTCCTACTACCACAAAATGGCCTACTTCTCCAAAAGGTAGAACGAGGTTTACCTTGTGTAGATGATATTCTCCGTGTGTTTACACATGGGGGTCTCCATTTAAAGCCTCATCCAAAAGACTTTCAGTGAAGTAGAGTCAGTACTGATAAGTCCATGGGAAAAAATCCCTGTGAACGGGTGTCTCTGTAGTAGCTCAATCCCAGGCTGTCAAATTACGAGCCCAATGCTCTACCCACCAGGCTCTCCCACCCACCCCACCCCCACACATACCCCCTTTTCATAAATATTTTGTGAATGTTTGGCAAAGAGGAGAGAAAAATGTAAAGCTTTTGTACATTCAAGTTTTTGTATATATACGAGATCAGGTAAAAATTACAGTATGTAAATAGATGTCGACAAACTGTATAAATGGGTGTAATAAGTTTGCAATGTAGAAGGTGGGAAAATGTTTTGTTGTACAACAATGTGTTATTTGGTTCACATTTTGTGGTATTTTGTTGGTTTATTTTATTTTGTTGTGTGTGTGTATATAATGCTATATATTTCCACTGTTGTAAAGCACTATGTGCTATTTCTCAAGGGAAAAGAAAGCACTTTGAAATATATTAACACCCATTATGATTACCGTTATTGTAGTATGTTGTTGATGCTGCTGCAGCTGTTGTTGATGTACACTTTTAGTACTCTGACTTTTTCTACTATTTCTTATTCCACAGCTAGAGCTCCCTGCATATGCAACCATCTTTGCCAACCATGAAGGTAGCCACCTTCGGACTTCGGAGATAATGTCTAAACACAAGCACCAACGTGCATGCGTTTTAAAAAATTTTCCATCCATTCCTGCCACGACATATCGGCCTACTCTTGAGGAAAGTAGAACAGGTTTTAATGTGTACATAAGATGTTCTTCGTGCATTGGCACACATGACCTCGGTTTTTAGTCTCATCTGAAGGACTTTCAGGGAAGTGGAGTCAGCACTTATGTTGGTTCCAGGGGGAAATCCCTTGAAGGATGCCTTGGAGATGGTTTGAACCTGGGCCGTCAGATCACAAGCTCGATGCTCAAACCACTAGGCTATCTTGCCTCTCTGGTTTGCTTCAATGTCACATGATTATTCTCTTGTGCAATAGTTGCTTTGAATACTTAGAGTCTGAAACATTTATAATGCAATGTTTTGTTTTGTAGAGGACGTTGAATGGATAAACTGTGTGGCATAAATAAATGTATAATAGTTGTTTATTTTTTGTCATTTCCTCATGGAGATGAATGAACAAATGTTCAACATGAATGAATCAATGTATAAAGGCTTTTTAATATAATAGAATTGTGCTGTTAAAGCATGAAAGTACAGCTTTTTTCTTTCTTTCATTTCATGACTTCTTTGATGAAAACATGTACATACATATTAACTGGGTGTTTTGTGGGAGACGATGCCTTGAGCACTGATTGTGCATTTGTACATTTTTTGTTAACACGTGAATCGAGATAACTGGGGGGGGGGGGGGGGGTTGAATTTCTGTTTACTGAAATTTATAATAGAATATTGGTATGTATGAGTTGTGATAGTGCCCCCTCTACCCTCCTTCCTCCCCCTCACACTCACACACACACACACTTCTTTGTTGTTTTGTTTTAATTTTAGAATAGTTACCAAGCAGTAGAATTGTTTGGATTTGAAGATAATCTTAAAATGATAATTCAAAAACCATAATAACAATTCAACATAGACTCCGATGCTTTGCTTTCATCAGTAGTTTCCTTTATTAATGACCATTTGCCCACCATCAAGGTAGCCACTGTCCGACTTCAGGGATATGCTTAAACACACCATCAGCAGCGTACACGAGTTTTATAAAAGATTTTCTTTTATCATCTGTTGTTACTAGCATGCAATGGCCTACTCTTCTCAAAGGCAGAACTGATTTTAACACGAGTGCAAAATGTTCTGTGCGAGTTTGTAACCAGACCTTGGTTTACAGCCTCAACCACAGGAATTTCAGGGGGGTGGAGTTGGTACTGTTTTTTATTTTAATTTTATATTGAGGATAATGGAATAAGCACTTATGTGGTTTTTACATCCAGTCCCCGTGTGTCTGTGGTTTTGTAAATTTTGTCATCCGTTCCCACCAGCACACAATGGCCTACTCTTACGAAAAGCGGAACAGGATTTAACGTGTGCGCAAGATGTTCTACGTGCGTTCACACACGCTTGGTTTATAGTCTCATCCGAAGGACTTTTACGGAGAGTGGAGTCTGCACCGATGTTAACTCTAGGGGAAAATATCCCCTTGAACGGGATTCGAACCTGAGTCATCCGATTGCGAGCGTTGTTAACTACTCCAGGGAGAAAAATCCCCTCAAACAAGAGTTTCTGTGGAGGCTTCAACCTGCACTGTCAGATTGCAAGCTCAACGCTCCAACCGCTAGGCTATCTTGCCTCCAGGCCTAATATGGTAAGCTAAAAAAAAATTTTCTGAGACTAAAATTGTCCTCTCTTCTCAATCATACAAGCAAAAAAAAACAAACCCAAAACAAATCAGCACACAGTCAACAAAACAAAAAAAGATAATTTCATCAATAATTTATTGCATCGTTTAAAAGAGAGAAAATGCTTAAAAGGAGATAAAATGTACACCCAAAAAAAGTGGACAACAGATACACATCACACTAACTACTGAACAGTTTTGTTTTGTTTTTTTAAAACAAATTTTTATGCAGCCTGTCTTTTTTTTTTTTTTTTCAAAAATAAACAAAAAGGTCTGGTAAGCTGAATCGTACAATCACCCTCCCAACCCCCCCTTTTTCCCCATCACTCCCTTACCCCCCCCCCCCCCCCCCCCCAACAACGTCAGCTGAGACACTCGTGATAATATGTAATGTTCTAGAGACACGGTCTCCGGCAAGACAAAATGTGCGAACGCTGCTTTCAAAGCTTTTTTTCAGAGATACATAAACGAAACCACAAAAAAAAAAGGAGGGGGGGGGGGAAATAATTACCATCACATATACATATATTCATTTATATATTTAGATATATATACATGTATATAAAGCACAACACCATGCTTTCAATATGTTTTTTTCTCCTGTCAATCGCATCGAGAGCTACACACCATTGCACATACAAAGCCTTTGAGCCAAAAACAGTGCTGCAGCAAAAATAAAGGGTTACATATGTCATTTAAGGTGGACAGTTTTCTTTTTTTCTTTCTTGTCTTAACGATTTCGTGTCCTAAAACGATCAATAATAAATCCCAGTCCATCACTTAAAACAAATATCATTAACCCATATAAAGTGATGAAACAAGACTCGGGTTATTTTGAGAAATTGAAATTATGTGTCCTTTTTCTAATTTCAGGGTTGAATTAAATGTCATTTTCTTTTTTGTATTTTATCTGGATAAAGATTTTCCAAAATAGGAATCAAAATGTCAATGTTTCATGACTAATTACTTAATATTTCTGCCTCTCTGTTAAGTAAAATATACCTTAACTATTTTGTTCAAGTCTTACAGAAATGGGGATATATATGAAAGAAGACTTCAAATATCAACAAACACAAAGAAATAGACAAAAATAATCAGTTGGATAAAATATGTCTCCAGCCAAACTAGATGTGTACATGTATGCAACAATGTTATTCACTTGTTCAAGCTGAAACCTTGCTGGTGTTTAAAGACATAAAACTTTAAGAATATTGCTGAAGTACGAAGATAACATTTACATCAACATTCTTCAGAAGTACTCAATGCTATTTTTCTTTTAAATTTTAAAAGGAAAGAAAAGAACAAAATTAATGGGGTTATGAACATATTTCATGTTAACAATACTTAGTGTTAGAATGTTTGCTTCGTTCTATCAGTTTGCATGAAGTCATCTTGCTTTAAGCACGATTTCTCATGTCTATAATCTTCAAAAGTAGGCCTATGCGCCATGGGTAGATTTTTCTGTCAGCCATCATTTCCATATTTAAAAAAATATAAATCTTAAAATTTAGAGGCAATTTTACTGACAAAAATGTCAGCTTTTACCACAGCAGTTTTCCCGCTCCAGACAAACCAAACACGACTTTATGAATGCGAGAGACCACCTGCAAACATTGGCCACTCACACTAGTGACCTATCTGGCGTTCATGCTGGCTTATTTGCCTAAAACTAGCCAGTTCTACTTAGGGATTTTGCGTGAATGAGGATTTGATTTGTTTTATTCCTCGGCTAGAACTTCAAGGTTCACCAATGGTGAGATTGTCCATCTGTGACCATTTTTTCCACGTCACATTCCAACAGAATGAGGAATGATTTTTCTGCCTTCTTTATCCTCCTTTAAGAGTCGTTAGGTGCTGCACTTAATTTTTGTAAGCTGTGTCTCTCGGGCAAACTGAACCTGGCAGACCCCATCCCCCTCCAGGTACAAGCTGGAACGATTGTCGATAATTCCCAGAGCTTGTTTTCATTCAGTTTGTGTTGTTTATAGCCCTACCTACCGACCACAAAAGCCGTATCAGAACTTGCCACACAAACACTTTTCAAACGACATATTTGATTCAAAAGTAAGAAACTCTTCATTCATATTAATGGCAGTGTTTGAAAACAATATTTTCACAAGGTTTAAACATAATTTGCCTAGATCATGTGACTGGATTTGCCGAGTCAAAAGTTTAGTCCAAGTTCAAACAGAATTTGCAACATGGTAATTAACAAGCCTTGCACACTCTGGAGCTTGGTGGGTTTTTTTATTTAATCATTAAACTTACAGGTCCACCCTTAGAATGAATACATGCATTACAAATAAGTAAACTGCCAAAGAAATGGATTCATATGACAATTTACCTAGTTTCCAACAGACCTCTGCTGTGTAGGTTTGTTCACCCGAGTTATGCTTACTTCAGTTAGCATTTTTTTAAAAACAAACAACACGTATTCAGATCCTTTCCTCTAAGAAATATCAATGAAGCACACTTTGAAATATTAAAAAAATCTTTTTTTTAAAGATTATTATGCTGAACACTTTCTCAAAAACTTTTTTTGCTTTCATTTGCCATTTTGCCACATAAAATCTCAATATTACTTTAAGAAAAGTTCGCATTGTATTTTTTTTTTTAAGTCACTTTTATTTCATATTAAAAAAAACTTTAAAAAAAAACTTTTAATGCCTCGATCAGAAACTTGCAACTTACCCTTAATTAAAAAAAAAAAAAAAGGAAGAAGAAATCAGTATCGTCAAACAAACCCAGTAAATTGAACTGAACTGGCAAAATAAACAGCACAGCTTATCGTTTCAAAGAATACTCAAAACACTGTTAAGAAGGAAATTGTTCGAACTAATTGTCCAAAACTGCCATACAGAGAATGCACAGTCCATAAATCTGCCATTTTTGCAACCGACAAGGAGAAGAGGATGTCGACTCCACAGGCACATGAGGAGCCGGTGCTCGCACTGTGCACTAGATTCGGAGGTGGGGAGGGAGGTTGGAGAATGATGCGGGTTTCCAGAGTGAACATAGATCAACACAGGCATGTAGAGAGAGAGTGGGACAACGCGCGTTTCTGCAGTGAACACAGGCATGTAGAGAGAGAGTGGGACAACGCATGTTTCCACAGTGAACATAGACCAACACAGGCATGTAGAGAGAGAGGGACAATGCGTGTTTCCACAGTGAACATAGACCAACACAGGCATGTAGAGAGAGAGAGTGGGACAACACGTGTTTCCGCAGTGAACATAGACCAACACAGGCATGTAGAGAGAATGGGGCATGGAAAGGTGAAGGCAGAGACTGGTGATACATAGGTTCAACATTCTTATTACACTCGTCAATGGGTTAGTTGTGTCGACAATCAACTGGGCCTCAACATTTTAAAAAACACAAATGTAAACATCAAGGGGGGAACAAAAGAAATGGCAGAGTGCTGAATTTACATGTAAATAAGTGACCAATCGGAAATATCAAAAACTTTGCGGGCAGTTGGCCCAATATCTTCTCTCTCTCTCCGTGTGTGCAGGAGTGGGGCCCCCTCCTCCTACGACGAGTGGGGTGAAGAACATATCCACAGGAAATCGGAATATACGCACCATAAGAAACAAAGCTTCCTTTCTCATCATCATCATCATCATCATCATGTACATTTTGCTGACGGCAATAAATAACTTCCTCCACACCCTAAAAACAAAACCATAAAACCCCACTTGAGCAGGCAGGTGGCTGGGAAAGGAGATGCGTTTCTTCTTCAACGCTCAGACTGATCGCTTTCTTTCACTTTGGCGGAGACGCTTCACTGCTAGAGATCCTGAGTTCTACTCACAGGGGTCGCCGTCTTTTCAGCTCCCTCGCCAAAGAACCCTTCTTCCTTCCTTCCCCTGGCCAGCCTACCACAGCCTCGCCGATAACCATGGAAAATCCAAGTCAGGGATCCTCTTCACAATCATTTTATTCTTGTCACAAAGTCAATCAAACATTTGTATGGTGGAGAGGAAGGGAGGGAAAAAAAAAAAAGCTTTAGCTACCAAACAGCGTAACACATAATTGTAAAAAACACATTTTTAATTTGTTAATCCACAAGCAAAGTTGCTCAACATCTTTTGTTTTGTGTTTTGTTTTGAATCTCCTCACAAATCTCAACACACACATTTCACCTTCCAACAGAACCACCGACATCAGAACAATGTTTTCTTCAACAGAACACGCACGCACGCACACACACACACGCACACAAAAACAAACCAATGAAAAAACAACCACTTGGCAAAACAAGCTCTGATAAACGTTGAATGTGGTGAGATCTAACACGTCCCTTCAACATCGACTTTTCCAGCAAGAACCGTTCACAGAGAAGGTGTCCTGGAGAGCTCACAAGTTTTCTCCCTGCCCCTATTTCTCCTTGTCCCCTTCTCTCTTCTTGCCCCCGTCTTTCTCTAGTTGTCCCGGTCATGCTCCTTGCCCTTCTCATGTAAGGTACACTCCTCCAGGGACTGTGAGTGGGGAAATCTGGGCATGCAAACCGTTGGCAGGCAGGCAGGCAGGCCGGCAGTGGGTGCACAAGGCCATCATCATCTCGGGATGCAGAGGCATTTCTTCAGATTGCCCAGAGCCTCTTCCAGCTGCTCCCTCTGCATCGCCTTCCTCCTCTGCTCCTCTCTCAGCACCTGCCACACGCACACAGTTCACAGTTCGTTATTACAGCCCTCCGGGAACTGGCGGTATTATACAACAACATGCCAGTGGTGAGGTCAACACTTACAGCGTGCAACACCTACATAGAAATGTTGACGGCAATTTGTAATAAGCGCTTCGATTTGTTTTGTTTTTTTACAAGATTCAGCGCTATATAAATTCCATATATTATTATTATTATTAATACCAACACACTAATGATGACGATTTCTAACATGCAGTATATAAAGACAGTAAAGTCATTCAAACTCAAATGTTCTCACAGTGCACTTATAAAGTTCACCTGGGAGATCGTAAAAAGCCCCACCCTTAATTCACCAGACACTGCCCAGATTTGAACCCATGACTTCGTGGACCCATGGAACTGAAGTCAAACGGTCTTAACATGTTAGTGGAGTTGGGGGGGGGGGTGGGAAAGGGGGTATGTTTGAGGTTGTGGTTTGGTTTTTTGGGGGGTGGGGGGGTTGGATGTTTTTGGTTTATTTTTGGGGGTGGGGGAGTGTCCTCAGATTTGCAAAAAGTAATCAATACAACAAACAGAAAAGAAATAAGGAGACTTCCAGTAAGCAATGCATAGGTTCCATCTTTAAAAAAAAAAAAAAAATCTCTTAAAATCTTGTACTAAACAATAACTCATAATCCTGACACATCGCACATTATTCAGGCTTCCAATACTTTAATGAAATAACGCCCCCCACCCCCCAAATATTATCTTCTCCTTGTAGGTTTTCTGGAATCTTACATCTATTCGGCCATACAGGTTGTCTGCGGTTTTGGTCAGCTCCATTTTCTGGGCTCGTAGCTGGCAGCATTTCTCCATCAACATTCTCTTCTCCACTTTTTGCTCTGGAGGGAAAAAAAACACCAAAAACCAACATGAGTTTTACACATGAATATATAACATTTCTGCGAAAACTGCATTTGTTAACAACAAACACTTGTGATTTTTTTGCTTGCATGTGCACAGAACAGCATGTGTAAATGTACACACACATGTACACAAACATGAGTAAGTGCATGCATATACGCAAACATGCCTTTCTCACACACACACACAAACACTCTTTTTCCACACACTTTCTCTCACACATTCTACGTACTCACTCTCTCCTACTCCATGAACACACACACACACATATCTTCACACTCACATCCTCTATCTCCACACACACACACTTATACTCTCTCTCTCTCTCACTCCTGGGGGACAGGATAGCCCAGTGCTTAGAACATTGCGCTCGCAATCTGACGACCCGGGTTTGATTCCCGTTGAAGGGGATATTTTCCACTGGAGTTAACATCAGTGCCCGACTCCACTCTCTCCAAAAGTCCTTCGGATGAGACTATAAACCAAATTCACGCAGAACATCTGCACACACTTAATTTCCACTTCACTTTCGTAAAAGTAGCCATTGTGTGCATTTGTCAGATGACGAATTTACCCATACACACCACTGGATTAAAAGCACATATCTTACCATAATCCTCGTATGATGATAAATCAATAAAAATACACACACAAACACTCTCTCTCCACTCACTGTACACACAACTCCATGCTTCCCCATTGCACTCAATACACACAAACACTCGTCTCTCATCTCCCATTCATATCAATACACACACACACTACACTCTCTCCCCATCACTCTCTCACACCACACACTCCTCATCTCTCCCCATTCACTCACGAACACACACACACTCTATCCTCTCTCCCCCATTCATCACATACACACACACCCTCTCTCTCTCTCTCCCCCTTCACAGATCACACACACACAACACCTCATCTCACCCCCCATTCACTTCACAATACACACAAACACTCTCTTCTCCTCTCCCCCATATCACATCAACTCACTCACTCAAACACACACAACAACTTCTCCTTCCCATTCACTCACACACACACACTCTCTCTCTCTCCCCCATTCACTCATCACACACACAACACTCTCTCTCTCCCCCCATTCACTCACACACACACACACATACACACACACACCTCTCTCTCTCCCCCCATTCATCACATCACACACAACACACCTCCTCCCCCATTCACCATCACACACACACACACACACACCTCTCCCCCCATTCACTCACACACACACAAACACACTCTCTCTCTCCCCCATTCACTCACACACACACAACACACTCTCTCCCCATTCACTCACTCCACCTCTCCCCCATTCACACACACCACTCTCATTCACACACAACACACCTCTCTCTCCCCCATTCACACACACACACACCTCTCTCTCTCTCCCCCAATCACTCACTCACTCACACACACACACACTCTCTCCCCATTCACACACACTCTCTCCCCCCACACACACACCCCCACCCCCCCTCACCCCACCACCCACCTCTGCGATGGTGCACGTAGGACTCCATCACTTTCTCGATGCCCGGCCAGGGGAAGGGCGGGGCAGCATCGCCGGCAGGACTGACAGCAGCAGAGGGGGGAAGGTGGTTGTTGACCGGCGCCGGTTTGACCGCCGCGTCCTGGTGATGACCTTGACTCAGCTGACCTGAACCGTCAGAGAAAAAAAAAAAAACCACAGCCCACACTTTAGATCATAATAATAATAATCATAATAATAATCATAATAATACATGGAATTTATACAGCGCTATATCTTGCAACAAAACAAATCAAAGCGCTTTCATTCATCCTATTCATTCACATGCACATGCAGCCAGTTACAATTATTATAGGATTTTTTTTTCAAGTTCAAATATATACACATATGCTCGCACACATGCACACAATCATATATAATAATAATAATAGTGATGATGATGATGATGATACTAATAATGTATGGTATTTATAAAGTGTTGGAATCTTGTAAAGCAAACAAATCAAAGCGCTTAAACAGTGAAGACAGACACTATAGCTGAGTGATGGAAGACTGATTTAAATCCTATGTGTCTATGAAGTTGTGGATTCGAAATTCGGAGGCATCTGGTGAATTACGGGTAGAGGTTTTTTTTTTTACAATATCCCAGGTTAACTTCAAGTGCAGTGCTGCCAGTGCCGTAATTCCCTTCATGTATATATATACATATGCAGAAGATCAAATATGCTTACTAAAGATCACGTCAACGTTCCCTGGGGTACACATTACCTAAGTATACATCCCCAAAGGCTCCCTTCATGGTAGGCAAAAATGGTCGCATACGCAAAATCACAGCATCGGTGTACCTCGGAGCTCTAGCCAAGGGGGCGGGATGGTGGGATTATACTATCTGTTGTTGGGCGTTTCCCAGCTTAACACCCTGGAGGTGGCCCACAACATGCACTAACTACTCTTGTCACGGTCGTTATGCCTGGGAATCGCTCTGAGATCGCAAGTGCATGGTAGACAGGACATTCACTTGCATGTATGGCTGTTTTTTCCAAGTACATTGCCTTACAGCCTTCTTCTTCTTCTTGTGCTTTTATTTACGTTCCAGCACTGGGAGGGGGGGGTGTGCGCGCACGCATGCGTGCGTGATTAAAATCCCACCATACCCACACAGAAATAGCAAAGCCCAAGGAATACTACTTACCCACCCCTTCCCCTGCCAACCCCCACCCCACCCCCACCCTCCCCGTTTTTGTTTTGTTTTTTGTTGTTGCCATTTTGCACAAGCAGCTTGGTAATGATGTCATAACACACGACATAGCTGGTTGGTTGGTTGGTTTTAAACATAAAACATGTTAGAAGTCATTGTTTTGTAGATCTTTCTTAACAACCCCCCCAAAAATTCAGTCTTCAGATTTGGAGTAAGAGGGGGTCTTTTTTTTTCTTTGGGGAGTGGGGGGCAGGCCACGCACACACACACAAAAAAGATGTCTATCTTGACAAAAAAAGATGGCAACTATGCACTTGCCCTCTCTCACACTATTTCACTGAAGCCACCCCTCCAAAAAATACCCCCCCCCCCCCCCCCCCACCAAAAAAAAAAAAACCAACACCCAACCCTTGTTTTCAATCCTACCCAAAAATAGGTAGCAACCACAGTGCCAACTGTGCTTTATCTGTAAAAAAACACACCAAAAATTACTTTCTCTCTGAAACAACACACACACATGAAAAGAAACCCCGACCACACCTACCTAACTTCTGTAAGTGTTCCTTCTGACGCGTGGACTGTAGCACCGATTCGTGAAACTGCTCCGCAAACTCCCGACTGAGCTGTCGGTCTCTGCCCTCGGGGAATATCACAGTCCGGTTTCCATCTGAGCCCCCACCACTGCCGCCACCCAGGCCTGGGGTGCCAAAGGTGTGATTCAATCTTTGCTGTTGCTGCTGCTGCTGCTGCTGCTGCTGTTGTTGTTGCTGCTGCTGCTGCTGTTGCTGATACTGCTGCTGCTGCTGCTTCTGCTGGTGCTGTTGCATGATGGCTCGGTGGCGTTCGGTGAGATGGCCTAAGGTCACTCCCAGCGGTTCCACGATGGTGTCTAAACTTTCCGGCGTCAGTTCACCAAACTTTCTCTTCCTGGCGTTGCTGCTACCTTGGTTCAAGGCTTGTAACAGTTCTGGAAAGGAAGACATTGCGGGATATATATTTGAATAAATTTCTGAGGTTCGGTTCGCCGAAGGTGAAATTTTGTGTATGCCATCATACCCCAACCTTTCAGGTAGCTGCATTCTGACTTCAAGGATCATGTCTAACTAAACACGACACCAGTGTGCGTGTGGGTTTAATTTTGTTGTTGTTGTTGTTTTGTTGTTGGTTTTTTGGGGGGGTTGTTTTTGAGTTTTTTGTTGTTGTTGTTGTTTGGTGGTTGTTGTTGTTGTTGTTTTTTTTTGGGGGGGGGTAAGTTATACTAGATTGTTGCCAATCTTCCTCAGCCTTTCATCTTTTTACTATCTTTGTGTCCATACTTTTGACTTTTAAATCTAACAAACGTCTTGTCTTCCTCTATCACCCACTATCCTCTGCTGTCTCCCCCCCCCCCCCCCCCCTACTCCCTGCCCTACTCCCTTTCCCTGCTTCCCCCGAACAAACATACAACCAAGCGCAAACATAACGCAGAACAAAAGCCACCACGCCTGCCGTTACCTTGCTGTTCTTTCTCCAATTTGCGACGTATTTTGGCGTTGGCTTTCTCCCTGCGTCGCCGCCGGATCTGCTCACACACTTGCCGTATTTCCTCCCTCTCTGCACACACAGTCACAGCTACCACGATGCATACCATTATTCGTGAAACCCTTTTTTTCTTCCAACACTCACAGAGTAAACTATTGTTTTCTGTCATACGAGCGAAAATGCCGTTAAGCACCTGACAAGTCAGGCCTAGTGTATCTGACTTCGCAGTGGGAGATGATTTTTTTAAAAATTTGTTTAAGTCTTTCTGGATAAAAGGCAGGAGGATAGACCATGGTAGGAAATAGATGTACAAGGAGGAGGTGACCAGAAGAAAAGGAACAAGGCAGAAACAAAGACAGGGATAGAAAAGAAGGAATTCCAAGCATAGAATTCCCAGAAGGTGGGGATGCTATTTATACTGACATACCCCTTGCATCCCCACTGGGGTGTGATCGTGAAACAAAAATATAAATTTTAAAATTTTACAGAAGCTTTATCCTTGACGACTGACTATCACCGCCTTTTAACTCTACTGTGCCTGGAGGTGTCACAGACACATCATTACACTGGTCTGAGCCTGCAGTGTGTAGAAATATTGAAAAATGACTGCTTGAAAACAAAACTTTACTTACAAGACTGAAAGTTATCCAATAAAACAAGACACAATGAGTTCAAATCCAAAAAAGGTGCTAGTGGGGCTCACTTGCATCTTTGACTGAAGGCGGAAGAATGGCAAAAACAAAAGTTAAAAAGAACATTTGAAGAAAAGAGAAGGAAAAAAAAAGGGCTTAACAATGCACACAAGAACAGAGTTTAGTTTGTGAGTGTATGTGCTTAGCACCACCATGAGATCCCTCACTCAGTACTGATGAACCAAACCTTCACTCAGTACTGATGAACCAAACCATCACTCAGTAATGATGAACCAAACCTTCACTCAGTACTGATGAACCAAACCTTCACTCAGTACTGATGAACCAAACCCTCACTCAGTAATGATGAACCAAACGCCTTGTGCACAGGATGAAACCTGTTGCACCCCCGGCCTTTCGGAAGAGTAGGCCATTTGTGCCAGTGGGAACGGATGACATTTGCAAAATCCCATGCACAGAGGGAATGGGTGTAACAAAAATGTTTTTTAAAAAGCACACCAGTGATGAATCAAGAAAATTGACACATAAAAGCAATCAAATAACAATGTTCACACGTGTTGAAGACAAAAAAATCTGTGGAGATTTTTTGTTGTTATATATATATATAAATCCAGTCCTAACAAACCATGATAAAGCAAATCAAGCTCAAGTCATACAGATAAATGAAGAACAATTTTTTTAAGCAAAAACCAACAAAAACAAGACTCACAAGACAAGAGAAAACAAAACCAAGACAGTATAACATAAGCTCAAGTCATACAGACAAATGAAGAAAATACAGCATATTAACAAAGGTAGGAAAAACAACAAAGCAGCCTGATGTAAGGTAACCTCGAGTATAAAAGCAGACTGACAATTTGTCCACCATCAGATGTTTCTGCAAGAGTTTCGTGAACGTCTGTTTCGAAGGAGCTGATTTTTAAAGGGATGGGTAGATAGAGCGCTTTGATTTGTTGCTTTACAAGATTCAGCGCTATATAAATTCCATACATTATTATTATTATGATTCTTTATCCTCAAAATAAAGGTTTGCTTTTTTTCAAAAGCAGAAAAAAATAAGCCTGTGTATATGTTCAAAGAGAAGCCAAAAAGAAAAACTTTTGGGTGTTTTTAATTCCTTTTTTTGTTTTTTTTCATTTTCTCTCCAATAGAGCCCCCCCCCCCCCCCACCCACCACCACCACCTCAATTTCGGCAGCTGTGTGTTCTCCAGTCTAACGTTCTATCTCTCCATTTTTTCTTGCACCCCTGGAAGATGCTCATAGTCGCTTACAAGTATGCCGGCTAGGTACTTCTGTTGTCTTCAACACTTAAAGAAGATCTGCATGTTCATAACACCACCCAGGATTGTTGTGCCGACGGGCAAAAATAAAGTGGATATGGCCAACCCCTCTTTATGTTTACTTTCTGTGCTGAAGGTGTTCATACTGCCACAGACACACATGCGCAAACAGTCGTACACTCTTGCCACACTTCAGTGAGTCACACATGCCAACAGACTGTCACGAGTGCAAAGGGTCCCCTTCTTTGTTTTATCACTAGCAATATTCAAGGCGTTTATACTGAAGCGCTGCTGCAAGTGCGTGCTGATCAAGCCTCCTTTCTTGCTCTGTCATCCCTTCTTACTGGCACTCAATGGCCTACTCTTCCAAAAAAGGCAGAACTGGTTTTAACACACACACACACAAAACCACCAAAAAAATGGTTTTAACATGTGCGCAAGATGTTCTCAAAGCGCTCATACGCAGGACCTCCGTTTATAGTCTCATCCTGAAGGATTTTCAAGCGAGCAAAGACACAGTTCTGGGGGAAAATCCCCCCGAGCTTTCTCCACTGCAGGTTCAGACCTGCACAGTGACTTCTTGTCTGCAAAATGATACATAATAACTCGTAACACAACAGCAGAATTCATGAAAACAACAGACACCACACACTGTTCAGGCAGACACACACACATACACACCCTTTCTTTGGTCTGCGGGGACGGCCATCAAATGCAGAGACAGGAGAAACTTGAGCTTCTCTTTGGAGTTCTCTTCCCTTTCCAAAATGGCTGCCGGGCGCAACGTGCGCGCCGGTTCCGGGATGATCAGCCCGTTTGGCGGACTGTCGTCAACCTCGATCGGACTGATGCTGCGCTCTCTCATGGCCTTCCGCCGCTTACGGAAAAGCCTCTCCTGCATGTCTGTGCGAGACAACAATAGAATATTAATTTTCATCTCACACATTTTAGCGTACATCACTTTTAGCCAAAATAGATAATAATTATAATCGATGTTTTTGTTGTGTCAAATAAGTCTACATGACTTAAATGGCAATAAAATATTCTGAATCTGAATCTGATCAGAAAGAGTACACTCAGGCACAATCCTATGGTATTAACTATCTGCTGTTATCTTCTACTCCATCAATTCCATTGCAGTTATTAAACGATTCCATTACAGTTATTAAAAGACGTGAATTGAATACAACCTGAGAAGCCATTATAAACAAGCGCTTTTGCCCACCATTACGGTAGCCACATTCCAATTTCACGAACATGAAAGTGTGCATGCATACACACAAACATGCCTTTCTCCTTCTTACACACACACACACTTTTTACACATACACACTCTCTCACACACTCTACGTACTCACTCTCTCCCACTCATGAACACACACACAAACATATCTTCACACTCACATCCTCTATCCCTGCATGCACACACACACTCTCCCAACCCCCACTCACTAACACACACACAATCACAACACAAACCACCACCACCACACACACTACACAAACCACCACCACCACCACACACACCCACACACTACACAAACCACCACCACCACACACTAACACAAACCACCACCACCACACACTACACAAAACACCACACAAACCACCACCACCACACAAACACCACCACCACACCACTACACAAAACACCACAACACACACTACACAAAACACCACAACACCACCACAAAACACCACCACCAGCACGCACCTTTCTTACACTGCACCGTCACCAGCCCCAGCGTCTTCATCATGGCCGACTTGCCCGGCGTCAGCACCACCTGCACGGGCACGGCGCTGCTCACCACCGTCAGCCGGTCCCTCCTCCTCTCCTCCTCCTCCTCCAGCTCGCACTCCTCCTCGCTCTCGCTGTGGTACTTCCCCTCGGCCCGCGCCTTGCTCAGCAGCCTCTCGCGGGCATCCAGGCGACTGACCACAGGCCGCTCCGCCACCACGCCCGCCGCAGGGGCCACAGCGGGCAGACAGGACAGCGACACTGGAGGCACCACCGCCGCTGCCACCTTGTCCTCCACCTCCCCCACCACCACCCGTGCAGGTTTCATCGACGACGATGACGACACCGACAACGACAACGGCAGGTCCGAGTTCACAGCGGACACACCCCCGTCCCTGGTTGAACACTCGCGCGCCAGACTCTTGAAGTCGAACTTTTCCACGCGGTGGTTGATGAGGACGTTGGAGCTGAGCAGCTTGCCGTCCGGCCCGCTGCCGAACATGCGTTTACTGCTGGGCAGGGAAGGAGGCGGTTTGTCTTTGTCTGTCGTCACTGTCGCCGTCGTCGTCATCACGTGATTGTAGTGGCCGGCATCCCCCCCGCTCAGGCTTAACTGGGGCCGCGATACGTGTCCCCCCCCGTGGTGGCCTTTGTCGCTGCTGCCGCTTTTCACCGCCGTGCTGTTCAGTGGCACGACGTCGTTTTCAAACGGCCGGAAGATGGCGTTTTCCCCGCTGCCCTTGGAGGAAGCTCGGTGGGGAGAGATGAGCGGGGGTGGCTGGCCTTTGCTCTGGTTGCTGTGGGCGAGGGCGTGATGGTGGAAGGTTTGGCGCGACGACTCCGACGACAGCTGCTCCGGTTTGGGCAGGCTATGGTTTTCAAACTGAAACCCAAGGCGTTTTGTTTTGATTGTCATGGAGGATTGAAGCAATTTTATTTCAATTGACGTGGAAGATGAAAACATTTCACAGTTATCCAGGTTCTCTACATTGCTGAATTGTTAAGGTTTTAATGTAACTATGCCCAATGCTTCTATACTTCAACTTTACATTGCTCCATTAAAGTTGTATAGTAAAATATATTATGCAACGTATAACAGCCTACATACAACTTCTTCTTCTTCGATGAACGCTCAGACAGCATCTACTGTTGTTTGCCACATGAGCAAAAATGCATTACGCTGCCATTAAGCGCCTGACAAGTCAGGCCCAGCGCATCTGACTTTGGCGTGGGAAAGCATTGTTATTTTATGGGTCTTTCTGGAAAAAAGGCAGGAGAATGGACCAAGGCAGAAAACAGAAGAGAAGAATGTGACAAGAAGAAAAGAAACAAGGCAGAAACAAAGAGAGGGATAGAAGAGAGGGAATCTCTAGCACAGAATTTCCAGAAGGTGGAGATGCTGTTTATACTGACAGGCCACTGGCATCCCCATGTGGGAATACAAGTACAACAAATACGTTTCTTTCAACAACAAAAAACCAGCAAATATTCTGAATACTGCAAAATTCCTGTCTTGCTAAATAGATTAAAACCAGACCTGAAAACGACAAGAGAATGTCAGAATCAGTTTTTTTTAAAATCCTACACCACCATTACACACTAGAATGATCAACACTGTTCCGCATCAAATTTCATTTTTCCTTGCCATACGTGCACAGATAATGCAATTCTCTCCCTTCCAACACACACAGATCGTAAGACTGCTTAATTAACCATACACAGGTACAGACAGAAGACTGATAAGGTGGCAAAGCTCCAGAAAAGGATGAAATGCCTGTGACAGCTACTTTGAATTTGATTCCAGGTGAGACTGAAAACCAATTTCTCTCCTTCAGGTGGAGACCTCAACCCCTACCCACCCCACCCTACCTTGTAGACTCCTTCCTACCCACCCCAACCTACCTTGTAGTGATCATGGTTGCGATGTGAAGTATGGGCAGTAGAGGTGGCAGCAGCAGCAGCAGCAGCAGCGGAGGATGAGGAGAAGTAGTGATTCTTGTCCTGGCTGGCTTCAGAGGTGCGACTGATGGACCGTGAGCTGTGGTGATGGGAGGAGGAGGAGGAGTCGTGTTCTCTGGGAGTGCCTTGGCTGATAGACCCTCCCTTACCTGCACACAGTCAACCTACGTTTCTGAATTGTTATATGGATTAGGTTATTGCTTAATGTTTAAGATTTTTTTTTAATATATATATATATATATATATAAAGTAAAGTCACCACCACCCCGAATAAATTAATGAGCAAGTAAAGAGAATGATGGAAGAGGAGTTGTGAGAGTGGAATAGCCATAATGATGTGTCTACATAATTCTTTTTTTTGGGTTGTTATAAAAACGGCAGAAGACTGAAAAAACCTACCCAGCTGTTCTTTATTAATCAGCAATACGTTTACAGTAAAAGGGTTTGGGGGGGGGGGGGGGTTTTTTTTTGGGGTTTTTTTTTTTTTTATAAAAAAACTTTGAAAGTTTGATTTTCCCTTGAGATATTTTTTCTCTCATCTCAGTAAAGGACAGGCGGGAGGGTTAAGACGTTTGCCTGCCAACAAGAAAACCATGAGGTTCTGGGTTCGATTCCCAGCCTCACCCTTTCTTCCCAGTTTGACAAAAAAATCGAACTAAATGTCAAAGTCCTTCGGATGAGACTATAAACCGAGGCCCCGTGTGCAAACGCACGCAGAACATCTTGCGCACACGTTAAATCCTATTGCGCTTTTCAAAAGAGTAGGCCATTGTGTGCCGGTGGGAACAGATGACAAAATTTACAAAACCGCATACACACGGGGACTGGATGTTTAAAAAAAAAAAAAGCATGCGAGTGCTTATTCCATTATCCTCGATATAAAAAATATTTAACAATCTGAGCGCTTTGATTTGTAGTTGCTTTACAAGATTTAGCGCTATATAAATTCCATACATTATTATTATTATTATTATTACAGTGTGAAAGTGCTGGGTGACCTCGCAACATAAAGAGTTAACTGCTTGCAATGAGGGGAAGCCAGGCCGTATCCAGACCCTGATTTCTGGATGCCCTTCTCCTACCAGAGCCACACTAAAGCAGTACATACATAGGCCCAGCTTGACACAAACACAGCACTGGACACAACACTGGACACAAACACAGCACTGGACACAACACTGGACACAAACACAAGGCAAACAAACAGAACACAAACAGAACACTGAACACAACACTGAGCACAAACACAACACAGCACTTGACACAAACACAACACAGCACTGGACACAAACACAGCACTGGACACAAACACAGCACAACACTCAGCACAAACAACACTGGACACACACACAACACACACAAACAAAACACTGGACACAAACACAACACACACAAAACACTGGACAAAAACACAACACACACAAAACACTGGACACCAACACAACACAAACACAACACTGGACACAAACACAACACACAGGACACAAACACAACACACACAAGTAGGGGGGAAAAACCCACACAGACTACAACCGACCCTCCTCACTTCTATGCATGGAGTGCGACTGATGGTGATGGTGATGATTCTGCTGCTGATGATGATGATGTTGCTGCTGCTGCTGCTGCTGTTGCTGCTGATGGTGATGATGATGGTGGTGGTGGTGACCGCTGCTGCTGCGACTCTCCCCGTCACGATCGCTGAGGAAGCGCGACGGCACCGACAGGATGTCCTTGCGCTCCCGATGTTCTGCAGCGCTGCGCTGTTTCTCGCGTTCCGCTTCCCGCTGCTTTTCTCGCTTGATCTGCTCCACCTCGCGCTCTCTTTCCCGCTCCTTTTCCATCTCCTTCTCTCGCTTCTCTTTCTCTCGCTCCTTCTCCCGCTCCAGCTCTTGCAAGCGGTCTTCTTCCGATTTCGATCTGCACGGGGTGTACATGAAAAAAAGTAACGTTAGATGCCACGGTTTTGTGCAAGATTGTTACAAAATCTCCGTCTCTCACTATTCGATGTCTGTTTCAAAACAGTCTTTGCTATGTCTCGTTTTACAATGACATTTTTTTGTGTCTTACACACATCTTCAAAACATTTACAAAGATGTTCAGTAAACATTTACTTATTTTATCATGGCATACGAAACACTGCCTGGAGAGGGATGGGCTCTGCCAGGTTCAAACTGCTCCATGACACCCAGCCTGAAGTGCTCCAATGACTCCTCAAGGAGTTAAGGGAGAACTACAGTTAAGTTTTCTTTCTGTGTCCACAGTTCACATCAGTTCAGAGGTGGGAGTTTACACGGCTGTGTTATTTCTAAATCTTCTTCTGATTTCCTTTTTATTCCACAAGACAAGACAAGACGATTTAGTCTTCTTCTGTAAGACCAACTAACAACAATATAAAGTCTCGCACACACGACTGATGCAATGCAAATTGCGATTGATGGGGGAAAAAAAGCAAATATATTGCTTACTCGATGTACCATCTGGAAATAAACATCTGACTTGACTTCCCCCCCACACACACACCATACCCACACACACCCACCACCCACACAACCCCCCATCCCCCACACCACCCCCCATCCACCCCCCTCCCACACAACCCCCATCACCACCACCCACACACACCCACCACCCATACAACCCCCCATCTGACCCCACAACCCCCCATCCCACACACACAACCCCCCCCACCCACACAACCCCCCATCCCACCCACCACCCCCCCCCCAACCCTACCCCCTCCCACCCCCCCCTCCCAACCCAACCCCCCCCCCCCCTCCACCCCCCACCCACACAACCCCCCACCCCCACAACCCCCCACCCCTCCCACCCCCCACCCCTCCCACCCCCTCCCACCCCACACACACACACCACACCTGTCCGAGGCTGTCTGTGAGGTTCGGGCATCCACGGGCTGGGCCCCGGGCGACAGGTAGGAGGGGTACTGGTGCAGCAGCTCGGCGGGGTAGCGGGCCCCGGCCGACAGCAAGGGGTGCATGGCGGCGGCAGGGTGGGGAGGGGGGGCCACCAGCCCTGCAGGGAAGGGCAGGAACGAGCCCTGCATCAGCCGGAACCTCTCCATGGCCGACATCTCCTCAAACCTGGGGAGGGAGGGAGGAAGAAAAAGTGATGTGGGAAACCCGTGTGTGGGGTTTTTGGGTTTTTTTTTATATATATATATACCTGATTAGTCTCTCTCGTTTTGTTTTTTTCTTTCTTTCTCTCTTCCTCCTCCTCACTACATATCACACACACACAAACTTTTTTTTTGTTTTTTTTTGCTGCCTCATCTTCTGACGACCCCCCGTCCTACTGCTCCCACACCGCTCATCTCCATCTCCCCGCCACAGCCACACCCAGATTCACTGTGTCTCATCCTCAGGGTTGGAAGTCCACAGGGAGCCCGTCACTATCAGGCCGCCGTAGGGCCACCAGCCAGAGGGGCCCTGCACTGCTGCTGGGTCACTTTGGTGGTGTTCAGTGGTGCCTGTTCTGAGCTAACATACGCAGGACACCACCTACTAAGCCCCCTACTAACGACAGTATTAGCTCAGTCGCGGAGCCAGACTGAGTGAGTTTCCCACCCGAGGTGGCAACCACCACAACATCCCTCCAACGACCATCCCCCGCGAACCTCCAACCCCAAAGGCTTTGACACAAACTCACCTCAGGCACAGAAGTGTATGGGGAAACCGAATCTGAGGTCACCATGAGACCAGAGAAACCGGACCACCGAATCAGAGGCAATTTTTTTTTTTTAAATGCATGATGATCAATGACAATGAGGATGACGTAATGATGCTGCTGTGGAAGTGCATATGCTTTGAGACTACTTGACAGGGTTGTACTCTACGCTTACTATCATAATATATCCCGGCGTCAACCGGGCCCGAGAGATACAGACACCTGCAGTGCTGGTCATGTTATTTGAGCAACACTCTCAAACTCGCATCCGTTAAGTGGATGAAGCTCGACTGTGTGGTCCCAGTCTTCCCACTGAGCCCACAGCACACTCACTCTGGGTAGGAGCCGGCCGGAGTCCGAAAAATCCCTATGACTCTATGGGAATCGAACCCGCGACCTACCAGTCCGTAACCCAAGGCGCTAACCACTGCGCCATGGCGGCTGGTCACACACACAAACTTACTCTTGTGCCTATTTTTATTTTTATTTTATTTTTATACCACTTGAAGTCACGAGATTTCTCTGCGTGAAATTCGGGCTGCTCTCCCCGGGGAGAGCGCATCGCCACAAGAGCAGCACCACACACTCACATGCACAAAAGCGAATGCATGTGCACACATAGAACATTCAAACAGATAGCTCTCTCTCACACACACACACACACACAAATAACAACACACCCCCTTTCACACACATACCCCCCCCCCCCCCCCCCAAACACAAAAATCACCCAACCATCCCCCTACCACCATCCACCCCAACAAAACAACACACACACCAACTTCAATCCCCCCCCCCCTCCCTCTCCCAAAGACCCCCCCCCACCCACTCTCACCTCAATGCAGACTGGTAGGCAGCTGCATGCTGCTGCAGAAAGGCAGGGTGGTAGGCAGCGAAGGCAGGGTCCAGGGCGTAGGGTGGCAGGGCGGCGGCGGCGGCTGCTGCTGCAGCGGCCCGATGGAGGTCGTCTTCGGGCCGGTAGGGGTGAAAGCCTCTGGACAAGCCCTCGTCTCGAGACGTGCTGGCGCTGGAAGGCCCCCCGCTGGAGAAGACCGCGGTGCAGAGAGGGGTGGTCAGTTTTAGTAACGTTTTATTATAATAATGTATGGAATTTATAATATAGCGCTGAATCTTGTAAAGCAACAAATCAAAGCGCTCAGATGATTTTTTTTTTTTTAATGCGTGTGTATACGGTCAGTTGGATGGGTGACCGTTTGCGCGCCTTGGCTTCAGTACACTTCCCCCAGTTCACCCAGCTGTAAATGGGTACCTGCCCTCTTTAGGGTCAGGGAAGGTAAAGCAGCGAGGGAGAGGAGATGGGCGCCGCCCTCAATATGCTGGCCCCTGGAGAAGTGAGGTCTCTGACGCCTCGCTCCCCTACGACCTTATAGGTTATGGGACTCCTTTACCTTTATACATTTTAAAAAAATTTTGTCATCTGTTCTCACCGGCACACAATGGCCTACTCTTTCGAACAGCGGAACAGGATTTAACTAAGATGTTCTGCATGCGTTTGCACATGGGGCCTTGATTTATAGTCTCATCCGAAGGATGGGGAGGTAAAAATGTGCTTTTACACAAAGTTCCTTTCACATAGCAACTCTTTTTCTTTTCTTTTTCACCTTCTTTCATGCTTGATTTTATCAATATATATATCTTTAAATGTCCACAGAAATGAGTCTAATGTGGATTTTGACACACACACACACCAAATACTCCACACACACACACACCAAATACTCCACACACACACACACCAAATACCCAAACACCACACAACACACACACACACACCAAATACTCCACACACACACACACACCAAATACTCCACACACACACACACACCAAATACTCCACACACACCAAATACTCCACACACCAAACACTCCACACCAAACACTACACTCCACACACACACCCCCACACCATCCCCCTAACACTCACACACCACTACACACAGCCAAACTCACAGTCGTGTGGGGGTCTGGGAGCTGTCTTTGGCCGAGGCTCGGTCGTCATCCCTGGAGTGTGAAGAATGGGGGCGCTGATGATCCCGCTCGTGTTTGGCGTTGAAATGGTCGTAGGATGATGCCGTGCTGTGAGCCGAGGGAACGCGGTCGTTGCTCTGAAAGAAAGATGACGATGACGACGAGTTTGAATGATAACTGATACGAATGGGTTCAGCTGACTAACAACAGAGGCATCAACTGTTAGGAAAAAGATTCTATACTTTAACAAAGAAATGAATGCGTTTGGTTGGCTAACAATTTATATAGTTAAACGGCTTTGAAAACAATGACAAATTCAGGAATTGCTCATTTTAGAGTTTCTCATTTGAACTGAGATATGATTTCAAAAATTTTTTTAAAAGTCTTCAGTCTTCAATTTCAATAATAAAACAAATCAAATGTGTTTGGCTGGCTAATGCATGCAGAACATATTGCGCACACATTAAATCCTGTTCCGTTTTTCCAAAGAGTGGGCCATTGTGTGCTGGTGGGAACAGGTGACAACATTTACAAAAGCACACTACACACAGGGACTGGATGTAAAAAGGCACTAAGTGCTTATTCCATTATCCTCAATACAAAAGAATAAATGAAAAATAAATAATATCCTAACTTCTTTGAAGAGGATGACAAATTTTGGTCAATAAATTGAATGTTTTCTCAGCTAGCAACTAATAGTTCAGAGTGTATACATCTGAAGACAAAAACTGTAAGAAGGGCTGGATGACTCTAGCAAGTCTTTCAGCCCTCCACTTCTTGCATAGTATTTGACAAAAACTATTAAGTTTTGTCTGAATAACTGTTAATTTGAACCCCCCCCCCAAAAAAAAAAAAACAACAACAAAAAACCCCCAAAAAAACAAACAACAAAACCCAACTTCTTTCAGTTAACAGCTAACAGCCTGAGGTACATCGTTGAACATACTATTTAACAAAACAAAACACACAAAAAAAGGTCACAGAACTGCAACTATAATTATGCCGTGATCAAAAGATCATAGTGGGAAAAAAATGTACACTTCATTCTCCTAGTTCTTTCACCTCACAAAATTTACAGAAATGAAAAACTTACAGAAAAAAACAACCCCCATAACAAACTCAGTAGTATAATAATGAACAAACTCAGTTGTATGATAATGAATCATTTAATATTAAATCTCTCACATGAAGATAGGCCTCTCTCTTGTTCATTCTGAGAAGCGTCTTATTGCTTCATCTACCATGCAGACTATGTCTGCTTTCAGCGCTGTCACTCCTTTCACCCAGAGTGCAGCCTTTACCCGGTCATGCCTGATAACTATAGCTCCAAAGATAGCACCTTCACACATAGGGCTTGCCATTTTTCTTTTTCTTTGTTGGGCTGCTTTTTTGTTTTGTTTTTGAAACATATAACTGGGTCTCATGTATGTGTTGTGTGTGTGAGAACATTGTGTGTGTGTATGTGTAATCTGTGTGTTGGTTATGTGTGTGTGTGGTGAGAGAGAGAGAGAGAGAGAGAGACAGAGAGAGAGAGAGACAGAGAAACATGCTGAGTATCGGTGTGGGTACACTGGTCACTGTGTGTGAATGTACACTGTGTATTTGCATGTGCATGCATGTACCAATATGTGCCTGTGCACATTTCCCTGCACATTTTTCTGCAACCCACCAAACGCCGACATGAGTTAAGCGATCTTTAACGTGCATACTTGACCTTCTGCATGTGTACATTCACATAAGAATCAAGGTACTAGCAGATCTGCACTGTGACCTGGGAGATCATAAAAATCCCCACCCTTAATTCACCAGACACCGCCACCACCACCAAAGATTCAAACCCAGGACTTCACGGACCCCAGGATGGAAACCAAACAGTCCTAGCCACCTGGCTACAGCGTCCATCATCAGGTGCATTACCTGTCTGCCGTCAGTGGGGTGCGACATGGTCTGGGTGGGCGCTATGGTGACCACAGGGGGGGAGTTGAGGGTGGCCGTCTGGCTGGTGTACAGCAGGGGAGGGGGAGGGGGTGCCCGTTTGGGGGTGGTGGAGCGCGGGCTTCCGCTGCTGATGGGGGAGCCGTTGTGCTTGGCCACCGCCGCCGCCAGCACCGCCGCCTCTTCTGGAACACCAGCGGTGGAGAGGGTGGAGTGATGAGCAGGGTGTGTTTCAGGAGAGAGGGAGACAGATGACAGACAGATGGACAGACAGATGGATGGTTGGATGGATGGACGAGACATGTACACACACACATGTACACACACACACGCACGCACACACACATACCCTGTCTAAAATCACTAAATGTGAATAGACGTTAAACTGAAGATATCACACACACACATACTCTCTCTCTTACACACACACACATTCTCTCTCTCTCTCTCTCACACACACACACATTCAGACACTTCAAGTGACAAAAAACACAAACTTTCAGTCATATATCCCTACTTGACTTGACTCCATGAGCAGTCATTGGGGGCAAAGCACTGTTAATTTTCAGACTGTGTATCATGGGCAAAATGAACCTAGCGGAGCCCATTCCTATCCAGACAGGATGCATGCTGGGCATGTCCATGACATCCATCCCACCAGCCACAGCTCACCTACTCTTCCATGAAAAAGCAATGGAAGTTTAACATGTACTGAAGATATTCTACCATAAGCATTTGCGCGCGCACGCACACACATATGCACGCACACACACAAACACACACAGAGTGTCTCAGTTACCACACAGAGTGTCTCAGTTTATAATCTCGTCCAAAGGACTTTCAGGCAAATGGATTCAGTACCAATGCTAATCCTGCAGAAAGGAAAGAAAAAAATGTCCTCAAAGGGGATGTTCCTAAAGGGACTTGAACACTCCACCTCAGATTATCAGTTCGACCACTAGGTAGCTATCCCATCGTTCCCCCAAGGTGAGATTGAAAAGGCTTAGAACTCTCTTTTCTGCATTCCCTTACCAGGTGAGATACGTGGTACCTGATCTTCTCCTGTGCTTGTCACTCTGCAGAAGGTCTGCCTGCTGGCCTCAGCAGTTACATTCCAAATTCAGAGCAGCTTTTTTCTTCTTTTTTTTTTTACACCATGCATGCTGGGAATCATCATGTTTCCATAACCATCCGAATGCTGACATGACTTATGGGATCTTTTTAACATGTATATTTGATCTTCTGCATGTAAATGTACGTGTATACATGAATGGAATAAAGGCACTGACAGATCTGCAAAATGACCTAGAAGATTGCTTAAAAGCAAAAGAAAATCTTAACCCTTAATTCACCAGATGCCACTGCTGAGATTCAAACCCACTACATGAACCTGGGGACAGAAATCAAACCGTCTTCAAAAACCACTCAACACATAAAAGGTAAATAAATATATAATAAAATATGGTAAAGGTCTCCTATAACCTATGTAGTCGTAGGGGAGCGAGGCGTCAGAGACCTCAGCTTCTCTAGGGGCCAGCATCTCATTGAGGGTGGTACCAATCTCCTTTCCCTCGCTGCTTTACCTTCCCTGACCCTAAAGAGGGCAGGTACCCATTTTACAGCTGGGTGAACTGTACTGAAGCCAAGGCAAGCAAACCAATACCCATCCAACTGGTAACCACGCTCGATGCTGCTTGACATTAGCTGAGGAAAAGCGAGTGCTCTGGCCACTGAGCTATCCCGTCCTCAGCACATAGCATCCATAAAAATGGGTTTGTCCCCAACAAGACTGAAAAAACAAAACCCACACAAAAAGGGCGCGATAGCTCAGTGGTCGGAGCACTCGCTTTCCCCCAGCCAAGTTAAGCAGCGTCGAGCGTGGTTACCAGTTGGATGGGTGACCGTTTGCGCGCCTTGGCTTCAGTACAGTTCCCCCAGTTCACCCAGCTGGAAATGGGTACCTGCCCTCTTTAGGGTCAGGGAAGGTAAAGCAGTGAGGGAGAGGAGATTGGTACCACCCTCGAGATGCTGGCCCCTTGAGAAATTGAGGTCTCTGACGCCTCGCTCCCCTACGACCTTATAGGTTATGGGACTCCTTTACCTTTACACAAAAAGAAGGACTTAGGTACCTTGGGGGTCTTTAGCCTGATGAGCCAGTTTGCGCAGGGCGGCGGAAAAGCTGGCGCTGTTGGTGGCGCTGCCTGACCCCCCTGCCGCTGCAGCGCTGACCCCGGCCAAGGTCAGGCCGTTGCTGGGCGACCCCTGGGACAGCGGGGGCACGGTGGCCGTCTTGGGGGTCATCTTCACTCCGCTGCTGCCCGCCGTCGCCGGGCTGAGCATGCTCAGGGATAAGGGTTTGGATCCCTGACCCAGGCCTGCAACACACAGAGGTCAGTTTGCGCTTTTTAGTACAAATAATGATAATAATATAATAATAATAATAATAATAATAATAATGATGATGATGATGATGTATAGAATTTATATAGCGCTGAATCTTGTAAAGCAACAAATCGAAGCGCTCAAACAGTGAGGGAGGAAGGTAGGAGGGATGGAAGGTAGGAGGGATGGAGGGAGAGGAGAGGGGAGAGGGAGAGGAGAAGGAGAAAAATAACAAGTGGAGGGAGAGGAGAGAGAGAGAGAGAGAGAGAGAGAGAGAGAGAGAGAGAGAGAGAGAGAGAGAGAGAGAGAGAGAGAGAGAGAGAGCACAAGAGAGGAAACAGAAGCTAGACAAGATATATTTACACACATAGGCACGAGGGAGAGAGACAGACAGATGGACAAGACAGACAGACAAAAAGACAGAGAGAGGGATAGAGACAGACAGACAGACAGACAGACAGGGAATCAGCCAGAGACAGACAGACAGACAAACAGCCAGAGACAGACATAGATACATGCAGACCCATAAACATATACATCACACACACATTTGACCAACACAAGAAACAAACCATCAAACAGCAACAACAAATGCAAAAGGAATACTTTCTGCATGCTGAGCCTATTTGCCAGTCAGTAATGGATGTTTCCAGAAAGCCACCAGACAGTAAAATGGTTATGGGCGTGTTTTTCAGGGCAGGTTCTGATTTGTACACAACCAAGACACCCACACATCCCCTAGGTTACTGGGGAAGGAAAGGAAAAAAAGATGTGCAGACAAGCTGACCTCCTTTCCTCTCCCTTAACTTCTTTTAAGAGTCACTGGGGCATCGCACTGAAGGGCAGTTCACTATATTTCTCCATTTACGATCATCCGACAAAGCTATCCTAGGGTGATGTAAAAAAAATATTTAAAAAATTCTACTGTCCAAACATCACATACCCTCTGAAGCAGAAGTACAGCTGCCTACATGGGGAGATACTTGAAAGCAGGTACAACTGCAAAACTTCTCAACCAGAGTGCGCTTCTAGTCTCGTAATGATTCCTAGGAGTGACATGACGAGAGAGACAGGATGCATTTTCTGGATGACAGACACCCAAGGGTGTTACTCTGTGGAATGCCCAACAATCATCATCACCACCACACTAGGAAATTCAAGAATCTGAACCACTGCCACCTCAAATCTTTGTAAAAGAACCTTCCAAGCCCTTAGGCTTCTGCCCTTAGCTTTAGAACTCCCCCCCCCCCCTTACCTCCCTGCAGCCCAAGGAAAAAATAGACCGCCGAGATTCAAACCACTGGGCACAAGTTCACTAGCTGATACAGACTATATTTCGTCACACTCATGATCTGACAGTAACCAAGGGCTTGGGTTCAAATCTTGGCTGAGGTATCCCATCTATCTGAAGGGATACATTTCTTTTCTCCATGGGATAACATCGGTACTGGCTCCACTCCCGCAAACATCCTACGGACGAGTCTATAAGCCAGGGTCCTCTACATGAACACATGCATGTAGAACATCTCTTGCGCACACATTTCAACCTATCCCTATCCACCTTTTTGGCGGCCTTTTTTTTTAAAAATAAAAGAAAGCCCAATTATTGTCAGTGATACATACATACTCAGCATGCACTCTGCCAACCCAGAGAAGTGATAGACTCCGCCAGGTTCAACTAGCCCTCAACACACTGCCTACAGCAACAACAATTATCAACTGTGCAGTGCCCCGACTCCTCAATACATTACGTGATTAGGTCAAATCTAATCATGCGAGTATGTATCCCACTTGTCAGTCACTCTAAAACGTACCCAAAATAAAACCAAAAAGAAATAAAGTTCAGAGTCCCAACAACTCCTCCTGAACCGCATTGTAGCAAAAGTCGAGTCAAGTCAAGTCACGTCGAGTCAAGTCAAGTCACGCCAAGTCAAGCACTTGAAATACCGCACTTCTCGTTCAGTACAAGTATACAGGTCTACACTACATACAGTCAGTACAAGGAAACTAAAAAAGACTGATGAGAACCAGAACTTTCAAAGTAGAGGGCATGAGAGTGCTTAACCCTGTAATCAGCCCTGGCTTGAGAGTGTGTGTGACCCTTATACTTGTCATGGCCCGAAAACCATGATGCACTATAACAATACTGACAGACTGACAGCAGTAGTGGTATGTTGCTACTTGAAAAGTAGACTCTGGTCCACAATGCAGATCTTATATCAGGGAGGGAGGGAGAGGGGGGAGACACACAGACAGACAGACAGAGAGAGAGACAGACAGACAGACAGAGACAGATGGAGAGAGAGAGGAGAGAGATATATAAGCTACCATGCCCTTATGTGACCTAAAAACTAGTAAAAGGCATGTTTGTTTGTCTCACAGTGTGTGTGTGTGTGCGTGTGCGCGTGCGTGAAAGAGAGACAGAGACAGACAGAGAGCGTGAGTGAGTGAGAGATAAGCTATCATGCCCTTATGACCTACAACTAGAAAAAGACTTGTCTGTTTGTCTCACACTGTGTGTGTGTGTGTGTGAGTGTGTGTGTGTGTGTGTGTGTGTGTGTGTGTGTGTGTGTGGTGTGTGTGTGTGTGTGTGTGTGTTGTGTGTGGAGAGAGAGAGAGAGAGAGAGAGAGAGAGACAGAGAGAGAGAGAGACTCGAGACAGTGTGTTGCTCTTGTAAAATTTTGTTTGTTGTATTTTTCGTTTCTTTATTTACTATATTTAGTTTAGGTCTATTTTTGCAGAAAAGAATACGAGGGGGTGAAATGGTGAGATATTTTGTAGACAGAGAGAGCATACAATATGTGTATGAGAGAGAGTGTGTGCATGTGCGTGCGTGTGTGTGCATATGTGTGTGCTTGCTCTGAGTGTGTGCATCTGAGTGCACTTGAACTGTATAATACCGTAAGCGTGTACACGTGTGTTCTCTAACAGTCCTTGTTTTCTTTTTATCCAATCCTTCCATTCTTTCCTTCTTTCTGTAATACTAATATCAATCTTTCTTTCCTTCTACCACTACTCCCCCACATCTCTGTCTTCCCCCCCCACCCCCACCCCACCCAGCCCCTACCCTCCCCCAACACACACACACACCACCACACACACACACACACGCACAACCTCATCTATATAGCAGGCACGTATAACCAACAAAACCCACACTCATGCGAAAAACATCAACCACTTCAAAATAATCAACAGTCAGGAATGAAGAGGGGGGTAGGGGGGGGGAAGAAGACCTGGAGGGTTAGATCGCTCCTCTGGGGATTTCCAAACCTTGTTCACTAGTAACATGCAAAAATTGTGCCAGTTACCTGAATAATTTCAGTTCTGAGAGGGAAAAAACTGATTTGATTCAACGAACTACATAAACCTCTTTGTGACGTGGCCACACCCTTCCTGTTTATTTTGGAGGAAGGAAGCCTAGAGTCGTTTCAATCCCCTAGGTTGTGTGAACTGGCAGTGCTTAGCTGGCATTTGATTTGCTCCGCACTTTTTTTTCTCTCTACGCTTCTGGTCTTGTAGCTAGCATCTTGAATCTATATATAGATTGTCGTATCAAAAACTATCGTGCATTCTCCATGCACGCAAGCATTGACACTGATCCATTAATACATTAATGTATGGATGTAATACACGCGTGTTTGTAAATGTGGTCATGCATGTATGCAAGCACTTCCTTCCCCACACCACCACCACCAACCATCCACACACACAATATACATACATACTGTTTATAATGCACAAATCTATATGCATGCATGGACTTATCATGTGCATGAAAGCATGCACGCACACACACACACAAAGTGAACACACACACATACACAAAACTTCATAACTTTCCAGCTGTGCAACTAAACACACACACCACACCACCATCACCCCCCATCCCCCTCCTCCTCAAATACCTCCCTCTCTCACCTTGCAATGCAATCTACAAAACTCAGCTTCTCTCTCCCCCCCCCCCCCTTCCCTCCCCCAGCAACCTGCAGAGGTCCCAGGCAGGTAAGTAGTGTGTATAAATATATTTATCACCCCCATAAACTCCTCTCCACCTGTCACCTGCTTGCATAGAGAGGAGAACCCACCTTCCTGCCTACCTGCCTTTTATGCTTGGCCCCCAGCCACTTATACACACACACACACACACACACACACACACACTCACACACGCACTGATGCGGTACGGACACATGCATCAGCACATGGACACAGGCATCCATCATGTACAGACAGACACAGACTCAACACACACATGCAGCACACACACACACACACACGTTATTTACTCCCTTCTGTAACACACACACACACACACACACACACGTAGATCTTACCAATACTCATATACATGTACATTATGTATGTACACAGAATGTGAGAGAGAACAAACAGATTCTCTCTCTCTCTCTCTCTCTCTCTCTCTCTCTCCTCTCTCTCTCTCTCTCTCTCTCTCTCTCTCTCACACACACACACACACACACACACACACACACACACTGACACACACACACACAGGGAGGTGGAATTAACCTGATAAAAAGGGAGAGCAGCCCCCTGTGGCAAGACCTGGAAGGAAAACAAAGCCCCTTCTGACAGTCTGTTAGCTGTAAGAGATCACAGAGATAGATAGATCCCCGCAAATACAACACACACACACACATGTATACCCAAGAGCTGCCACCCCCCCCCCCCCACCCCCCTCCACCCCACCCCCCAATCCCCCTCTTGCACAGAGGAGTGCACATATGTGGATGTACACACACAAACTTATGCACTCTTTGTGTGCACACGCATGTGGATACACACGCAGCTATTGATGCATGCACGCACCCATATATATGCACGCACCCATATATAATATGCATGAACACACACATGTGTGCACACATATATACAAACACATGTACACACATACACTTGTGCACAT
>CM054143.1:55755699-55758199 GCA_028751875.1 Rapana venosa | reverse complement strand
CCCCCTCTCTCTCATCACTCTCTCTCTCTCTCTCTCTCTCTCTCTCTCTCTCTCTCTCTCACACACACACACCACACACACACACACACACACACACAAGTGAACTGGTGCAAAATGTTCCGGCCTGCGTGCTTCACGTTCACACTCAGGATCTCGGTTCTTATAAAAAATCATTTCACATTCAAAAGAATTTGCTAAGGGGAAATGGAATTTATATCCCACTCTATGAAAGAAAGAAAGAAAGAAAAAAAAAGAAAGAAAGAAAGAAAGAAAAGTACACTCCAGGGAGAGAGAGAGAAAAAAAATCCCCATGAAAACAAGACACCTCAGACACGAACCCTTCCTTGCCTGCAGTTAACTAAAACGAAATTCTAAACCACCACCACTAGACCACTACTATCCCACTACCACCAACCACCATCACCGATGCCCACAACAAAGACATCAAAAGCAAAGGGAGGAATGAAGCCACCACACGACGCCAATTCACAGCTGGCTGACCCCTGGGTATCTCTCTCTATCTATCTCTCTATACACGTCTATCCCTCTGTAGATCTATCTACCTGTAGTGAAGCCTAGGTGTGTATACCTACCTAACAGAACACAAGCTCGCTGGCTCTCTTCTGGTCTAGGGCGATAAATGAAACAAAGGAACAACTGTGACGATAATCATCCACACGTTAGAATGTTCAGCAAAGGAAGTAAAGAAGAGGGGAGTGGGAGAGGGGGGAGAGAGAAAGAGAGAGATAGAGGGAAAAGGGAAGAGTGGGGAAAAAATGGGGAGGGGGAAGAGAGGGGGGGGCCAGAGAAGAAGGGAAGGGGGGGGGGGGGGGGCGAAAAGAGACACAAAGAGGAGATACAGAGTCACAGATACACACATAGAGAGAGAGAGAGAGAGAGAGAGAGAGAGAGAGAAGAGGAGAGAGAGAGGGGAAAGGGGGGAGGGGAGGGAGGGGAGGGAGAGAGAGAGGAGGGGGAGGAGAGAGAAGAGGGGGAGGGGGAGAGAGAGAGAGGGAGGGAGAGAGAGAGGAGGGAGGAGGGAGAGAGGGAGGGAGGGGGAAAAGAGAGAGAGAGGGGGAGAGAGAGAGGGGAGAGAGGAGAAAGAAGAGAGAGAGAGAGAAAAGGAGAGAGAGAGAGAGAGAGAGAAACAGAGACACGACACAGAAGACAAAGTTGGTTATTTTTTCTCCCAAAACAAAAAAATTTTAAAAACCCGGAGATACTTTTCTATCAAAAGGGTATCTCACTCACTCCACCACCCCTTCTTTTCAATCGAGGATTTCTGTGGGTTTTTTTGTTGTTTTTTTTTTTTTTTTTTTTGGGGGGGGGGGGGGGGGGAAAAAGGGAGGGGGGAGTGTTTACAAAATTTCTAAAAAGAAACACTGTCCGTTTTTTCCCTCCCCGACCACCCCAGAAAGGGTTGGGTCCCCAGTAAAATCCCCTGAACACGAGTGACAAATTCTTTTGCAACTGGTTTAAAAAAGGGGAAAAAGGGGGGAAAACATATAATTGTATCTTTTTATTTGGGTAGAGAGAGACCCCCCCCCCCCCCCTCTCTCTCTCTCTCCTCTCCCCCCCCCCCCCCCCTTCCCCTTTCTCCCCCCTTCTCTCTCCTCTTCTTCCCGTGCTGCGATCATGTGTTAGGTGTCGAGATCCCTCTCTCCTCCCTCTCCTGATACAACATGACTATGGAGAAATGGCTGAGGAGGTTAATTAAAGAGCCGATCCTGACACAGTACAGCTAACAGAACACTGTGCATCTGCCGCTACATGCTTGAGTAGCTTCCAGTGTCAAGATTAAAGATAATTTCCCCACACACACATACATGCATACCACACAATACATACGCACATATACCCTACATGCATACGCACATATACATACAAACACACATACATACACACATATACTACACACATAATTATTTCATACATACATACGCCTGCAAAGTATGCGCGCTCGCACACGCCGCGCGGAGACCACACCCCACACACACAACCACACACACACACTCCTCTTACATACATACACACAACACACTCTATACATACACACATACATACATACAAACATACATACACACTCTATACATAACATACATACTATACACACTCTATACATACATACATGTAATACATACATACATGTATACATACATATACACACACTCTATACATACATACATGTATACATACATACATACATACATACAATACGTTTCTAAGCCGCATACACTTTATCTTTACTTTCATTGAATCAATGATTCATTGGTCTGAACTGTCTTAATATTATCACACACACATGCACACACGCAGTGACACACGCACACGTTTCTAAGCCGCATACACTTTATCTTTACTTCCATTGAATCAATGATTCATCAGTCTGAACTGTGTCTTAAATTAATAATGATATATCACACACCACGCACATGTGCGTGCGCGCACGCACGAAACGCACACACACACACATTCTGATCGGATCGCGAAGTTCGCAGCA
>CM054143.1:55745699-55748199 GCA_028751875.1 Rapana venosa | reverse complement strand
GCATCAGAGAGAGGGAGGAGAGAGTACACACAAACACACACAAGATAGGAGAGAGAGATGACTCACTGAGACATTTCTCTCTCTCTCTCACATACGACACAACACCGATGGAATCTACACACTCACACCCTCACAACACACACCTCGCTTCTACTTAGAGAATCATGACAACAGAGTATCAAACAAACAGAGACAAACAAACACGCAGACAGACAGACAGACAGACAGACAGACAGAGAGGTCAGGGTAAAACAGAAGGAAGGTACTAGGTAGAAAAGGAAGGAAGCGTGCAACAAAGGTGACAGAAGAAATAGATAGTGGCTGTTGGTTTAAAAAAAGAAGAAAGAAAGAAAGAGGTGGGGAGGGGAGGGGGGGGGGGGGGGGGGGGGGGGGTTGTGGTACGAAAAGGAGTCTAGTAATAATCGATGGTAGAAAAGACAGCCTGGCTGGATAGCAATGGACAGAGAGACAGGGGGGAAGGGAGGGGGACAGAGGAAGGTGAGAGAAAGGGAGGGACAGAGGGAAGGTGAGAGAAAGGGAGGGACAGAGGGAAGGTGAGAGAAAGGGAGGGATAGAGGAAAGGTGAGAGAAAGGGAGGGACAGAGGGAAGGTGAGAGAGGGAGACTAGGGAGAGAGAGGGAGAGGTAGGGAGGAGGGAGGGAACAACAAACACACACACCAGAGACAGAGAACAGAGACACAGACAGAGAGAGGACAGACAGAGACAGAGAAACAGACAAACACACACACCACAAAGAAACAGAGACAGACAGACAGACAGACAGAATAGACAACGGAGACACACAGACAGTCAGACACACACACACACCAAAAGAAAAAAAGACAGACAGACAGACAGACAGACAGACACACACACACACACACAGGGACGAAGACAGACAGATAATGTGGGATGTCAGAGCAGACGTGAGAGCTTCTCTCGCTTTCACCTTCTGGAGGTTCCACGAGGCTAAGAAAAGAAAAAAAAAGAAACAACAACAACAATAAAAAAGTTGGTACCATCGGCTCTGCGACGCCACACCGTTTTAGAAAACGTGTCTTGGCCCGAATGACAAAGCCAGCACACAAACACGGCTGACCAACAAAACAAATAACAAAACGTACAAAGGATTAAAAACAAATACCCCCAAAAAGATTTTTAAAAATCTCTCTAACGTTGTGATGAACAATGTCGAAAACTATATAAGGCGACTTAAGAATGAGGGGGAGGGAATAAGCAAACAAAAACATGGATGGAGGAAAATGGCACAGAGAGAGAGAGAGAGATATATTAAAAAAAAAAAGAAATTTAATATCAAGGATAATGGAATAAGCAATCATGTGCTTTTTTACATCCAGTCCCCGTGTGTATGCGGTTTGTAAATTGGATCGTTCCCAGGCACACAACGGCCTACTCTTCAAAAAGACAGAACATGATTTAACGTGTGCGCAAGATGTTTGCATGGTTCGCAGCACGGGCCGTTATAGTATCCGAGAAGAGAGAGAGAGAGAGAGTGAGAGAGAGAGAGAGAGAGAGAGAGAGAGAGAGAGAGAGAGAGAAGAGAGAGAGAGAGAGACGACAGACAGACAGACAACCAGAGAGAAATTCAGGGATGGTTTTTTACCCCCACCCCCCAAAAAATCTAATTAATCAACCGAACCAAAAGTGATAACACAGAATGGCAGTACATTACGAGAGGGGAGGGATGTTATTTCTAAAATAAGCTGACATTAACATTTTAAAACATGCAAACGAAACGAAAAACAACTCCTTTAGAATAAAAAAAAAAAAAAAATAATAAAATAAAATGAGTGCATTGAGAAAGAGGGGGATGGGGAATGAGAGAGCGACAGAGACAGACAGACTGAGAGAGAGACAGAGACAGACACACAGAGAGACAGAGACAGAGAGAGGACATCAGACAAAGACAGTCAGAGACTGAGATTCAGAGATGGAGAGAGCAGACAGACCAAGGTCCTATTCCGAGTACAACCTATAGTTTTATACCATAACATACGTTTTCCTATGTAAGATAACAACAAAAATAAATAAAGAAATGATCTTTTATAATCCCAAGATAATATTCCTTACATAAAAAATACCCCTCACCCCCCTTTAAGTTTTACGAACTATTTGTTCTCTTCTTGTCTTCACCGGATGAAAAGCCAGCGATTCGCAACAAGGGAAGCAAATATTCTTTTGCACCGAAGACCACCTGTTACTTCCCTTCTCCCAACACTAAGAGGACCCATCTCTCTCTCTCTCTCCCCCTCTCTCTCTCGCCGCGCGTGTAACCACTTTTTTTAAAACAATCCCCCCCCCCCCCCCCCCCCCCCCCAAAAGAAAAAAAAAATTATTATTAAAAAAAAATCAAAATAATATATATAATATATATATATAATATATATATATATATATAAATATATATTATTATTACACACATACACAGTATGATGTAAAGCCTGCAAAAAAACTAAACAAAACAAAACAAGAAACCAA
>CM054143.1:55735699-55740699 GCA_028751875.1 Rapana venosa | reverse complement strand
TGAGAGTGTAGGCCGGGCCTGGCACTCTGGCTAACATCAATAATAATAATAATATTTTTTTAAAAATTAAATAATAGTAATAATAATATGACAATAGCTGACAAAGCGTTTGGTCTGGCTGAAACAATACCGTTAAACACACACAGGTGACACACACACACAGCGACACACACACAACACACACACAAGGGATACACACACAAACACCACAGACACACATACACAACACAACACACGCACGCGCACAAAGGGGAAAAAATCACATGAGTCCTTATTCCATTATCCTCGAAATAAAAGAAATAATAATAATAAATAACAACACACCCCACACAACACCCCCTCCCACACACATACACAAACACCACAACCCAACCCAACCCCTCCACCCCCCATCCACACACACACACACACACGCACACAGAGGGCCGCTTTAAACGTGTATCATCTATCTGCCTACGTTCACTTAGGCACGCTTGTATACAGACAGACAGACAAGTATGGTAAAGCTGTAAAACAGCGTAGTTGTTGCTCCGCTCGGCTTCCCTCAGCTCAGCCTTAATTAATTAATATCCGTGGTGTATGTGAAAGCAGCGCCTTTTTCTGAAGAACTCACTCGCCAAGTACTTCATCTAATCCCCAGGGCATCGGTGTTACTGGTTAGGGCTAAGGAAGGATGATCACAAACAAGCACTGAGAGATAACAGCGCACCCCAGGAGAAAACGTGAGGTCAGAGCATTGTTGTATTGTCACGATTCAGATAACAAGTGAATGTGACCAGTACTAAACAAAATAAAAACAAAATAATAATTATAATAAGAAAATATTCAAATACACTTGTTAAGCAAAAGGTGTTAGACGTGAATCTCAACAAAAGGACGTGGTGGTAGTGATAGTCGTAGTCGTAGTAGTAGTAGTAGTAGTAGTAGTAGTAGTAGTAGTAGTAGTAGAAGGAGTAGAAAAAGTAGTAGTAGAAGTAGTAGTAGTAGTAGTAGTAGTAGTCGTCGTCGTCGTCGTCGTCTTTGAATTAACGTACATGCACATTATGTGATTTGAGAGAGAGAGAGAGAGAGAGAGAGAGGAGGGAGAGAGAGAGAGAGAGAGGAGAGTGGTGTGTGTGTGTGTGTGTGTGTGTGGTGCGCGCGCGCGCGCGCGGTGTGTTTGTGGTGTTTGTATGTGTGTGAATATAGCTCTCTGTAACGATAGGATGTATAGCGTTAGTAGTAACAGCAATGCGGTGTGTGTTTGTGTGTGCGCGTGCGCGCGGTCTGTTTGTGTACGTGTCTGTTGTCTGAAAGTGAGTGATTGTAAACAAGCTCTCTGTAATGGTTGACTTTAATTTATGTGAGTTGTGTGTCTCTCTCTCCCACTTTACAGACAGAATGTGTAAGTTAGTGTGTGTGTGTGTGTGTGTTGTGTGTGGTGTGTGTGTGTTTGTTTTGTGTGTGTGTGTTGTTGGGCGCTGAAAGGGGTGAGTGAGAGTGTGTGATAAAGAAAGAAGGTTGGACTTATTTAGTGTGAGAGGCTCACGCGCGCAGTAGCTTACGTAAGAGAGAAGATGAGAGAGTGATGAGGAGATGAGTGAGAGAGAGAGCGGGTGTGTGAGAGGTGAGATGAGAGTGGAGAGAGAGAGGAAGAGTGGAGAGAAGAGAGAGAGAGAGAGAGAGAGAGAGAGAGGAGAGACGCGCGCGTAGTGAGAGAGAGAGAGAGAGAGAGAGAGAGAGGAGAGAGAGAGAGAGAGAGAGAGAGAGGAGAGAGAGAGAGAGAGAGGACTGATGCTACTGAAATGGCTGCAAGACATACAATACTTTCAGCATGTGAAATCCTACCCCCGGGTGCCGGCCTGCCTGCCTGTCATGGGGGCAGGCAGGGAAAATCCTGTTTGCGCCACTTTAACCCCGCGGGGCCAAAAGGCTACTGCAGGTGACGCTACATCACGTCACACCAGGCCTCCACGTCACCCATTATAACAGGGCAGACCAAGGGAGAAGCCGAGGAGGGAGGGAGGGGGGGGGGAGAGGGGGAGGGGGAGAGAGGTGGGGGGAGAGAGGGGGGGGGAGAGAGAGATTGTGATAACGTTAAATAAAATCTTTGACATGAACTTTCATACTTAGTTTCTCAAGAGTGATATATATATATATGGAAACAGAGAGAGAACTTTGTGATAACGTTTTAAAAAAAAATCGTTCAAATGAATTTTCATAGTACTTTGTTTCTCAGGCCTTATACTTAAATAGGACCTCGCACGAGTATGCATTACGCGCGCGCGTGTGTGTATAGTGTGTGAGTGTGTGTGCGCGCGCGCAACCACCTACTCACAAACACACAGTATGGTGATTAAACAAACAAAAAAAGAAACTTTAGAAAGATTTCTAGCAGAAAAAGAAGAGGGGTGGGAGGAGGGGTAGATGAAGGAGAGTTGAGGTAGAGAAGGGTGATACATATATCATTTGCAGGCACTACGCACAGCAAACACAGCAGAAGAAGAAATCTACTCTATTCACAATCCGTGCTGTGAAATGCATACGACAACAACAACAAAGTTTATCCACACCCACAGACAGAGGAGAGAGGAGAGAGAGGGGGGGGGGGGGGGGGGGGGGAGACAGAGAGACAGGGAGAGACAGAGAAACAGACAGACAAAATGGGAAAACAATACGACGCTAACAAAAACAAACAAAAGGAGAGAAGAAGGGGGAGGGGATGGGAGGGAGTGATGCAAAATTTGAGGTCAAGAACATAAGTTTGGTGTCAGAAGTAATTTTCATGGAGATGCGCTCTCTCTCTCTGTCTCTGTCACAACACACACACACACACACACACACCACTCTCGCGTCCTTTCCATTCGCCCCCTCTCTCTCTCTCTCTTTTTGAGTTCCGCTAACATGTGTCTTCGCCGTACGAACGTTTTACAAGTACATCAAAAGCCAAAAACAAAAACAGCCATCCCCCACCCCCACCGAGACAGAGAGAGAGAAGAGAGAGAGAGTAGAGAGAGAAGGAGAGCGAGAGAGAGAGAGAGAGAGAGAGAGAGAGAGAGAGGCGGTCTCTTTAGCGTTAACAAACAAGCCATAGCACAACAGACAGATGTAGACCCCGATACAATACAACCACTATACTGGGCAGGACTATCAGACGTCACTGTCAGCTTAACTGCACATCTCTCTCTCTCTCTCTCTCTCTCTCTCTCTCTCTCTCTCTCTCTCTCTCTCTCTCTCTGTGCCCTTGTTAAGTGGTATTATTACTACTACAGTGGGTGGGGGTATGGGTCAAACAGTCAGACCAGTACACACACACACACACACACCACCTGACATTATACATGTTTTTCCTTCTGGAGCTTTAAGGGTGGTTGTTTTTTGTTGGGGTTTTTGCTCTCTCTCTCTCCTCTCTCTCTCTCTCTCTCTCTCTCTTCTCTCTCTCTTCTTCTCTTCGGATGAGACTATAAACCGAGGCCCCGTGTGCGAACGCATGCAGAACATTTTGCGCACACGTTAAATCCTGTTCCGCTTTTCGAAAGAGTAGGCCATTGTGTGCCGGTGGGAACGGATGACAAAATTTACAAAACCGCATACACACGGGGACTGGATGTAAAAAAGCACATGAGTGATTGTTCCATTATCCTCGATATAAAAATCTCTCTCTCTCTCACACACACACACACACATTTAATGTGCAAAATCAGCTCTCTCTCTCTCTCTGTCACGCGTGCCTTACACACACACACATACAGAGTTTTAATGAGTAACATGTCTCAACAACCCCCCCCCCCCCCCTTGCTCATTCATGCATTCAGCTACTGTCTTACATAAACCATGCCAGCGTGGTGAATTCACGGACGTTTTACACAAACAACGAAACTGATAGGGGCAAGAAAAGAAAAAGAAAAACAACAAACAAACAACAACAAAAACCACACACACACACACAACTGGGCGGAAAAGAAACGTGTAGACGAGCTGATCAGTGTTACTGTTAGGCTTAACAAGCAAAGCCTACACAACAGATCCAGGCTTACTAACATACAAAACACCCAGCTAACTATCACGTCACACTGCACTATCTGTCATGACTAGTTAGTAGCTATCAGGCTGCACGTGTGTGTGTGTGTGTGTGTGTGTGTGTGTTTGTGTGTGTGTTTGTGTGTGTGTGTGGGTGTGTGTGTGTGCGTCCTCTCTCTCTCTCTCTCTCTCTCTCTCTCTCTCTCTCTCTCTCTCTCTCTCTCTCTCTCTGTGCCCTGACCTTCCTTAACTACAGCAGTGGGCGAGGGGGGGAGGGGGGGGGGGGGGGGGAGGGGGGACGGGGGACAAAGAGTCAAGTCAGTCAGATGTACACACACACAACATAACACAACACAACACCGCTTGACATTATAATAATAATTATGTTGTCCTGTCTATCTCAGCTTTCCCAACCAACTACCCTACCCCAACCCTGAGGGAGAGAGAGGCGGTGTGTGTGTGTGTGTGTGTGTGTGTAGAGTGTGTGAGTGAGATGTGAATGAATGAGAGTGTGTGTGAGAGAGAGAGAGTGAATGAATGAGAGTGTGTGTGAGAGAGAGAGAGTGAATGAATGCGAGAGTGTGTGTGTGTGTGTATGTGAGTGAGAGTGAGTGAATGAGAGAGAGTGAGAGAGTGACTGAGTGTGTGGTGTGTGTGTGTGTGTGTGTTGTGCGTGTGCGTGCGTGCGGTGTATGCTGTGTGTGTGTGTGTGTGTGTTGATGCCTGCCTTTCCCCCTGCTGTATGGCTGTCTGCTTGTGACGTATAATTTTGTGAATACTGAATAAAACACTGTTACTTCAAATCAAGATGTTAACATATTCTCCCTGTCACACATGATACATACATGTACATTTTCATTGTGCTCTTTTGTACATGTGCAAGGTCTCCAACTGCCTGCACAAGCGCGAGCGCAGCACACGCACACACACACACACACGCTACGCGACGCGCGCGCCAGCACGCACGCACACACACCGCCATAACGCGCACAGATGAAACG
>CM054143.1:55728199-55730699 GCA_028751875.1 Rapana venosa | reverse complement strand
ACACACACACACTCTCACACATACACTACTACTACTACTAAACAGTACAGCCTCTCAATGATTATCATTACTACTACAGAGAGAGCTCTATGTTCACAGCTTGACCGGGGCTGTTGTTGGGATTAACTAACTCACTCACTAACGAACGAACGACAGCGGAATAATACTGCCTGCCTTCTGGCCAAGTCTTTCTCCACCTTGCTCTGACGTTCTGTCCAATAATGTCATGTCAGTTATCTTTGTATCTGGCTGGCTGGCTGGCAGGCTGGCTGGTTGGCTAGTTGGCTGGCTTTGTAGTGTGTGTATGTGTGTAGTGTTGTGTGTGTGTGTGCGGGGGGGGGGGGGGGGGGTGTCCCAGTGTGTGTGTGAGAGAGAGAGTGTGTGTGTGTAACTGTGTGTGTTTTCTCTTTACTTATTTACTCACACACACAGCGAGAGAGAGGGAAGGGAGGAGAGAGAGAGAGAGAGAGGGGGAGAGAGAGAGAGAGAGAGAGAGAGAGAGAGAGAGAGAGAGAGAGCATCTCAGCGCACACGTGCACATAAACACGCGCGCGCATGCACGCAAACACACACACACTCACTCTCTCTCTCTCTCTCTCTCTCTCTCTCTCTCTCTCTCTCACACACACACACACACACACACACACACACACACACAACATTCCACCGGCAACCTTGGCTACCTTCCATGACAATTTAAGGCGCGTAGGAAGTGAGGAAAATAAATGAAACTCTTTATCACAAACATGATAGTCTGCCTCCTCCCTGCCTACAGACAGACAGACAGACAGAGAGAGAGAGAGAGAGAAAAGAGGAGGAGAGAGAGAAGGAGGAGATAAAGGAGAGGAGAGAGAGAGGAGAGAGAGAAGAAGCAGACAGAGGGAGGAAAGGGAGGGGGGGGGGACTCACAGAGAGTGAGAGAGAGAGTGAGAGAGGGAGGAGGGGGAGGGAGACTCACAGAGAGAGAGAGAGTGAGAGAGGGGGGAAGGAGGGGGAGGGGGGACTCACAGAGAGAGTGAGAGAGGGAGGAGGGAGGGGAGGGAGACTCACAGAGAGAGTGAAGAGTGGAGAGGGGGGAAAGGGAGGGAGACTCACGGAGAGAAGGGGAGGGAGAAAGAGGGAGAGAAAGGAGGGAGGGGGGGGGGAGGGGGAGAGGAGGAGAGGGAGAAGGAGAGGAGAGAGAGAGAGAGAGAGACGGAAACAGAAACACGGGAGAGAGAAAGACGGACAGACAGACAGGCAGGCAGGCAGGCTAGCAGACGGGACAGAAACACAGACGGAAACAGAAACACAGAGACAGACAGACAGACAAACAGGCAGAGACTGACTGTGAGGCAGAGGGAGACAGACAGAGACATGGAGTGAGAGCGACCGAGGACGGAGAAAGAATTCGCTGCTAAACATGCAACATCTGACAAGCTGAGAATGACATGAACAAATGAGCATAGGAAAAAGTCACCACACAAATATTCTATGCGTTTTCTATATGTATGGGCTCTTACGTTACAAACCACAGGGGGTCGCATTGGCTACAACAAAACTGTATGGCGCACGCGCGCGCGCGCGCATACACACATACACACACACCCAATCTGTTGGGTTGGTTTGTTTGGGGGGGGTTTTTTTTTGCTTTTGGGGGGGGGGGGGGGGGGGGGGGGGGGTTTGTTGTTGTTGTTGTTGGGTTTTTTTTGGGGGGCGTGTTTTTCGTTGTTGGTTTGTTGTTTTTTTTTTTTTGGGGGGCTTTCAACTTACAATGTTTGTTTCTAGATCAATACAACATTAATATAGTTCATTGAACTTTTACACACACACACACACACACCCCACACCACGTTTTTTATATCATCATCATATCATTATCAACATCCTCATATTTAACTTCCTATCACAATTTTATTATATGATAACGTTTAGGAAAATCTGATTCAAAGCGACGTTTTGTGAAATGCCGGCACTGCGTTTTAAAACACAACTCACGAAACAGCATATATATACGCAATAACCCTCTCTCTCTCCTCTCTCTTCTCTCTCTCTCTCTCCCCTCTCTCTCTCTCTCTTCTCTCTTTTTCTCTTCCCCTCTCACTCTCTTTTCACAAAACACATACAAAACACACACACACACACACACAACACCCAAAGGGGAACAACGAGAGTAGGCTGTTTATCTGCATGCCAGAGGTTAATTTCACGAGTTCCTACTTTCCCGCGCCCCCTTAAATATGTCACAATGCCAAATTTCAAACACACACAAGACAGAGAAGAAGGAGAAAAAAAAAGAAGGGGGGAAGGGAGAGGGAGAAGAAGGGGGGGAGGGGGGGGGGGGGGGGGGAGAGGAAGTAATGATAACGGAGAACAGCAAAGGCTGAAGGAGAAAAGGGAGGAGGAGAAGGGAGCAAGAGGAGGGGGCTAAAGAGGAGGAGGATGGAGGAGGAGAAGGTAAGGGCCCGGGATTAGGACAATTTGGGGGGGGGGGGGGGGGGGGGGGGGGGGGGGGGGGGGG
>CM054143.1:55707103-55717103 GCA_028751875.1 Rapana venosa | reverse complement strand
AAAACCCCAATTAACCACGGCAATAACGCTTACTGGGTTATGCCAGGCAGGGGGGAAAGCGGGGCTGTTAAAGGCGTCCTACTTCATCATGAATAACGCCAGGCAGAGAGGGGAGACAAAACTACCTGCCCTCAAGGCTAAGGCCCTCAAACTTGTGCCCTGGCGAGGTAATCTCCTCCTACCTGACAACAGCTGTCACCACGCGCGACATCTTTCCCCGCGTTCCCACTTCACTGTGGCCCTCCCTCCTTCCTTCCCCTGGTGGCTTGTTTGAAGCTGGGGCTCCTATGACATCCGCGCAACGCCTGCTGTCGCGCCCTCGTCGTATTCGTCGTCGCCGCCGCCACCGACACCGCCCCAAGAGGTTTTCTAAGCGGCGTAACCGTATGAAATAATAATGTACAAGTGGAGTTTGAAGACAAAAGGGTTGTCCACTTCTCAACGTCTTTATTTATTTATTTATTTATGCCACTTTTAAGTCACGAGATTTCTCTTGCGTGAAATTTGGGGCTGTTCTCCACCCCCCCCCCCCCCCCACCCCCCGGGGAGAAGAGCGCGTCGCCACAAGAGCAGTGCCACCCTTTTTGGGTTTGTTTGGTTTTTTGTCTGCAACTGTTTGAGGGAGGAGTAGTTAGTAAAGGATCGATAGAGAGATCACAAGGGTGATCAAGAAAATCACAAGGGTGATTTAAGAGAAGGGCTGTACCTTTTTGTTGTTTTCTTTTTTCGTTCATTAGGGGTAAGAGAATATGGTTGTCGTTCTGATTTCAAATGAGACGTATGCGATTACCAATCAAACAAACCAAAACAAACCCCAAAAAATCAAGAACAAAACAAAACATTTTAACGTCATGAATTAGCCTACAGTGGGGCATGAACGACTCCATAGTTAAGAAGAAATACTGAACAATTCTCTCTCTCCCCCCAAAAAGTCTCTGTGTGTGTGTGTGCGTGTGTGTGTGTGTGTGTGTGTGTGTGTGTGGTGTGCGTGCGTGTGTGTGTGTGTGTGTGTGTGTGTGTGTGTGTGTGTGTGTGTGTGTGTGTGTGTGTGTGTGTGGTGTGTAACACCAGCTTGTAAGCGTTCGTTCCGATAAGTCACGAACGTTTAACTGTGAAGTGAACTCACCATGCTATGAAATGTAAACGGTATATTATATATACTGTAGATCGATGCGATCTGACACTCTATTACTCCTTCACAAGGGACTATGGCCTACATTCATTCTGTCTGTCTGTCTCTCTGTCTCTCTCTCTGTCTCTCTCTCTCTGTTCTCTCTCTCTCTCTCTGTGTGTGTGTGTGTGTGTGTGTGTGGTGTGGTGCGTGCGTGCGTGCGTGCGTGCGTGCGTGCGTCGTGCGTGCGTGCGTGCGTGCGTTAAGCTATTCAAAATAAAGATATGATTTTTTTTTTGGAGGGGGTGGGGGGATCTTTAGTCACATCTCGAGTAACTGATCATTCTCGTTACAAATGAACCTTTTCCCCTTAACTGCTTAGCTTCAATTAGTTTGGCAACCCCCTTCAATAACCTTTTGGTGAATACGTCATTCGAGCTCGCTCTTTCTCTCTCCCTCCCCCCCCCCCCCCCCCCCCCCCCCCCCCCCCCCCCCCCTCCCCTCCCCTCCCCCCCCCCCCCCCCCCCACCCTCCCCCCCCACCACCCCCCACCCCCCCGCACCCCACCCACCCCACCCCCCACACCCACCCCTCCTCTCTTAACCTCCACTACCACTCACTTCTCTTTCTTTTTCACACCCCCCCCCTCTCATCAGACACTACACTCCACGGCCACAGCTACAACTGCACCCACCCCTTGCCTCTGAACTACTCACCTTCCTGAACCCCCAAACCCTATTCATATATACAAGCCCCCGCAGCATCCCATCGCGCAACCCACACTACACACACCGCAACGCATACATGCCACCGCAGCAGCTTAGTTGCACAACAACTCCACACACACATCAAAACTTTGTATGTATCTGTTTGTTTGCCAGATTCTGTCATGATTCAGACTACTTTCCCCCTGGCATTTCGAGGCCTCTAGACACCCCTCACATCTTCCATGACCCCCAACACTATTGTCTATGTTACTAAACCCCCTGGGGACGCGCCATCGCGCGCAACAACAACAACACAGGCACGCAAGCAAGCAAGCAAGCGACACACACGCGCGCGCACACACACACACACACACAAAATCCATTTGTAATTGTATCTTTTGCTTTGCGCGTTCTCTTTTCATGATTAGACTACTTTTCTCCCCTCGCAGTGTTTTTCAGTTGGGCTTACAACCACCTCAATTATAATAATACCTTGTATACATTACTTTTCTTTCTCGTCTAATACCATGAGAGTGAACAGACGCAAAATCGACGACAACACAACAACACAACAAACCACACACACACACACACACACAACACACACACACACACACACACACACACGAAATACGTCACGGATGACGACACACCTACGCAATCATGTCTATTCCGTCATCACCTCAAACTAACATGCTTTTTCTTCCCTATAAAAGAAAGGGTGTTGATGTATTTTTAAAAAAATATATAATAATAATAATAATAATAATAAACGGGGGAAACTAGACGAAAAAGGGACAAATGAAAAGAATAGAAAAAAAATTTGGTTAAAGATTAGTTAAAACAAATAAATGAATGAATGTCAATGAAGACAATGATTAAATAAATAAATAATCAAATACATTTAATCTTTGCCGCGTGTGATTCCGAAGCCGTTTTTACCTCAACTTGCGAAATTATGTCTGGAATTTTATTGTTCACGGGTCTCTCTCTCTCTCTCTCTCTCTCTCTCTCTCTCTCTCTTCTCTCTCTCTCTCTGCATGCACACACGCACGAACACAACACAACACACACACATCCGCATTCGTTTTCCAAAAATAACTGCACGATCAGATAAAACGATTACAACACAGTGAGGAAATGCTTCATGTACCGGTATTTCTCAAGTGCTGCTAGTCATTCCAAAATTACCTTCTTCTTTTTTTAACTTACTTTTTTTTTTACTGGACAGTGTCACAACTATCGTCGACCTGATTTCAAATGAAATGTGGACGATCAACAGGGGGAAAAACCCCCCAAAAAACCCCAACTCTTTTCAACGTAATAAGTTATCCTACGGTGATGTACGAACGATTCAATACTTAAGAAGAAATACTGAACAATTCTCTCTCTCTCTCTCCCTCTCTCTCTCTCTCTCTGTGTGACTGTGTGTGTATGCGTACGTGCAAGCGTACGAGCGTGCTTGTGCGCGCGCTCCTATGTTCGATCTTCTTTACAACTCACCCCACCCCTTGCCTCTCATTCCAACTTACCCCCCATCGCCTGCCACAATCCCTCTATTGTGTAGGGGTAAGTAAGTAAGATCACGCACTGCCGTCGCAAAGCTCCATAACTTGCCATAACAAAACAAACAATAACGACAAAACAACAACAAACAAAAAGACACACACATACCTTTCATAAAAAAGGGAAAATCTCTCTTTTCACAACCCTCCCCCTCCCACCCCCCACCACACCCTCAACATCTACTCCCAAAACTCCCCACCCATCCCACCACCAACACCCCCACCCCCCACCCCACCCGCGACAAACACAACCTACCCGGGGTAGGTAAATATAATCTTGTCAAGAGACACGACACCTTAAAACGCAGTTCATACATGTATAGCATGTATAGATGTTTACATACAAAAATACATACATCATACATGTTTGTCTGCCAGGTAGGAGGGGGGGGGGGGGGGGGAGAGAGAGGAGAGAGAGAAGAGGAGGGAGGAGAGAGAGGAGAGAGAGAGAGAGAGTGGAGAAAGAGAGAGAGTGGAGAAAGAGAGAGAGAGGGAGAGAGAGGTAGAGAGAGAGAGATGAGAGAGAGGGGAGGAGGAGAGAGAGAGAAGAAAGAAGAGAGGAGAGAGAGAGAGAGAAGAGAAGGGAAAGAAGGGGAGAGAGGGAGAGAGAGAGAAAAGAGAGAGAGGAGAGAGAGAGGGAAGAGAGAGAGAGAGAGGGAGAGAGAGAGAGACAGACAAAACAGGGCAGACAGGAAAAGAGAGAGAGGAGAGAGAGGAGAAGGAGAGGGAGAGGGAGAGAAAGAGGGAGAGAGAGGGGGGAGAGGGAGAGAGAGAGGATAGAAAGAGAAGAGGGAGAGAGAGGGAGGGGGAGAGAGGAGAGAGAGAGGGAGAGAGGGGAGGAGGGAGTGGGAGAGAGTGGAGAGAGGAGAGAGGAGAGAGAGAGAAGGAGGGAGAAAGAGGAGAGAGGGGAGAGAGAGAGAGAGTGGTGAGAGAGAGAGAGGGTGGAGGAGAGAGTGGGAAGAGAGAGAGAGAGGAGGGGGGGAGGAAAGAGAGGAGAAAAGAGAGGGGGGAGAGAGGAGGAGGAGAAGAGGGGAGAAAGAGAGAGGGAGAGAGAAGAGAGGAAAGAGGGGAGAGGGAAGGGGAGAGGAGAGAGAGGATGGAGAGAGAGAAAGAGGAGAAAATGGGAGAGAGAGAGAGGGAGAAAGAGGGGGGAGGAAGAAGGAAAAAGAAAATTTAAAGGTGGGACAAAAAAGGGGGAGAGAGGGGGGGGGGGGGGGGGGGAAAGAAGGAGGAGGAAAGAAGGACGAAAAAAGGGGGGAGAGGGGATGGAGGGGGGACGACAGCAGGAGCAGGGGAGACCACCCAAAACCACACCCCACCACCCAAGAGAACAAACAGCCCGCACAAAACATACCACAAAACATAACCCCACTCACTCACACCACACACACCACACCACCCACACCAAAGCTTAGCTTCAAACACTAAGGAAGGGGCAAAGACGAACACCACACACACACACAACAACCCCAACAACACAAACCACACGAAAGGAACACAACACACACACGCACAAAACACCACACACGCACGAACGCAGCAACGGCGGCACACACTCACACACAACACAACACACACAACACACACACACACACTCACACACGGAAGAGAGAGAATAACAATAACAACACACACACACCACATCACACCAATCCACCCCAAAAAAACCACACACTATACCTCCAACACACCATACCACCACACCACCCCACCCGACCCACCCCCCACACACACAAAAACAGAACCAACAACACAAAACCCCAAACCCAAAAAAGGGGAGAGGGAGGGAGAGAGGAGGAGAGAGAGAGGGGAGAGAGAAGAGAGAGGAGAGAGAGAGAGAGAGGGGATGGAGAGAGAGAAGCTGAAGCTTCTTTTTTGTTTTGTCTTTTCACTTTCGCTGTTGTGCGTGCCGCTGCGTTGGTGTTGGGTGGCATTGAGGGTTAGCTTTTGGTGTGTAGTATGTGTGGCAGCTCCGCTTTTGTTTTTACACCATGGGAGGTGGGAGGGGGGGGGGGGGGGGGGGGGGGGGGGGGGGGGGGGGGGGGGGGGGGGAAGGAAAAATTTCACTCACTCTCGCGCGCGCGCGCCGGTGAACAATGTGTGTGTGGTTTTTGTGTTGTGTGTGTGGGTGTTGTGTTGTGGGGTGTGTTGGGGGTGTGGTGTGTGGTGTGGTGTGGTGTGTTGTGGGTGGGGTTGTGTTGTGTGTTGTGTGTGAGTGTTGTGAGTGTTGTGGGGTGTGTGTGGTGTTGTGGGTGTGTGTGGGGGGTGAGAGGGTGTCTGTGTGTCTGTGGGGGTTTGCATTTGTCCCCGTGTTGTGTGTGTGGTGCACCACTAGTTGTTGTTGTACCGATATTGACTTCGCCCTGCTCTTTAATTTTCGTTTGGAACGTCCTGCGCGCGCAGAGAGAGAGAGAGAGAGAGATGGGGGGGGGGGGGGGGGGGGGGGGGGGGGGGGGGGGAGACAGGCAGGCAGACAGGCAGGCAGACGTAGACAGGCAGACAGAACAGCCCGAGATGACAGAAAAGCGGACACAGAGAGACAGACAGAGAGAGGGAGACTTGAGGTGAGGGAAACAGAGACAGACCCCAGAGACAGAGAGACAGACAGACAGAGAAAATGGAAGGGATGGGGAGGGGTCGTGAATGAACAAGAAGCGCCAAACAAAAGATTTTTTTTTTAACGTTGTTTTCTTTTGTTTAAAAAAAAGAAAAAGAAAAAAGAATTCCGAGAATGAATGAAAGAATGAAGAAGAGGAATGAGGGAAGAGATGACAGAAGGCAGGTAAAAGAAGGACGGACGAAAGAAGAGACAATGAGATCGAAAAGCGTAAAGACAAAAAAAAAAAAGAGAAGACCAAAACAAAAAAAAAAAAAAATCAATTATAAGAATCGATTATTGTTTTTCGCTTGACACACATGGGGTCTTTTGAAATACGGAAAGAAAGAAAAAAAGAAGAAAAGAGAAAGAAAGAAAAAAAAAAAATTAAAAAAAAAAAAAAAATAAAAAAAAAAAAAACAAGGGAGGAGGGGGAAGGAAAAGAGAGAGAGAGAGAGGGAGAGAGAGAGAGAGAGAGAGAGAGAGAGAGAGAGGAGAGGGAGGGAGGGAGGGGGGAGGGGGAGAGAGAAGAGAGAGAAGAGAGAGAGAAGAGAGAGAGAGAGGAGAGAGAGAGAGAAAGAGAACAAAAGGCATCAGCTACCCACAAGCAATCAACGCAAAAAAAAAAAATTTAAAAGACCAAACAAACAAACAAAAATTCGAAAAATGAAGAAAGAGAACAGATGGAAAAGGAAAAAAACACACACACACAACACACACACACACACACCACACACACACACACACGTAACACAACGCGCGCGCGCGGCGGCGCGCAAAAACAAACTCAAACAAACAAACAAAAACCCGAAAATGAAAACACTGCGCAAAACCACGTATACAATACATGCTGTCTTCTTTTAATTCCCATCACCCATCCTACCCACACCCCACCCTCCCACCTGTTAAATCCTATAACTGTGTTTCCGGCTTTGCTTCATGATCCCTCCCTCCCTCCTCCTCTTCCTTCCCCTTGCTACAGACTGGTGCTGGGAAAAAGCACAGCCGATTCCTTTGCCTACCGGATCTTTTCTACCACTTCTATCACACACATGCACGCGCAAACGCACTCGCGCGCGCTCAAGCACGTGCACAACCTCTGTGTCTTGTCTGTCTCTGAGTCTGTATGTATGTATGTATGTCCCTGTCTCTCTCTCTTCTCTCTCTCTCTCTCTCTCTCTCTCTCTCTCTCTCTCTCCCCTCTCTCTCTCACTCACTCACTCACTCACTCTGTCATACACACACACGATGTATACTCCTCTCCTCCTCCTCCTCCTCTCTCTCTCTCTCTATCTCTCTCTCCCTCTCTCTCTCTCTCTCTCTCCCTCCTCTCTTCCCTCCCTCCTTCCCCTCCCTCCCTCCCTCCCCTTCCTCTCTCTCTCCCTCCCTCCCTTCCTCTTCCTCTCTCCCTCCCTCCCTCCCTTCCTTTCTCTCTCCCCTCTCACTCACTCTCTCACACACAGAGGAAGAAAGTCAGTATGATGCGGTTGCTGTGAGATCTGGTGGGAAACAACCTAGTTTTCTCGGCGCCTGCGATCAATTGCTTTGAAAAAAGAAAACGGGGAAAAGGAGAAGAAAAAACAAACATGAAAAAACAAAAAAGCAGCAACCAGTGTTTTAAGCACCGGCTTTCACGTGCCCCTCCCCCCCGGTTTTTTTCTTCTTTTTTTCCCCTCCTCCCCCTTCATTTATGAAAGTAGAGGAGGGAGGGGGGCGGGTACATTGGGAAGAAGGGGGTGGGAGGAGGAGGAGGAGGGAGATGGGAGGAAAGGGGGCAGGGAGCGAGAAGAGGGTGGGAATGTGACGAGGAAAGGCGTAATCTGCCCCAACGATTGGAACTGTGCTCAGGTGTTGCCAGTCTGTCTGGTCTGTCTGTCTGTCCGTCTGTCTGTCTCCCCCCCCCCTCCCCCCCCCTCTCTCTCTTCCCCCTCTGAACCCTTCTACCCCCTCCCCCCACCATCCCTACTGAGCTATTCATGTTCCCCGTTTAAGATAATTCACAAATTGTGAAAAGATGTTAGATGAAATTAAAACCACACACTCTCCCCCCCCCCTCTCTCCTCCTCTCTCTCCCCCTCTCTCTCTCTCTCTCTCTCTCCTCTCTCCTTCTCCCTCTCTCTCCATCCTCAAACCCTATCCCACCCTCCTCTCTCCCCTTTATAATTTTTTTTTTTAATTTTAAAAGGTCTTTTCCCACCAAGTCAACAACACACAAACAACTACAACGAGCATTACCGATGCCAGCCACAACCTTATGATGAAGAGTCGCAAAGCATGACGCTGCTAAGCCACCGCTATATAGTGAAGTGTGTGTGTGTGTGTGCGCGCGCGCGCGCGCGCGTGTGTGTGTATGTATGTATGTGTGACGTGTTGTGAGAGAGAGAAGGAGAGAAAAAGGGGAGAGAGAAGAGAGAGAGGGGAGAGGAGAGAAGAGAGAGAGGGGAGAGAGTGTGTGTGTGTGGTTACTGCGTGCGTGCGTGCGTGCGTGTGTGTGTGCGTGCGCGCCAGGGTTCTTTGACATTATTCTTAGCAGCCTGCCTGTCTCCAACCTGCCTGCCTGCCTTCCTGCCTCACAAGCCTCCTGCCTGACAGCCTGCATCCCAACCTGCCAACCTGCCTGCCTGCCTGCCTGCCTGCCTTGCCTGCTAGCCCGCCGCCTCAGATCAATCGATAGACCAAACAGTCACTTGCCCCGCAATTATTGGTCGCCTTTTCAAATGCTCCCTCCTCTGATCAATGCTTTTGATATCTGATCGCCTCCCCGTTGGAATCGCAAACACAGCTGGGGAGGTTCCGGGGGAGGGAAGGGAGAAAGGGGAAAGGGGGGGGGGGGGGGGGGGGGGGGGGGGGTTGTGGGGGGGGTTTTGGGGGGTTTGTTGTGTTGGGGTGGGGGTGGGTGTGGGTGGGTGGTGGGTTTTGGGTTGGGGGGGGGGGGAGGGTGGGTGGGTGGGTGGGGGGGTGGTTGGGGGGGGGGGTGGGTGGGGTTGGGGGGGGTGGGTTGGTGGGGTGGTGGGGGGGGTGGGGGGGGTTAAGGGGGGTGGGGGGGGGGGGGGGGGGGGAGGGGGGGGGAGGGGGTGGGGGGGGTGTGGGGGTTTTGGTGTTGGGGTGGGGTGTGGGGGTGGGGGGGGGGGGGGGGGTGTTGTGTGGTGTTAAACCCGGTTTTTTTGGGGTTGGTGGTTTGGGTGGCGGGGGGGGTTGTGGGGGGGGTGGTGTGGGGTTTGGGGTTTTGTGTTTTTAGGTTTTGGGTTTGTGGTTGGGGGGTTTTTTTTCCCTTTTTTGTTGTTTTCGGCCCGTGGGGTTTGTTTTTTTTGGGGGGGGTTGGGTTTTGGGGTTTTTTGGGGGGAGTTGTGGGGTTGTGGGCCCAAAAAAAAGGGGGGGGGTGTGGGGGGTTTTTGGCGTTAGTTGTGTGGTAGTTGGGTGTGTGTGGGGGTGTGTGTGTTGTTGTGTTGTGTGTGTGTGTGTGTGTGTGGGTTGGGTGTGTGTGGGGGGTGGTGGGTGGGTGTGGTGTGGGGGTGGTGGGGGGGGGTTGTTTTGGGGGGGGGGTGGGGGGGGTGTGTTGGGGTGGGGGTGGGGGGGGGGGTGTGTGTGTGTGTGTGGGGTGTGTGTGTGTTGGGGTGTGGTGTGTGAAGGTGGGGTGTTGGGTGTGTGGGTGGGGTGTGGGGGTTTGGGGGGGAGTGGGTGTGGGGGGGGGGTGTGTGTGTGTGTGTGTGTGTGTGTGTGTGTGTGTGTGTGTGTGTGTGTGTGTGTGTAACTGACTGTGTGTGTGAGTGTGTAAGTTTGTGTATTTGTGTGTGTGTGTGTGAGTATGTAAGTTTGTGTATTTGTATGTGTGTGTGTATTTGTGTGAGTGTGTAAGTTTGTGTATTGTGTGTGTGTGTGTGTGTGTGTGTGTGTGTGTGTGTGTGTGTGTGTGTGTGTGGTGTGTGTGTGTGGTATAGTGTAGTGTACGAGTGAGTGAGTGAGTGTGTGTAGTGGTGGTGTTATCAATTTGCTTGTTACAGTCAAGGGAACATATGGTGAC
>CM054143.1:55689603-55704603 GCA_028751875.1 Rapana venosa | reverse complement strand
ATGTAGGGCCTATACCTGATACCTGTGAATCGATTCTTTTATGAGGAATCCAGAAAAGCTTCAGTCAAGGGAAATAACAAAAACCAAACAGCAGAAGTGACGGTTTGAGAAGTCGAAAATTATGATGGAAAGATAGGTTTAATCCTTGTATCGAGATAAATTCTTAGAATATGAACCAAGATTAACAGTTTTTCAATCGTTTTAAAAATTATTTGAAAGTTAAGGTATACACTTATTTCTTGAGAGAGAAAAAAAAGGCAAATCTATTCACGCGATAAGCCCAACCAATCAAGCAGCCGACACAAAAAAAACGTTGTACTCAAAAACACCTAGATATACTGCTCCACGTGTAATAAAAGAGAAAAAAATGCGTTTCTGCGAAACCAACGCTTTCACGAGAAGCGAGGAGGTATGAACAAGCAAGCGATGAGAAAAACAGACTGACAAGCAAAAGCCGAGCGAGGAAAGAGAGCAGTAGAGCGACGTGAGAGGAAAGACAACAACTGTAACCTTACCTGGCAGCGGAAAGTAAGGCAACCCCCCTGGGGGCGGGTAGAGGAAGCCGGAGGGGGTGCATGCCCCCAGGTACAAGTTGTTGAGCGACATCGCCTCCTACTCATCCATCACTGCCAACAACTCTCACTCTCAACACGAACGAACGAACGAAGACGCGGTAGCAGTTTTCCCAGCGTAGTAGTATAACTCCCCGCAATGAACAAACAATCCACGGACCGATGAAAAGAGATCACTACCGTTGAACCCTGTACAACACAACACAACACACACACACTCTCTCACACTACTACTAACCACCGCTGCCACCACTACTACCACCGCCGAAGCACAAAGTACACGGAGGCTGTGTATACAAAATGCCCCTAGCTCGGGGTGATCGAGCGTGAAGGCGACTTGTCTCTCTCTCAGTGAGACGAGCTCAACAATCCCGGACTAATGAGGCGCAGGATTGAGAGACTTGTTACAAAGAAAACCACGGGCGCTAACAGCCTAAAGCGGGCCACAATCCCGCAGTAGCTAAACCAGCAACAGACACACACACACACACCACCTTTTTTTTCCTTCTTTTTTTTTCTCTCTCACACACACACACACGTACACACACACACACACACGCACACACGAACTCCTGACTGCTCGCTGATCACACCACCAACGTAGAAAAGTGGGCAGGGCGAAAAGAGAGAAGCCGAGTGTTGTTGTGGCGCAGGAGTAGTAGGAGGATGAAATAACGATCCACCGTGCGAAGCGAGCTTCTCTTCTCTTCTCTTCTCTTTTCTCTTCTCTTCTCTCTCTCCTCTCTCTCTCTCTCTCCCCAACCGTCTTCAGCTGCTTCCTGTTACCAGTCAGGGCTGTGTGTGTGAAATGTCGTCTGCTCCCTGCGATCCCGATAACACGCCGTGCCCTCTCCGCCTAACTTCTCACATACAATTCATATGCCTTGACTGGAAAGCCCTTGTGGCGTTCATGTTCACCCTTTTTTACACGCCTGTAGATTGTGTTGGCAGGCCGCATAAAAACCCTTCTCCCGCGCCAAATCCTCACAACCCAGCCTGGGGAGAGGGGAGGGAGGGAGGGAGGGGGAGAGGGAAAGGGTATTCGGAAAGTCGGCACCGCAGACGGCAAATTGACGAGGTAAAGACCGTTTGACCAAGTATTGCAGTAAGATGGATGGCGGGGGAATAAAAAAAGGGAAAAGGGACAGTGAGGAGGAAGTCTGCGGAGTAGAAGGCTAGGGGGAGGAGCGAGCGTCTAGCTCCTTGATTCCCGGTGTAATATGTTTCTAATCGGGCAGCTTTTCCCATTATTGATGAGGCGACGGAAGTTCGCGAGGGCCCAGCAAGCAAGCGCTTCACACTTGCAGCACGCGGCCATGCCAAAAGCTCTCTTCTTCTTCTTCTTCTTCCCCCTCGCCTGACAGATCGAAGACAGACAAGACGACGGAACCACCTCGAGCTCCAAACCTCACACTGGCCAAATGGACGATGAGTCATTAAACACACACGGCCAGCAAGGCCTCCACCACCCCCACCCTCCCACCAACCCCTGTTTTGCCTCTGTGGTCGTCGTCTGGCCTGATTGCTGTTTGTGGGAAAAGGCGACAGGAAACAGAAAAGGATGTGGCCTATCAAGATGAGAGATCTGCACGACCTGCTGGCCTTTCCCCACTTCCTCACTCACCCGCGCGCCCGCCCCCCCCCCCCCCCCCTCCATCACCCTCCCCTCCCCCGCCTCTCCACCCTCCCTCCCTCCCTCCGCAGGGTTGGATAGTCAGGGGGAAAAGACGGTCCGTAGCACGGTGGGAGTGCTCTCAAGCTTATCTACTTGTTTCCCTACACAACAGCGAGCTGGGGCCAGGTCGCTAGCTGACTAGCTAGCTTGCGTTTGATCTGCTCAAGCAATTAAAGTTGTACTCGTTTTCATCGATTCGTCAAGCTGGCTTGGCTTGTTATGTTCAGACACTTAAAAAATTACAATCTGTAATCATTCCTGTGGGAATACTGATATCTTTCCTCGGTGCATGACATTATTGCTTTTGCGCTAGCGCTCTGTCTGTGTCTCTCTGTCTGTCTGTCTGTCTCTCCTTCCTATAAAGAAAAACCCCCCATAATTTATGGATTCCATGGCATTAAGTTCATGTTGGCCATTATTGACAATGTTGTTTTTTCAAGTGTTTTGGTGCCACTAAGTCTCCACTATAATATGGGCATAAATGCTTATGCGCTCTCGCTATCTCTCTCTCTCTCTCTCTCTCTCTCTCTCTTCTCTCTCTCTCTCTTATAAACTCCCTATCTGCGTCCCCTCCCTCCCTCCTGTCCCTCTTAAAGTAGTCTCCACAAAAACTGTATCTTTTTTCCCACTCCCATCTTTTTCGTTCCTTGGCTAGATTGAGAATCCAGGTTTTCAACTGTGAGTGAGAGGTTTGCGTATAGCGGACCGTCCTGCCCACCATTAGGTAAACTAGCTGAATTTCCATTTTAGCTGTTATTGCCTCTTATCAACACACTATCAATTTCTGTATATACACGATCAAACGTCATCAAAGCGCGTACCACCTACACCCCCCCCCCCCCCACCCCCCCCCCCACCCCCCCTACCCCCCCCCACCCCCCCACCCCCCAAACCCCCCCCCCCCTCCCCCCCCCCCCACCCCCACCCCCCCCCTACCCCCCCCCCTCTCCCCCCCCCCTCCACACCCCCCCCCCCACACCACCCCCCGCGCCCCACCCCCCCCCCCCCCCCCTCCCCTCCCCCCCCCGCCACAAGTGTCAACCCACCTACCTATACCACAAGTGCCAGTCAAAGTTGAGTGTTCTACAAGTCAATTCACCACCATTTTAATCAGGCGCTTAACGGCAGCGTGACGCATTTTCGCTCATGTAACAGAAAACAATAGTTTGACGTCTGGGCGTTCAAAGAAGAAGAAGAATTCCCAAAATAAATTGCCAGTACTTCTTACATTCGATTTAGGTACATTCTAAATAGTTTAGTTAAACAAATTCTGTGCGATCAAGACACATCAACAACACATAAAGAGTAGTCTGGAGGGGAAAAAACGAATTATGTGCAAAAATTCTCAATAGCTCGACCATCTCTATGTTCAGACAGTTTAATCTAATGTCCTACCTGCTTCAAACAACAACGAGAGAGAGAGAGAAAAGAAGAAGGAGCGATGATTCAGATTCATGATGATGATGATGAAGAAGAAGAAGAAGAAGAAGAAGAAGAAGAAGAAGAAGAAGAAAAAAATATAATTATAAAACAGCAAAACTATGGCCAAATAAGCGTCATTCAGATTTTTCAAAAAATACCTTTGGTAAAAAGAACCCTAAAAGGACGGAACTCTCAACCTTTCTGAACGAACGAAACATCAACAATGACGTTCAGTTCAATAAACGGCAATCGGTAAGATGTTGGCTGTCTCTGGCCCACCGTTGAACACGTGAGACGTTTTATAGCGCGGTTTTTGCGTTCCCCCTTTCACCAAACGCTTCCTCCACTCCAGGGTCAAGCTGTTCGCTCCCTCAGTATGGGTTTTTAGACCCTTGATCCACAACGATTTGGGGGTTTGGAGGGAGAGGGTGATGTCTCTGAAAGGCCCGTTCCCCAATACTTAAAGGACCATAGTGGGTATGGTGGTGGTCACTTCAACAACGCTCTCCAAAAACAACTTGACCCTTGCTTGCTATATACCAGGCCGAAATGGAAAGAGGGGCAGGGGTACACTGGCTCATAAATCTCTCCTTTCACAGCCAGCCCCTTTTAGCACCTATGGTAAACCTAGCTTGTGTTGGTCTTTTTTAACCACAGAACTACACGACTCTTCCTTGTTTTCACTTGTCACCACACACACACACACACACGCCTCTCACCCGTTGTTTGGTAGTAGAGGAGAACTAAGTAAACCAAAGGGGAAGGTCCTTTCAGTTCTATGGCAAGAGATGGACATTCGCACTTAACAGTCCCTCTCAATCGCACAATCCTTAGGAAGTGGATAACAGAAACGCTGTATCTCCTCGCCGCACCAATGTCAGCCTCATGGTCTACCCACTCATCCCACAGGCGTAGCACATGCGTTTGTGGTGAGAGACAGGACATCCACACAGTCTTTCTCGATCGCACAAGTGTATAACAGAACCTCTACTATCTCCTTGCCGTACCAATGTCATCGTCTACCCACTCAGCCTATAGCGTAGCACATTCCTCTAGTAACGTTGTACTCTCTATGTTTGTACCCACCCCTACAGTCGATGATCGGTAGAACTAGAAGGGAGTGCGAAAAGCTGAAAGGGCCACCAAAGAAACCTGCTTACCCATACCATTCTGCACAGTTTCCATGGCCCATACCAAGCAAAGTCAAGCACTCTTTACCCGTCGGGGTTTCTACTGGAGATATCACGAGTCGTGAGAAGGTATACACACACACACAACACACACACACACACACACACACACACACACACTGTGACACACACACACACAACACACACACACTACACACACACACACACACACACACAGGTACTTCAGCACCTTTAGGTGGGGTGTTTTTTCTCAAACTGCCCTTCCACCTGTCCCGATTTCTGGAACGTTTCTGAGTACAGTCTACTATAAACCCAAGCAAACCAGAACAACAACAACAACAACAAAACCCTGCGTCGACATACAATGAGTATGGCATAAGGCAAAAAACAAAAAAAAACAAAAAACGCCACAAACAAAAACACAACTAACCAGTGCAGCACCTCACCTAAACAAGAGAAACTGGCCAAAATAAAGAAAGAGAAGGATAAGATGAATGACTACTGAAAGAAGAATCAAAAGGCGGGAACATACACACACACACACACACACACACACACACACACACCACGAGAAGAAGAATGCCAGCGAGTTAGGACTGATGTAGGCTCAACAAAGAGTCCAACCAAAGCCACACCAACAAGGAGTCAAACCAGCCATCTTGACTCGTGACTTGGGCCCCCACCAGACACGTCATCTGAAGTTATCATTGTTGTTTGGTGTTGAGTTTGTGTTTGATGTTTTGTTGTTGTTGTTTGGTGTTGAATTCTTACTATTGTTTGGAGTTAAGTTGTTCAGTTATTGTTGTTTGGTGTTGAGCGTTCCCCCAGCTTAACATCAAGGGGGGGTTACCCAAACAGGGACAGTCTTTTGCCCCATTCCGTACACCCGAGCACCACCATGAATAAATGCACACTGGATAAGAAGTTTTGTGTGAATGACCGTTTCTTAAGTACCTCGCCTTAGGCAACCACACTCTGACTTCACAGGAGTATTGTTTGTTTTTTAACAAAAAAAGGACACCTTTACTGTTACGCTAGCAGTAGCTTTGTCGTGGATAAAGACAAAACAACAACAACAACAACAAACCATTTCAAAGCACCACAACATCTTAACGTTCGTTCGTTGTTCTCCTCGACACTCTTTGCTTTCATCCACAACTGACGAACACGTGTTGGGGGCCTGGCTCTAGCCTAGCCTAGTCTAGAGTATAGTCAGTCTAGACACCCTGAGTGACTTTAAAGTCAAAGTGGAGTGTCCCAGTAGGCTTCAGACTCTTCTTCTTCTTCTTCAACACAACAGCATGTGACAGACTTAGATCCTGGGGTAATACCACTGAAGCCGCTTTTGCTAATGACTGCTATCATTGTCACTCTGAGATCTCTTCTTCTCTCTCTTTTCTCTCTCTCTCTCTCTCTCTCTCTCTCTCTCTCTCTCCTCTCTCTCTCTCTCTCTTCTTCTCTTCTCTTCTCTTCTCTTCTCTTCTCTTCTCTTCTCTTCTCTTCTCTTCTTCTCTTCTCTTCTCTTCTCTTCTCTCTCTCCTCTCTCTCTCTCTCTCTCTCTCTCTCTCTCCTCTCCTCTCCTCTCTCTCTCTCTCTCTCTCTCCTCTCTCTCTCTCTCTCTCTCTCTCTCTCTCTCCCCCCCCACTCCAACGACAATCGTGAATCTTCTTACTAGGCTACTCTCTTTACTTTTGCCATAAAGTCGCCAGAGGCAAAGTATGGAGGAGCGATTCATTCAAAACTGAAAATGTTAAATGGATGGAGTGGACTCTGGTGTGTGCGTGCGTGCGTGCGTGCGTGCGTGGTGTGTGTGTGTGTGTGTGTTTGTGTGAAAGAGAAGTGAGAGAAGTGAGAGTGAGAGAGATGGGGAGGGAGAGAGAGAGACAGGGACAGAGAGAGGGGGAGGAGGAGAGACAGAGAACAACAGACTACTCACAACAGAACAAACAAAACACAAAACACACACACAACAACAACACAACAAAACAACACTAAAACTGCAAAATCACTTCATCACACACACACGAAGTGCTTAGAACTAACCAACACAAACTAAAGACCAAGATAGGCAGATGTCTACTAAGCACAACACACACATACACACAGTGACACACACACACAGTGACACAACATGGTCACACACACTACACACACACACACACAACAGTGACACACATACACACACAGTGACACACACACAGTGACATACACACACACACAGTGACACACCACACACACACACACAGTGACAACACACACACACACATGACACACACATGTATGCATACATACATACAAGCTACAAGGCCACAAGTCTTCCTCCCTCCCTCCCTCCCTCCCTCCCCATACCTGATGAGCCTTGTGGTCCTTTCATTCCCCAATGGGGGGAGGCCCTTCTGCTGTCAATAGTTAATCCACAAGTCTGCACGTTCCTTCTCTTGGACAAAACCCCCTCCCCCCCCCCTCTCTCCATCATCAATCCTTCATAGAGCTAGCTACCCTCCACATCGGGATGCTCACTCGCTTCCTTTTGTCCTCAAAGTCAAGTCTAAAACACGATATTATGGTGGTGGTGGTGGTGGTGGTGGTGGGGTGTGGTGGCGTGCGTGGTTGGGTGGGGTGGTGGTGGTGGTTGGGCATTCTCTAAGCTTAATACCTGACGTGGTGAGGGGTTGGGGGGGGGGGGGAGGGGACCAAAATGTGATCTCACTCATCAAACTTGAAATAATTATCGTGGTGGGAAGTGGGAGGGGGGGGGGCGGACTAATATATACGCTGATCTCACTCATCACACTTGAAATAATTATCACCATAATTATTAAGACCATACTGGCTCGATGTGGGTTTAAACAGGTCTTTATTAAAAAAAACATGAAATTCTGCTTGGCGAGCACAAGTAAATCAGTGTACATAGCAACAAGGTCATTTTTCCACACACCATTTTCGATCAAACAGTTGATAACGTTCACGTTGTTTTCTTTATGTTGCAGTCATGTTCTTACACAAAATAATATAAAGAAAGACATATTGAACTTAATGAGAAAAAAAAACACAACAAAAACCACCACCAACACAACCAAACAAAAAAACAAGAAAACCAAACCTACAACAACATACTGATTGACACTTAAGTGTGCGGGCTTTTAACTGCAACCCCACCAACACACAACAACAACACACACACACAACAACAACACACAACACACAAACACAACAAGAGAGAAGACGAGAAAGAAAGAAAGAAGAGAGCACTAAGAACATAGGAGATGGGGGATTGTTAACGCAGAGACTCACATAGATAAAAGATAGATGACACAAGATTAGGGCTTCGGTTTGGTAAGTACGGCACTCGCCGTACGTACAGCGTCCGCCGACGGAAAGAATGGATCACCTCCTTTACTGTGAGCTGTGAGCGCAAAAGCGAGGGAAGGGACCACACGACCGATCCGACACTGACAGGAGTAGGCTAGAGGGCTGACCGAGGGGTGAGAAGTGATAAAAGATGCAGTTCCTTCCTTTGCCTACCAGACAGACACTCGGGGAAAAAAGTCTATGCCGTTGCTGCTGCTACTGTACTAGGCTACTACTGCCAGACTGCTGATGTCGTGTCGTGTCGTGTGCTTGCATACAGATGGCTTCCACCCATTGACAACCAACGCTTTTTTTTTTTTTTTTTTGGCTTTACAGTCCGGCCGACCGCTTAGGGCTTGGACATGGTCATGGTGGTGGCGAATATATTGTTTTGGTTGGTGTGTCGGTTCCGATCGCTAAGTAACGTGTGTGTGTGTGTGTGTGTGTGTTGTGTGTGTGTGTGTGTGTGTGTGTGTGTGGTGTGTGTGGTGTGTGTTGGGTGTGTGTTGGTGTGTGTGTGTTGTGTGTGTGTGTGTGTTGTGTGTGTTGTGTGTGTGTGTGTCTGTGTGTGTGCGTGCTGTGATATGATCTCTGTCTGTTCTCTATGCTCTGGTCTAGTCTGTTGTTGTTGAAGAAGGTGTGTGTAGTGGTTGTGGTGTGTATGAATGTGTGTGTGAGGTGGTGGTAGTGGTAGTGTGTGCGGTATTAGGTCCATGTGATGCACACGGCACAAACAGTACCCTAACGACCCGAACTTCTCTTCCTTCACACATCTCTACAGATTTAGTGTTCGAAAGAGAACGAGTGAACGGGTGTGATGGAATATCAGAATGAAATGGGAAGAGTGCGAGAGAGAGAGAGAGAGAGAGGAGAGAGGAGAGAGAGAGAGAGAGAGAGAGAGAGAGAGAGAGAGAGAGAGAGAGAGAGAGAAGCGAGAGAGGAGAGAGAGAGACAGAAACAGAGAGACAAACAGAGAAGCAGAGAGGAGGACAGACAGAGAGAGGGACAGACAGAGAGAGGGACAGACAGAAAGAGGAGACTCGAGAATAATGCTTAAGTAGAGGAGGAGGGGGAGAGGGGGGAGAGAGAGGGGAGAGAGAGAGAGAGAGAGAGAGAGAGAGAGAGAGCAGAGGAGAGAGACAGAGCAGCCACAGACAGAAACAGAAGACAGAGACAGACAGACAGAGAGACAGACAGGAACAGAAAGACAGAGAGAGACAGCAGTTATTTGAACTCGCGAACTTTCACATAAAAACTGGTTGGAACGGCGCAGTCAACTTGGGTATTGTCGCCACTTCAAATACTGCTGGAATGCACGCAATTATTCGCTAGTAAACACTGCACTTGTTGCTGCTGCTGCTGCTTGTTTAGTAGTGCTGCCAAAGTGTGTGTGTGTGTGTGTGTGTGTTGTGATTGTGTGTGTGTGTGTGTGTGTGGTGTGTGTTGGTGTGTGTGTGTGGGTGTGTGTGTGGGTGTTGTGTGTGTGTGTGTTAGAGATAGAGAGACAAAGAGGGGGGCAGTGTGTATAAGAATGGGTAGGGGAGGGTGGGGGGGGGGGGGGGGGGGGGGGGGGGGGACAATGTGTGTGTTGTGTCTGTCTGTGTACCTCTCTCCCCGCTCACACCTTCCTTCCAAACTGATATTAAAATGCTCGGGGGGGGGGGGGGTTCTTACCTTTCGTTACACATGTCAAAACACACGACTACAAACACCGCCAACAACACGTCACACACACAGACACTCACACACCACTCACACACACACACACACACACACGCACGCACACACACACACCAACACCATACACACACACGCACACACACATCACAACACACACGACACCACCACACACACACGAGATAAAGGAGATACAAACAACAAGATCCTGAGAATGTTTACCCAACTGAAGCATATGCCACTGATGTGCAGTCAAGCGAAACACTTGGCACACAAAAAAACAAACCAAACCAAACAAAACAAAACAAAAAAAGATCGAAAACACCTTACAAAACACAGAAAGAAAAATGTGTGTGTATGCTTAAGTTGTGTGTGTGTGTTTGTTAAAGTGGGGGGTGGGTGGGAGGTACGTGTAAGTGTGTGTTGTGTGTGTGTGTGGTTTTTGTGTGTTTGTGTGTGTGTTGGTGTTGTGTGTGTGGTGTGTGTGTGTGTGTGTGTGTTGTGGTGCATGCGCGCGCATTTCAAACAAACAAACAAAGTGAAGTACTGCACTCCCCATCGTCTCATTGCAAGCCTCTGCAATCAAACATGTCAGCTTTACTTGGCAAGCTGTCACTCCTGAGAGATGAAAGAGAGAGGGAGGGGGGGGGGGGGGGGCAGAGAGAGAGGAGAGAGGAGAGAGAGAGAGAGAGAGAGGACGGAGGGGAGAGAGGGGAAGAGGGAGGGAGAGAGACAGAGAGAGGAGATGAGAGAGAGAGTGAGAGAGAGAAAGGAGAGGAAGGGGAGAGGGGGGGGGAGGGGGAGAGAGAGGGGAGAGGGGGGAGGGAGAGGGAGAGGTAGAGGAGAAAGCGAGAGAGAGAAGGGGGGGGGGGGGGGGGGGGGCAGGTGGGAGGAGGGAGGAAAGGAGAGAGAGAAGAGAAGAAGAAGAGAGGTAGGTGGGGGATAGTGAAGAGTGGGGGAGTGAGAGGGGAGAGGAGGAAAGAAAGTAGGGAAAGGGAGGAGAGGGAGGTAAGAGTGAGTGAGAGAGAGAGGAGTGGGTGAGAGAGGAGTGAGTGAGACAGAGACAGAGACAAATAAGAGAGAGAGGAATAAGAGACAGACAGACAGACAGACAGACAGGAAGAGAAAGAGAGAAAGACCATGACATAGAAAACAAGCCCACAAGCGTACAAGACAAGAGACAGAAAAACGTACACTTTTTTTTTTTTTTTTTTTTTGGGGGGGAGGGGGGGGAGTGGGGAGAGGGGAGGGGGGGGGGGGGGGGGGGGGGGATGCGACAATGTACAAAGCACACGAAAGAAAAAGGAAGTAACAATGTGCATGTGTGTGCATGCATCCATGTTTATATCATGTGTATATGCCTGTGTGTGAGTATGAGTGTGTGTGTGTGTGTGCGTGCATGCGTGTGCGTGCGCGCATCGTTTGTGCGTGTGTCTAAGTGTAAAATTATTTTTTTTGTATGTAAACCTAGGACCCAGTATGAAACAAAACAAAAAAAATCCCCAAAATCACTTTCAAATCCCTAGCATCACCACACACAACACACACACACCACACACACAACACACCATCAACACAACCATATATAAGCAAACCTAATCATTTAGCGCAAGTCAGGCAAAAGTATTAAACACAGCGCCAATATGGTGTCGCATAACATTTCTATCACTTATTTCCATCAAAACTCCTGTTCCACATCCCCTACCCCACCACATCCCCACCCTGCCCCACTCTCACCCTTCCCATCCTACCCTTCCTTTTAAACAGAATGTAAAGATTGCAATGGCAACAGCTGAAACCTTAAGCTTCATTAGTTTATATATTATATATATATATTATTGTATTGCTTGGTTGATGTTACTGCGCCTCCTGCTGCTGCTGCTGCTGGTTGTTGTTGTTACTGCTGCCTCCATTGTTGCTGCTGCCTCTGCTTCCCGCATTATTGCTTTTATGGGGAAATGAGGTTAGGTATGCATATGTTATAATTATTTATATGTATGTGTGACTTGACCGACTTTGTTCCAGTCAAATGTTAACATGCCCCATCCTAACCAAAACAGGTTTTTTTTAATGCTAGTTGAAAAGCTGAGAAAGTAAAATTAATTTTAAAAAGAAGGTATAAATGTTAGCATGTCAAGAAAAAAAATCTAAAAAAGAAAATAAACCCCTCTAAAATATCCACCCCCAAAAAATTACAAATTACAGTGCCAAAAAATTGTTTAATTGTTCAAAAAGAAACCTTAATGTTTAACGACATTAACTGAGTAAAAAAAAACAAGATTTGTTTTGTCAGTTTTAAATGTAAAGGGCAAGCAGGTTTATCTAATTAGACTAAGAAAAGAAAAGAGAAAGTGCAAATTATAACACAGAGCTTATCAACATATATTAGACACTATTCCATATATTATTTTATTATTATTATTATTATATTAATTACTATACACTAATACAGTTACAAATATGCACATATATGCGTTCAAAACACATGTGCATGGGTAAACAGGTGTCTACACAAGTCTATATATAAAAGAATTTTTTTTAATGTAAAATACATGCACATGCACACACACACACACACACACACACACCACACACACAAATGTGAATAGATGTTAACTGAAGATATCACACACAGTCACACACACACAGGAAGGGGGGGGGGGGGGGAGAGAGAGAGGAGAGGAGAGAGAGAGGGAGATAGAGGAGAAAGATGAGCGAGAGAGAGGTGAGAGGAGAGAGAGAGAGAGAGAGAGCTTAAATCTAAAATGAAAGAGAAAAAGAAAATAAACAGGGGAGGGGGGGGGGGGGGGGTTAGCTGAGGGGAGGCATACCAAAAAAAACAACCAAATCCCTCCACACACACACCACACAAATCACACACAGTCACTCCCCACACAATCTCCCACACACACACCACTCACCCACCAATTGTACTTAATTCTTTTTTAAGACAAAAAAAAAGAAGAAACAAAATCCTTTAAAAAAAAATTTACAAATAAAACATGGGGAAAAAAACACAACAAAAACCCCATACTCATCAATGATCATACATGAACCAACTCTATCCCCCCCCCCCCCCCTTACACATACACTTTCTCCCCCCCCCCCCCTTTTTACACCACCACCACCACCACCCCACCCACCCCAACAAAAAAAGATTATAATCAATACTCTCCTCCCCTTAATATTATAAAAGTCATGCAGAGGAAAAGAATTGGGGGAAGGGGGAGAGGTGGGGAAGAAAGAGGATGGGAGGAGAAATGAACAGAGGAAGAGGAGGAGGAGGAGGAGGAAGAGGAGGAAGAAGAAGAGGAGGAAGAGGAGGAGGAGGAGGAAGAGGAAGGGTTCACAGGTGAAACAGTGGTCAAGGGTTGCAGAGAGGGCAAAGTTAGCGAAGGTGTGCGAGAATCTCTGAAAGAGGGGAAATAAGCACTGTTCCAACTAAATCCTAGCATTAAGAGTGGTGGTGGTGGGGGTGGTGGTGGTGGTGGTGGTGGTGGTGGTGGTGGTGGTGGTGCATTGGGTTGTTAATTTTTTTCAAGTCAGGTGGAATTTTTTCCTCTTGAACTCGTGTTGTGTCTGTAGGGTGTGTCAGTGTGTGTTTTTATTTATTGTTTTATTCTTTTATATCGAGGATAATGGAATAAGCACTTATGTGCTTTTTTGCATCCACCCCCCTGTGTGTATGCGGGTGTGTGTGGTGTGTGTGTGTGTGTGTGTGTTTTTGTCTTTTTTGTGTGTTGTCTGTGTAGGTGTGTGTGTGTGTGTGTGTCTGTCTGTCTGTGTAAGGCGGGGGGGGGGGGGGGGGGGGGGGTTAAGTGTGTCTGTCTGTGCTAAGTGTGTGTCTGTCTGTGTATGTCTGTCTCTGTGTGTGTGTATGTCTCTGTTTTCACGCACGCATGCATGCATGTAGGATGTGCATACATGTGCGTGTATATATAGATGCATGCATGTATTACAGTGTGTGTCAGAAAAAGAGACTAAAAATAAAAGTCCACGACCCACGACTTAATGTTTCTGCATTACATATAACAAATCTGTCTTTATAATATACGATCTACACAAATAGCTGTTTTGTTTGCTTTGGGTTGAAGAAGAAGAAGAAGAAGCTGGGGGGGGGGGGGGGGGGGGGGGGGGGTGGAAGACCACAATAAAAGTCAAACCAAAAAAGACCATGAAAAGGGAGGGAAAAAAAACCAAACAGCACGCAAAATGCACGCACGCACGCGCGCGACCACACACACACACACACACACACACATTGAGCGCTCAACAACATTGCGCACCGTTATCACTCTCACACGCGCGCGGTGATTTGTGAGCACGCTTGACAGCATGCGCGTGCGCTCGCATACAATTATTAATAACGAACCACCAACCCCAAACCAACCACCACCACCCACACCCACCCCACCCACCCCAAAAAAAAAAACCCCAACCTACTCACAACAATTGAAAGCAAACCAGCATCATCCAAAACCCACCCCACCCACCCACCCCCTCCACCACCACTCACCCCTCACCCCCCTTCCCCCCAAAACCCACCCACCCCAAACCCCCCCAACACTATTCATACATCTGTCACAAGAGGGCATCTAAACCCCTCTCTCTCTCTCTCTTTTCTTTTCGTATCATCATCGTCATCATTCGTCATCATCACATCAGCATCATCTTCCTCCTACCTGTGTTGTCTCCGCTGATTTTTTTTTTTTTTTTTTGGCGCTTGAATTCTAACTATCCTCCTGTTTTTCTTTCGCCACCCCCTCCTCCCCCCACCCCCCACTTCCCCCCTCTGTCTGCTGCTGCTGCTGCTGCTGCTGCTGCTTGCCTTGTATCTCGCTAGCACAGTAGCAAGCGTTCGATAGCGGGTGGGTGGGGGGGGTGGGATATTTCTGTTGCACGCACGCAGGCACGCTTGCTTGCTCGCTTGCATGCTTGTTGAAGCTGTTGTTGTTGTTGTGTGCATTTTGTGCCTGCCTGCCTGCCTGCCTGCCTGCCTGCCTGCCTGCCTACCTGCCTGCCTGCCTACCTGCCTGCCTGCCTGCCTGCCTGCCTACCTGCCTGCCTGCCTGCCTGCCTGCCTGCCTGCCATTATGCTGTGGGGATGTAGGTGTTTTGATTGTCGCGGCTCGCTCTTCTCTGTGTGTGTGTG
>CM054143.1:55682103-55687103 GCA_028751875.1 Rapana venosa | reverse complement strand
GTGTGTGTGTGAGTGTTTGTGAGAGTGAGTGTGAGTGTTAGTGTGCATGTGTGTGCACATACATGCGTGTGTGTACGACTATGAGAGAGAGAGTGTGAGTGAGTGTATGTGTGTGTGGGTGTTTTTTTTGTGTGTGTGTGTGTGTGTGTGTGTGGGGTGTGTGCGTGGTGGTGCGTGTGGTGTGTGTGTGCATGCAATGTGTTTATGCGTGGTGCATGCAGCATGTGTGTGCTCTGTACTGAATGAGTGTTTAAAACCCGAAAATACTTCAAAAGTTTTTTCCAAAATTTTTAAAAAGGGGTTTGGGCTTGAATTTTGTTTCCCACGGGGGACACTACGTCCCCAGGTGAGATTTTCAAGCAGGTATTTTGGTTGATTTGAAATGAAGGACCCCGAAAATTATTTTTTTTCCCTTGGTAAGGAAAAGACATAGGTACGGCATTTGAATGGCATATCAATTTGTAAATAATATTTATTACATACGGTTGCTAAACCCCATACCCTTGTGCGCACACCAACACACACAAACACACATTACACCCTTTCACTTTAAAAGTGTGCATATATCCTTGCAAAAAACCACACAAAAAACCTTTTTCTTTTTTTATTTTTTTTTTTTCATCTCCTCCCCCCCCCCCCCCCCCCCCCCCCCCCCCCCCCCCCCCCCCCCCCCCCCCCCCCCCCCCCCCCCCCCCCCCCCCCCCCCCCCCCCCCCCCCCCCCCCCCCCCCCCCCCCCCCCCCCTCCCCCCACCAATAAAAGGATATACCTCTGCAACAAACCTACAACAATATGTGCATAAACTCCCTTTAAAACACACACGCACACACCCAAACACAATTCTTTCTTTTTTATTTGTTTTTATTATTTCCCCCACCCCCAACCCCCCCCCCCCCCCCCCCCCCCCCCCCCCCCCCCCCCCCCCCCCCCCCCCCCCCCCCCAGTAATAATGGCTTGGAAGAGAAATATGGTGGCCCGCTGTTGCACATGCCACAGGTGTGCCCCATGCAAGTCAGTCCCCCGTCAGAGAGAGACGAGAGGGACATTTGAGGAGAGACGAGAGCTATAGTAGATCACTTTGTCATACCCCAAATGCCACTGCTTGATATTTCCCCACATTTTTCTTTGCTCTTTTTTTTTTCCCGATTTTTTTCCCCCCCACCACCCCTTTTAAAAAGGGTTCAGTTGCGGCGTTTTAAAACCCAAAATTAAATCACTTTCACCTGTGGTTTTGAGAAGGAGTATGCACAATGTATCACTCCACACCCCCCCCCTCCCCCCCCCCCCCACCCCACAAACATCCCCACAAAAAACACCCCAAAAAGTGATTTTGTTTGTTTTTTTTTAAACCCAAACAAAAAAACATTAGTTTATGTGTTTCACAAATACCGCAAAAAAAAATAAAGTATACATCAATTTCATATATCTATCACTATCTATCTGTCCCCTAGTCTGACGCCGTGGGGGCACCCCCAAAGACTCAGAACCCGTTCCCTCCCTTTTCTCTTGTTCTGCCTTTTCAGGGTTTTGTTGAGTTCTAGGCCCCGTCCATTCATGTGTTATCCTCCCAGCTCTTCCTTGGTCTGCCTCTTCTTCTTCCTCCTTGAACAGTGCCTTGCAAAACTGTCTTTGTAATTCCTTGGGATCTTGTGACATGCCCATACCACTTAAGTTTACGCTTTTTCACGATCGTTAGAAGGTTCTCATAGGGTCCAATGGTTTGTGGATTCTGTTATGCACGCTTTCGTTGCTTATGTGGTCTTTGTAGGAGATGCCAAGGAGTCTCCGAAAGCATCTCATCTCCACTGCCTGTACTCTCCTCTCCAAATCTGCAGTCAGGGTCCATGATTCACAGGCATACAGAAATATGGATATGACAAGGGAGCGCATTAGTCTGATCTTGGAGATAAGTGAGATATTCTTATCTCTCCAGATGGTGTTTAGTTTTGACAAAGCTGTTATTGTCTGTGCAGTCCTGCATACTACTTCTGGCTTGGATCCCTGGTCGGATACAATGGCTCCCAGGTACTTGAAGCTTTGAACTGTTTCTAGCTTCTGGTCATTAACCCTGATATCAGTGCTAATGCCGTTGGTGTTATTAGTCATCAGTTTGGTCTTCTCTGCACTGATTTCCATGCCGTATGTTTTGGAGGCCTTATCCAAGTGTTCTGTTAGGCTGGCAAGCTCTTTTTCTGATCCTGCTATTCCATCAATGTCATCTGCGAAGCGGAGGTTTGTGATCGTTCTGCCACCAATGCTGATGATCCTTCATGATGTTCCAGTGCATCAGCCATGATTCTCTCAAGGAAGATGTTGAAAAGGGTGGGTGAGAGTAGACAGCCCTGCCTTACTCCAACTGTTGTTCGAAACCATTCTCCAATGTTGTTGTTGTAGTACACTGCACTGGTGGCTCGCTGTACAGCTGTTTGATGACTCTGATCAGGTTTGCATTGATGCTGTACAAGTTCATGGTTGCCCACAAAGCTGCATGCCACACCCTGTCAAATGCCTTCTTAAAATCGATAAATACGTGGTATAGGTCTTGTTGATGTTGAAGGTACCGCTCACATAGTATTCTGAGGTTGAATATCTGTTCTGTTGTGCTGCGCCCTGCTCTGAAACCTGCTTGTTCCTCAGCAATGATGGTCTCTGCTTGTGGCTTCAGTCTATTCAATATTATCTGCGCATGACCTTGCTTGGGTGACATATGAGGCTGATTGTGCGGTAATTATGGCATTGTTGTAGATTTCCTTTCTTGGGGAGGGTGATGATGAGCGACTGCGTCCATGGTGTTGGCCATTTTCCTGTCTGCCAGATCTTGTTGCAGATTCTTAGTAGGGGCTGATCATGGTTTCCCCCTCCAGCTTGGACCAACTCAGCTGGAATGTTGTCAGCCCCTGCTGACTTCCCTTTTTCAGCGATCTGACTGCTGTTTCCACTTCTTCTCGGAGGATAGGGTGACTGTCTGTGTCTTTGCTTTCGGGTACATTAAGGACTTCTGGATCTCCTGCGGTTCTATAGTTATACAGGTCGGAGCAGTATTCTGTCCATCTGTTCAGAATATCCTGGTCGTCAGTGAGACACTTCCCATTTTTGTCTTGGATTGTTAAACCTTTTCTCTGTTTCGTGCTAGTCAGGTCTTTCACCAGCTGATATGCTTTCTTGCTATTGCTTTTCTTGATGTTCTCTTCAATGTCTTGGCACTGTTCACCGATCCATTTCTCTTTTGCCTCCGTCATGGACTTCCTGATTCTTTTGTTGACTGCCCTATATTGTTCTGCTCTTTCTTTTGTTTCATTTTTCTTTTTCTTCAACTCTCTACGCTTGTCGCATAGTTGTAGGATGTTAGGTGTGACCCATGGTTTTTTGACTGGTCGGCGTTTGCCAAGAAGCTCGTTTGCTGTTTCAGTCACTGCTGTATTGAAACTATTCGTCAGTGTATCTATGTCTGAGTCTATCACAGTGAGTGCTGCAAACTTTCCACCTATCCTTGCTTGAAAAATTTCTAATACCTCTGGGTCCTTCAGCTTCTCGAGGTCAAATTTGATCCTGATGTTGTTCCGCTTGTGGATTTTCTTTAGACGTAGTCGGAAAGTCATCATCACAAGATCATGATATATACATTTTAAATATATATACACATGCATGCATGTATACGTGTGCACACACACACACACACACTGTGCCATCTGAAAATAAACATTACATTTGCCTATCACTTTGGCACTCATACACACACACAAGCCTGCATGCACACAAGTGCACACCCACACCCCTCCCCCCCACATCCCTATGTCACACAGCGCTTGTGCAACTAAGCATGCATGCATGTGCGCTCTCTCTCTCTCTCTCTCTCTCTCTCTCTCTCTCTCTCTCTCTCTCTCTCTCTCTCTCTCACACACACACACACACACACCCAGTAGCTTAGCTTTCATTCAAAGGGCCACAACTCCTTTCTCTGCAACTTACACTGAGTTACCAACCTTTAGTCAAATCACAACAATGGTAGTGGTGCAGTGGTAATAATAATAATAATAATGTATGGAATTTATATAGTGCTGAATCTTGTAAAGCAACAAATCAGTGGTGATGCTATGTGTTATCTATCTATCTATCTATCTATTTATCTATCTATCTATATCTATATATATATGTGTGTGTGTATAGATATATATAGATATAGATAGATATAGACCGATCTATTGATCTATATACACACACATAGATATAGATAGATAAATAGATAGATAGATAGATAGATAGATAGATAGATAGATAGATAGATAGATAGATAGATAGATAGATAGATAGATAGTGTGTTTGCATGTGTTCACAAACTAATAATATGAAATGAATTATTATTGTAGAGTTGTACTGGATATTGAAAGGGAGGGGGATAAAGTGTTTTACTTGGGGTGTTTCTTTTCAAAACGTGTGTGTATGAGTGTGTGCGCGTGTGTGTGTGAGTGTGAGTGAGTGTGTGTGAATGTGCTGTGCGCATGCTCACAAACACCCATGTATCTTATTCTTTTTTATTTTATATTTTTACTTTATTTTCTTCTTTTAATTCAAGGTTAATGGAACAGAATAAACACACACATTCTTTATTTCATCCAGCCCCTTTCTCTGTGTGTATGCAGTTTTGTCAATTTTGTCATCCGTTCCCACCAGTACACAATGGCCTACTCTTCCGAAAAGCAGAACAGGTTCTAACATGTGCGCAAGATGTTCTGTGTGTGCGTTCACACACGGGACCTCGGTTTATAGTCTCATCCGAAGGTATGCATGCATTCATGTGCGTGTTCTATCTTCTTGTTTTAAAGTTCATTTTATTCTTTTATATCGAGGATAATGGAATAAGCACTGGTGTGCTTTTTTACATCCAGTCCCTGTGTGTATGCAGTTTTGTGAATTTTGTCATCTGTTCCCACCGGCACACAATGGCCTACTCTTACGAAAAGTGGAACAGGATTTAATGTGTGCGCAAGATGTATCATGTAT
>CM054143.1:55667103-55677103 GCA_028751875.1 Rapana venosa | reverse complement strand
GTCCCCGTGTGTATGCGGTTTTGTAAATTCTGTCATCTGTTCCCACCGGCACACAATGGCCTACTCTTACGAAAAGCGGAACAGGAATTAACATGTGCGCAAGATGTTCTGCGTGCGTTTGCACAAGGGGCCTCGGTTTATAGTCTCATCCGAAGGACTGAGATTCTGTGTGCGAACACATGCAACGTCTTGATCTTGTGCTCATGCTAAAACCCGATCCTGCAGGTAACAAACTAAAACAAAACAAACAACAACAACAAAATCGACCCAAGTAAAAAGAAAAAAGAAATTTTTGAAAAACACAACACACGCACGCATGCTGCATGCGCACACACACAGAGGCACGAAGGACCCACTCACAACCAAGGTAAAGTCCTTGGTTGGTTTGGGTGTTTTTTTTAAGGAGTAAAAAAAAAAAAACCACCAATCACACTTGCCCCCCCCCCCCCCAAAAAAAAAAAATCTAGGTTAAAAAAAACCAACTGGGTAAAACACAGTGTAGTGACTAATCTCCATTCCACTGACACATGACTCCAAAGATTTATTGGGTAGTGGTTTTCCTCTCTCTCTCTAGAGCTCTCTCTCTCTTTTTTTTTTTTTTTTTTTTGGGGGGGGGTGGTTGTTGTTGAGACAGAGCTGGTACAAAGAAACAGGTGTTACTGGGCCTTACTTTTGGTTTCAAATTTATTTTTATTTATTTATTTTTTTCTTTTTCTATGCCTGTAGGTTCAGGTTGCTCCTCTCTCTTAAGTTTTATTCTCATTCAGTGACACCCTCCCCCCCCCCCAAAAAAAAAACCCACACATACAACCATTTACTTTTTTTCTACGAATTTATTTTCCACCAACAGAATTATTTTGTTTACTTTATATTTGGTTTTATTTCCCTTTTTAAATTTCTATACAGCAGAACTAAGTAGAACTGAACATGATCTACTGCCAAATAGGTTTCAAAAGCAGAAACAATCAGGTATTTAGTTAGAAAGGAAATCAGTGCGTGTCTGTGCGTGCACGTGTGCGTGTGTGTGCGAGCGCACGTGCGTGCATGCATGTGTGTGTGTGTGTGTGCATACGTGTGTGTGTGACTCTGTGTGTGTGTGTGTGTTCGCGTGCGTGTGTGCGTGCGTGCGTGTTGATAGTAGTGTGTGTATGTATGCCAACAGAAATGTACCATGGATATATCTCATCCTAGCTTGTTTTCAGTGTACTGATAGCATTCATGCAGAACATGTCTGGAAACTTCTTTTATTGCCAGTTGTAGTACTAAGTAACTAAGTAACTGGCTAAGTCAAAGGCTTCAACCATGCCATGGTTAGTAGATCGACAGATATCTGAGAAGGAAGGTGGCAGGACGTTCAACTGCCTAACAAGTAAACTGCAACACCACCACCACCACTGGGTTCAATTCTCAGCCTTGCCTTTTCTTCCAAGCTTGACAAGGAAAAAAAAAATCAAACTGAATGTCAAAAGTCCTTCAGGTGAGACTATAAGCCAAGGTCCTGTATGCAAATGCATGCAAAACATCTCGCACACATGTTAAAAACCTGTTCCACCTTTCGGATGAGAGGCTATTTCGTGCAGGTTGGAACGAATGATACTGTTTTTAAGAAAAAAACATTCTTTAAAATTCTTTTATATGGAGGATAATGGAATAAGCACTTAAGTGCTTTTTTACATCCAGTCCCTGTGTGTATGCGGTTTTGTGAATTCTGTCATCTGTATGCACTCAGGTGTCGTGTTTCTAAAGACACCATCCCTGAAGTCAGAATGCAGCTACCTATATATGGTGGTGGTGGGGAGGGGGGGGGGGGAACAATTGCATGTATATGCAAAAATCTCACGATTGGTGAACCTAAAAGCTGTAGCCAAGGAACAAAAAAACAAAACAAAAAAAGTAAGATTTATCTCCTGAATGAATAATGCATGAACGAATGATTTATAGAGCACATAAATTAAAAACCTCCTCACTCTCACTCAATCATAATATTCTCAGTGTGGAGGGGGGAAAAAAAGTTTTAAAACTTATCAGAAAGAGATGAGAATTGAGGGGGAAGGGATAAAATTATACAAACTACAAGCACACACACACAAAACACATAACACACACATACACGCACATGCACACCACACACACACCACACACGCATCAGAAATATCCACGGGGAAGCAAAGTATTTAATACAATCACAACAACAAAACACAAGACACACACACAAACACACACACACACACACAAATTACAATATCAGTGTTACATATAAATGAGAAACAATACAGACAGACTGTGAGGGTCCATAATTATTTTACTACCTGCATTTAAGACCCAGTGAAACTAAGACAATAACACACCATGGAAGTCTATAAATGTATAGCCATGCCCCCATACCACTGACACTAGTATTGCCTCAAACCACAAGAAACTGCCCACAGTATGCTTTATATTACATTTTATATGAACAGTAATGATGCAAACACTCAAAGTCAAAGTCAAAGTCAAAAACACTTTAATCATCCCATGAAGGGCAATCACTCAGTTACTGAAAAATCAATCGGACAGCCTCTGACCATTCTGAATTTTTTTTTTTTAGAAAGACTGAACTACGTGCGCTTTGGGTATGAGCGTTCTCTGTATCAAGGGAGAGAAGAGATTCCACCTCTATGTTCACTTGTTAGCTTCTAATGCTCTCCCTTGGAACAGAACCTGTTTTCCGTGTTGTGTATCGTTCGTCTTCACATCAATCATTCACCCATTCACATCTGTAGCGATAGAGGCCTTAGGGGCTGGGGGAAGGGGGGGGGGGGGGGGGGGGGGGGGGGGGGGGGGGGGGGTTGCTTGGATTTTTTTTGCTTGTTTTTGCTTTTTGTTGTTTTCTTCTTTTTTTTTTTCTTTTTTTTTTTGGGGGGTGTTGTGTTTTTTTGGGGGGAAGTTGGGGGGATGAGTTTTGATGGTGGTGTTTAGGTTTTTAATCAGGTTTTTGTTTGTTTCTTTATTAGTATGCATGCTCAAAAGAGTTCATGGGAATTATCATGGTCACTGCTCTCTCTCTCTCTCTCTCTCTCTCTCTCTCTCTCTCTCTCTCATCTCTCTCTCTCTCTCTCTCTCTCTCTCTCTCTCGTGGGTGCCTGCGTGTGTGCCTGCATGCATATGTGAGTGCATGTTCCTACAGTAATTCAGATACTGCCTGTCTAAAGCTTTATGTTTTACATTCTAGTCAAGTCTGAAAATCAGTGGATTGAGTTCAGTTGAGCAATCTTAAAGTTGTATACGGACTAAACCAGTGAAATCTTAAACAGCTTTTGTTTTACCCGCACCCTGACCCCTGTGTTAAAGCGTGCATGTATGCTTCGTCACTCCAATGAAACCACAGCGTTACAAACAAACTGCCTTCTTCTCTCTGACCTTCCGAAATTCACTCTTACACTCTCTCTCTCTCTCTCTCTCTCTCTCTCTGTAGTAGTACTCAACCAAGAATTCACACCAACCTTTATGCCTTCACAATAATATAAAAACCCTCTTGAACTGAAGTACCATTCAGCTTCAAAGCCCAGAATCTTGACTCTATTTCAATAACCATAGATGTGTTAAATGATTCCAAGTTGTAAGACTCCTAAAATGTAAAAGATTTCCTTGGTGGGTTTTTTCAAAGGCTTCTGTAAAAATCAACGTCAAAAATAAAATATGGGTTTTTTAAAAAAATATATGTGGCCCTGGTTTTTATTACACATAGATAATTCTAATAAAAATCAAAACAAAAAAAATAATGCCAACAATCCAACATCCATTAAATTTCATCATATGATTTGATTAATAACTGAAAGTATTGTAAACAGATACTAAAGTCAAACCCTCATAACTGATAGTCTTAACAAAAAATATTAATGATAATCATGATAATACAGCAATGGAACATCTTAAATAAACTTCTCTATCATGCGATATCCCAGAAATAAAACTTCACAGAGCATCAAACACACACACACTCACTCACTCACTCAAAACAGTCACACACAGTGCACACACACACACACACACACACACACACACACACAAACACACACACACTCACTCACTTTAAACACACACTGACACAGTCACACACACACCATGCAGATTTACAAAATAGTACTGGGAATGGTATACCCCACTACCCCCCCCCCCCCCCCCCCCCCCCCCCCTTCACATTCCCATTCCCCAGTGCAGTCTTCAAAGGGGAGCAAGTATGCTCACAGCTTCTGTATGCTGTCTCCAAGTTAACTCCCCTAGCTTCACTAACCACTCACACCAGTACATGAAAGCATGCACCAATGTGCGTATACATGCGTGCACACACACACACACACACACACGCACATGTGACATATGTACGCGCACACACACACACCAACTATAAACTAATATATATATATATATATATATATATATATATATATATAATACTACGCTGCATGCATGCATGCATGCATACTACATACATACACATAATATATACATACATACATACATATATACATACATACATATATATATATGTTTTTGTATCTTCCCCCACAGTTTTGTTTTAGATTATTTTTATAAACAATTTCAAATGGGGTCATATTCTTATAACTTGAAATCTCACAACCTCTGGTGTGCCATCATCAAGTTAATGACCCTAACTCCACAAGAGCTGCATTTACTTATAAATCATTAAATGCGCACACACACACACACACACACACTTTCAGTCCAAAATGACAGGACACTAAGAGAAAGACCCTGAAAAAGACACATCTCTCTCTTCTTCCTTAATTCCCTGAGGACTCATCAGGGGGAAAAATTGAACTTCTCTGGCCATTATCTCTAAGGCAGAACCTGGCGGAGCCCATCCCTCTCCAGGAACAGGGTGCATGCTAGGTATAAGTTTCCATAACCCACCAAACACGAACATAAAAATAAATTACAAAATCTTTTAATTAAATACAAAGGGCATTAAGGGCACTGGCAGGTCTGCACTTTGAATAAGCTGACCCGGGAGAACATTAATATTTATACCCAACTGAAATTCACCAAACACCCCTGCCCAGATTCGAACCTCGACTTCATGAGCCCACAGGATTGGCAGTCAAACCCTCCCATCCACTCAGAAATGCTCTTGCAAGCCAGCCAGCCAAAACAATGTCTCACTCCTCCCCCCCCCCCCCCCCCCCCCCCCTCCCACCCACCCACCCCTTATGAATTTACTATGCCATGAACCCGACCTAAAGTAACAGCCAGGCAAGAGGAAAAAACCCAAAGCCCATGACCAAAAAACCGGTATGACCAAGGTGAGAGAGACAGACAGACAGACAGACAGACAGACCGACCCACAAAAAAAAAAAAAAAAAAAAAGAGAGAGAGAAGAGACAGAAAAAGTCGTACAGGAGGTCATTCACACTGTTGTACTTCTAACAACCCAACCTACCACTCGCTCTCTCACTCACTCACTCTCTCACTCACTCTCTCACTCACAACCTTCACGCTGTTAGTGTTAGAGTGGGCGAGTCTGTGACATGATTGTATTTATATATACATGTACTACAGTAGCTGTTGAGGGAGAGCCTACTAGCTGGCTAGCTATAATCCTTGAGGGAACGTGCCCGCGCTGTGTGGGTGAGGTTTGCTACTTACTACACCACTACTGCTCTCAAGGACACGTCAGAATCTAGACGCATGCATGTGTGCATGCATGCATGTAAGCTCACACAATGTGTGTACATACACATCACATGCATATGCACACACACACCCATAAACACACAAACACACACACACAACACACAAACACACTAAAAAAACATACACACACACACTAAATCAACACAATCACACACACATATATATATATATATATATATCTCTCCACTCAAATCTTTATTTACACACACACACACAAACACCACACACACACACAGCCCGCGCACACACACACACACACATAAACAAATAATATATATATAATGCACACACCCACACACAACACACACACACATAAAATAAAATATATATGTATTAAATGCACGCGCGCGCACACACACACACACACAACACACACACTACACAGATACTAAACATCACCACACACACCCACTCTCACCACACCCACACACACACACACACACACACACACACACACACACACAGAGAGAGAAAGCTGCAAGAGTGACAAGGCCATTCATGTATACACGATCTCCACTCCATAGACAAGAGGTGAAAGAGTACTACTCCTCCTTCTCAACGGAGAGAGGAAAAGACGTAGGCTTATAAAAGAACTATTTAAAAAAAAATTTGTGTGTGTGTGTGTAAGCGAGAGAAAGAGAGAGAGAGGGAGGGAGGGAGAGAGAGAGAGCTGAAGACAGACACAGAGAAACAAAGACAGAGACAAAGACAGGCAGAGACAGACAGAGACAGACAGACAAAGACAGAGGCAGAGACGGACAGAGACAGATCTGTAGACGGACCTGTAAACAAGGACAGAGATAACAGACGGACAGACAGACACAGACAGACAGGCAAACAGACCCTGCACACAGCAACCTAAAACACACACACACATACACACACACACACACACACACACACACACCTGAAGAGTAGGCCATTGTGTGCCGGTGGAACAGACGACATAATTCACAAATCCGCCGCATACACACGGGGACTGAATGTAAAAAAGCACATAAGTGTTTATTCCATTATCCTCGATATAAAAGAATAAATAAATAAATGCAGACACATAGACAGCCACACACACACACAGACAGACAGACAGACAGACAGAAATAAAAGAACGAGACATACATAGATCTAGACATGTATGGGGGTGTGGTGTGTAGTAGTAGTGGTGGTGGTGGTGGTTGCGAGCAATAGGGACAAGAAGAAGCGAGGAGTGATGAGACGAGAAAGACAGACTATGTGTGTGTGTGTGTGTGTGTGTGTGTGTGTGTGTGTGTGTGTGTGTGTGTGTGTGTGTGTAGAAAGACAGTTGTGTGTGTGTGTGTGTGTGTGTGTGTGTGTGTGTGTGTGTGTGTGTGTGTGTGTAGAAAGACAGACTGTGTGTGTGTGTGTGTGTGTGTGTGTGTGTGTGTGTGTGTGTGTGTGTGTGTGTGTGTGTGTAGAAAGACCGACGTGTGTGTGTGGTGTGTGTGTGTGTGTGTGTGTGTGTGTGTGTGTGTGTGTTGAGAAAGACCAACTCTTGTGTGTGTGTGTAGAAAGACCGACTCTGTGTGTGTGTGTGTGTGTGTGTGTGTGTGTGTGTGTGTGTGTGGTGTGTGTGTGTGTGTGTGTGTGTGTGTGTGTGTGTGTGCGCGAGTGTGTGTGTGTGATGGGTGTGTGGGTGTGCGTGGTGTGTGTGATCAGTTGGATATTCCTCGACAGTGTTGGACCCAAGACAAGAAAGACAGACTCGAATGTGTGTGTGTGTGTGTTTGTGTGTGTGAGTGTGTGTGTGTCTGTCTGTCTGTCTGTGTGTGTGTGTGTGTGTCTGTCTGAGTGTGTGTCTGTGTCTGTATGTCTGCGCGCGTGCCTGCGTGTCTGCGTCTCGGTCTGTCTGTGTATGCTGTGCCTGTGCGTGTGCCTGCGCGCGTGCCTGCGTGTCTGTCTCGGTGTGTGTGTGTGTGCCTGTGTCCTGTGCCCTGTGCGTGTGCCTGCACGCGTGCCTGCGTGTCTGTGTCTCTGTGTCTGTGTGTGTGTGAGGATTACGGCGGATCGGAGTGAACGAACAATGATAGCTGGGGGATGAGAGGGGGGGGGGGGGGGGGGGGGGGGGGGGGGGGGGGGGGGGGGGGGGGGGGGGGGGGGGGGGGGGGGGGGAGAGAGAGAGAGAGATAGGGAGGGAAGGAGGAAGGGGAGGGGAGGGAGGGTGGTGGGTGACGAAGGCTAGGGACAAAATGTGGCCGCCAAAGCAGACATGGGAGACGCGCTATGTTGGGTATGCTGCTCCTTTGTTGTTTGCTAGAGACCATTTTCCCCCTCCCTCCCTTCCCTCCCCTCAACACTCTTCTTTTTTTTTCTTTTCTGTTGAACTCTTATTCGATGTGTATGTGGCTATTATAGTATAGTCTTTATCTTGGGTGGGGGGGGGGGGGGGGGGGGGGGGAAGGGGATATTTTCCTTAAAGGAGGAGAGCACTGCGCTTTCTTCCTGTTACTACTAACCTTTTAGATATTTCTTCTTTTTTTTTTTTTATATTATGTAGCTGACTTTCAGAGTTTGAAAGAGGGATCAGGTTATAGAAATACATCTAATAATATATAAATGATAGATTGATAATATATGTATATAATATACACAATCACATTATATATTTCATATAGATTATAAATATAAATGATATAATAAATGTTTAAATTTCAAAGAAAATGCGTAATACACACACACACGCTGTGTGTGTGCGTGCACGTGCGTGTGCATGCGTGCGTGCGTGCGTGCGTGCATGCGTGCGTGTGTGTGTGTGTGTCTGTCTGTCTGTCTGTCTGTACAAAGCGGCATCGAATCAAAAAGCGGAATCATAAGTGTAGAGGGCTCATCATTCTAAGAAGAAGCGACCAACAACTGCAGAAGTCCAGGTCTGTCTTCCTTCCTTCCTTCCTTCCTTCCTTCAGCCTTCTTTCGTCTGATGCAACCAAGGGAACGTGCTCCTCACGCAATGGGTCTCTTCAGCCACTAGGCGACTGACTACTTTGTAAGTAAAACCTGACTGAAACCACCATCTCCTTTCTTTTCCATCATCTTGGAATGCAGAGGGGAACCACTGTCCTACGCGCGCACACGTGTACACACACACACACACACACACACGTACACGTACACACACACACACACACACACACACACACACACACACACACACACACACAGAGTCCCAATGTAACACGAATTAGTTATACCACATGCACTGACAGTACATTTTATATATATATAAAATGCATTCTGTGTGTGGGACATTAAAACATGTATACATGCGTGCGTGCACGTGCGTGCGTGCGTATGCGTGTTTGCAAAGGGAGACGCACCACTCTTCCAAATACTTGTTACATCACGTTCTATCTCCCTCCCCCCCCCCCCCCCCCCCCCCCCCTCCATCTTCCCTCTATCTAACGCTTTTGTTCATTTTCAAAGCTCTCAACGCACACCCTAAGGGCGTCTCGGAAAAAGAAAAAAAACCACCACCAGCAAAAAAAACCTCTTTTCCCCACAAAATAAAAATAATGGGGTGGAAGGGAGGGAAAAAACCGCAGCAATAGCAAGCCAGCAAGGATAAATCTCTCTCTCTCTCTCTCTCTCTCTCCTCTCTCTCTCTCCCAGTTTTCGCTCTTTCCCGAAAATAATGAAGACGCTCTCTCTCCTCTCTCTCTCTCTCTCTCTCTCTCTCTCTCCTCTCTCTCTGTCAGATGAACAGAGACAAATTTACAAAACCGCTTACACACGGGGACTGGATGTTTTTAATAAATAAAAAAAAAAGCACTTATTCCATTATCCTCGATATAAAAGAATAAAATAAAATAAATGTCTCTATCTCTCTCTCAACCAGTTTTTGCTCTTTCCCAAAATAATGAAGACTATCTCCCTCCCCTCTCTCTCTCTCTCTCTCTCTCTCTCTCTCTCTCTCTCTCTCAGAGTTATCTCACAGAGAGAGCCAGAGAGAGCGAGAGAGAGAGAGAGTAGCCTACTGACACTCTCTTTCCCTGAACCAAGTTTTGTTGCAATCCTTCACGATACGCGAGCAGTCCTGAAAGAGATGATGAGTGAAGGAAGTGTGTGTGTGTGTGTGTGTGTGTGTGAGGGGGGTGGGGTGGAGGATGATGGTGGTGCTGAAGCAAAAACGATGGGTGGGGTGATGGGGAGAGGATGAGATGAGAAGACTGGTGTGTTAGAGGAAGAAAGAGGAGGGCAGGAGGAGAGAAAGCAGAGAGAAAATGAGACAGACAGACAGACAGACAAACAGACAGACATAGAGAGAGAAGGAGGGGGGGGGAAGGGAAGAAGA
>CM054143.1:55657103-55662103 GCA_028751875.1 Rapana venosa | reverse complement strand
ATGTATAATATCAACAAATACTGTTCTTGTATTTTTCATTATTATTATTGTATCATTATCATTGTTGTTCTCACTGTTATTATAATTGCATTATTATTATCATTATCATCATCATATCACTGTTATTATTATTATTATTAGTGGTAGTAGTAGTATCATCATCATTATTATTATTATTATTGACCTCATCAGTACCGTCATTATCATTATTGACACCGTCATTGTTGTTGCTATCATCATCATCGTCGTCGTCATCGTCGTCGTGTCATCATCATCATCATCATCATCAAAATGATTATCATTATTATCACCATCATTGTAGTCATCATTAATGTTAAAGTAATCATCAAGAATCACCATTATTATCTTTTTACCATGTATCACCTTTTTTCATTACATTAAATACATTATATACCCAGCAATAGCAGTACAAGTTAAAAAAAAATTCAAATATCGATCAGTCATAGTATAATTTGGCATACTGTAGTAGGCACACCTAGCCCTTGATTTCTTTCTTTCAGCCCCTGGAAACGATTCCTGGTGATTTACCACACAAAAATAGAGTGAGGGCAAAGGAGGGGGGGGGGGGGGGGGGGAGGGGGAGAGGAGAGGTTAATGAGGGGGTGGTAGAGGTAAATGGCTGAAAAGCTTTTTTTTCCTCTCACCCTTCCTTTTTTTTTTTTTTTAAATTATTACCCCCCCCCCCCCCCCCCCCCCCCCCCCCCCCCCCCCCCCCCCCCCCCCCCCCCCCACCACCACCACCACTTGGAAATTGGAAGGTGGAGTTATTTTTTTTTGGTTTGTTTTTTTTTTAGTGTGGGTGGTTTTTTTTGGTTTTCATCATAATTACCATTCTTACTGCTTTGTCTGAGTTGGGGTTAAAATGTGCTTTGTGGGGTGGCCTAGCTCGCTCGCTCCCTGTGTGAGAGTGTGTGAGTGCGTGTGTGTGGTGTGTGTGTGTGTGTGTGTGTTGTGTGTGTGTGTGGTGTGTGCATGCACACGTGCATGTGTGTACGTGTGCGTGTGTGTGGGTTATGGGTTTTTTAGGGTCTTGATCTTAGGCCTTTTTATTTTTCTAAATTCCACACAACAGTTCTAGATCTCTTCATTATATGTACAATACAATACACTTCCAATCTTGTCAGCGCTCTGGAGGTGTAAACTACCAACTGACCAATTTTTCTTAGCAGCAGTAGTAAAAACTGGCCACAGCAACAACAACAACAACAACAACAACAACAACAAAGCTGTGTACATGTATGTCAATGGTATCATTTTTTTTTCCCCCGAAGTCAGAATGCGGTTACCTTAATGGTGTGTAATCTTGAACGGTTGCGTACGCACAATCTCACCAGTGGTGAACCTCCAAGATCTAGCTGAGGGACACACACACACACACACAGTGTCACACACACACACACACACACACACACACACAGAGTCACACACACACAGTGACACACACAAGTCACACACACACAGTGACACACACACACACAGTCACACACACACACACACACACAGTCACACACACACAGTGACACACACACACACACACACACAGAGTCACACACAGTCACACACACACAGTCACACACACACACACAGTCACACACCAACACACACACACACACACACAGTCACACACACTACACAGTGACACACACACACACACACACACACGCACACAGTGACACACACACACACACACACACACACACACACACACACAGTGACACACACACACAGTGACCACACACACACACACACACACACACACAACCACACACACACACACACACAGCACACACACAGAGTGACACACACACACAGAGTGACACACACACACACACACACACACACACAGCACACACACATACACAGTGACACACACACCCCACACACACACACAACACACACACACACACAGTGACACACACACACAGTGACACACACACCACACAGTGACACATACACACACAGTGACACATACACACACACAGTGACACACACACACACACACACCACACACACAGTGACACATGTACACACACACAGTGACACTACACACACACACACAGTCACACACACAGTCACTACACACACACTCAGATGACACATACAACACACAGTGACACATACAACACACACACACAGTGACACATACACGATCATCAGTTGACACTACACACACACGTCACACAACAACAGTCACACAGTGACCATGTACCACCACAGTGAACATACACACACACACAGTGACACTACACACACAGTGACACAGTGACTGACACACACACACATCACAGTCACTCGACATGACACACAGTGACTACAACAACAGTGACATACACACAAGTGGACATAACTCACACTCATAGAGTCTTCTACACAAAACGTGACACTACACACGTGACACAAGCATCCATCACAAGTGGGACCATAGTGATACCAGCAACTCAACAACACAAGTCACAACCAAAATGTATCATTTTGTTTTTGGTTTATTTTGATCCTTTGGCAGACATATATGTAATCGTGCTACCTTAATGTATTCCTGTTTACTGTGGCTATAGAAGTGAATGAGTTGTGAGTGACTGTACATAGCAAGATCACATGTATGATCATGTATACTAGGTTGGTTGTGGTTTGATACATGTGTGTGTGTGTTGTGTGTGTGTGTGTGTGTGTGTGTGTGTGTGTGTGTGTGTGTGTGTGTGTGAGGTGTGAGGTGAGGTGTGATGTGGTGTGGTGTGGTGTGGTGTGATGGTGTGTTGTGTGTGTGTGTGTGTGTGTGTGTGTGTGTGTTGTGTGTGTGTGTGTGTGTGTGTGTGTGTGTGTGTGTGTGTGCAGATGTATGTGTGTAGTGTGTACACTGTGTGTATACTGTGTGTGTGTGTGTGTTTGGGTGAGTGTGTGTGTGAGGCTGTGTTGTGTTTACTCTGTATGTGGTGTGTGCTTAAGTATGCATGCATGTGTGTACTTTCTGGATGAGATGGTCTTATTTTCAGATAATTTTTCTCCTTAATTTATAGACCTGTATATTTGGCAGGGGGGGTTGGGTGGGGTTTTTTTTATCATTATCATTGACACATACTGACACAGACTGAATATCTAGAGTGAAACAAAATTTTATTCTCACTAACTCAGTATGTTCATAACTAAACAAATACTTGATAAAATCAATTTAAATTATGAGTTTTTTAGATGAGGCAATATGCTGAGGTCCCATGCATGCAACATGCATTTAGCAAACGTCAAAGAACCCAAGGCAACAAGAGAGTTGTCCCTGGCAAAAGAGCTATCTCATACTCAAAGAGAAACAATTTTAATACAGTTTGCAAGTTTACAGGAAAATTAATATTATAAAATATTAAAAAAAAGAATACAGGGTGTGCAGTTCTTGTGGCGACATACTCTCCCTATGGGGTGCAGCTTGAATTTCATGTAGAGAAATCTGCCATGACTGAAAGTGGTATTCAATTCATAAATTTCTTTAAAAAACCAGTTCTTTAAAAATAAAAATCTCCAGTTCAGGATTTCTAATTTCACAATAAACCTTATGTACAGTTAGTGGTTACACCTTGCCCCTCCCTCCCCCTACGCCGCCTAAACTTCCACCAAAATCCAATCACCTCTCTTCCTTTTCATTTTCTCAATTACACTACTAAGTACTTCTAATCAAACTGAAAACTGCAAACTACAAACTGCAAACATAGGTTTTACATACACACACACACACACACACACATACACACAACTGAACAATTTCAGTCTTTTCGCCACATAGAGCAACTTTAAGTTGAAATTAAAGTAGTACTAGAAGTGTACACACGCACACACGTGCGCGCGCACACACGACACACACTAAAAGCACTTGAAATCTCAATTTTATCAACAGCACTTAAGATCTCAATTCTTATAAACTGTTAGTGTTAAAAATAAAAACCCACTTCAGTTTAACAGCAATGAAATCAAATAGCAACAGCCTTTGACTTCTGACTCGGAAACACTTCAAAGATACCGTTTGACCTTGTTATCGAACAAAACACTTCAAAAATACCACTCAACCTCATTATCAGACAAAGCGGCATAACTCAAAATATTATTCCTCCTCTGCGAGATAGATACCATCATATATTTCATGCATTCATGATCACACTGTTGACAGACCCCCACCGACTATTTTCAATACTTACTTTCAGGTTCTAACCTAGTTATATTTCCATAATGATAATTTTTCCAGGACTGTGTCATCAAAATAAATGTCAAGGTAGCACTACTGGCAAAAACTAAAAATACCATTGATCACCACGTTTTGTCAAAACTGTAAACCCTCAAAAACTTCAGTGCAAGTCATTGTAGACCCGAAAAGTACAGGCCACCCATTACACTAAAGTCACATACTTGGTCGTACCAGTACCCTGGAATAAACAGATTTTTTTTTAAGTGCTATAACGATGTTTTGTTAAGTACTGTAAACCCTCAAAGACTTCAGAAGGTCAGTGCAAGTGATTTGTAGACCCTAAAAGTACAGGTCACCCAATATATGCAAAAGTCACATACTTGTTGTTCGTACTGTGGAATAAACAGATTAAAAAATATGTGCTTTCCATACCAGTCCACATGTACATGAATGTATGTATGTGTACATGTGAACAGGCTGAAACAACAGTGTAACCGAACAGGATTTTTCCCCTGCTTTTAATATTGCGATAAATTTTTCCTTGACCTTTGTCAGACGCACTGCACTCCAACAGTGCAAAACCAGCCCAGGAGCCCTCACCTTTCATTACAAACAAACCGCTAACACACACAGCCAAGTAAGAGGGGAAAAAATAAATTTCATCCTTCCAGACCTATTTTGTTTTAACAGCATCTTTTCTCAATAACAAATTCAAAATTCAAATTCATGCACATACTTAGGAAGGGAGGAAGCTGGGGAGGGGGGAGCGGGGGAGGGGGGGTGGAAGGCCGCTGTGCTGTCTGATCTCAACTTT
>CM054143.1:55624603-55652103 GCA_028751875.1 Rapana venosa | reverse complement strand
TCATTTCCATGACACTCACAAGCTTCTAGCAATTTATATGATTATATGATCTAGATGTTAAAACTGATTTCATAACAATGTCCTTATCCCTCCTTCCTAGGTCAGTCACCCCCCCCCCCCCCCCCCCATTCCCCTTTTCCCATTTTCCTCAACAGATAAGAGAATCACTGTCTAATCACTAATGACAAAGTTGGGTTGGTTTGGTTTTTTTAAAGCCATACATACAGGCCTTTTCTTTCACAAGGTCACTTACTCACTAAGCTCACTTGTAAATGATTCACAAATCTTCAGGTTACTAGATCAGAGATATATATGCTGGGAACTTTTTCGAGTCCTTGAACCCTTGAGTAGTGAGAGGAACATATATATATGTATACATGTTCAGCAACACGCCAACAGTCAGCTGTTGATCAATGTACCGCACAGTCTATGCCTGCTAATGCATGCATACAATATATATGCAGTCATGTGAATTGTGAGTCATAAAATGTGTACAATTACAAAAAAAAACCACATTCTCCTTCTTCTTTTTAACTCCTGCCAGCATCAAAATAATTTTGTAAGCTATACACTATACAGGCTAGCAGCATTTTTCAAATTTTAGGGTTTTAGTTGACTGAAAATGAAAGATATTTTTTCTGATGACTGAGACAGAATAAAGCTTCAGGGTCCTTTCTGTGGTTCCAGAATCAGAAAGGGTTTTTTAAAAAATAATTTACGATTTCAGATCCAAGTTTACAGTCTGGACACCCAATCAAACTCAAAGCACTGACCAGTATAAGCTCTAAACAGATGAAAAAATATTTCTGTGCAGTAAATTAATGACAGACAGGACAGACAACAGTGTGTGTGTGTGTGTGTGTGTGTGTGTGTGTGTGTGTGTGTGTTGTGTGTGTGTGTGTGTGTGTGTGTGTGTGTGTGGGTGTGTTGTGGTGTGCGAGTGTTTATAGATGTGTGTGGTGAGTGGGTTGTGGTGTGTGTTGTGTTGTGTGGTGTTATGTGTTTAGATCTGTGTGTGAGTGTGTTGGTGTTTGTGGTGTGTGTTGATGGTGTGTGTGTTGTTTTATGTGTGTGTGTGTGTGTGTGTGTTTTAGTGTTACGTTGGTGTGTGTGTTTGTGTGTGTGTGTTGTGTGTGATGGTGTGTGTGGTGTATGTGTGTGATGTGTTGTGTGTAGTTATGTACGGTTGGTGTGTGTGTGTGTGTGTGTTAATGTATTATGTGAGAGAGAAAGTATAAACAGAGAAAGCGATGTGTGTGTGCATAATAATGTGCATGTCCAATTGTCCATGCAATGGCAACTGGGGGGGTATGTGTACTACTAGCACACTGTGAATGAAAAGACAAAACAGTACATTATACAATTTAGTATTTACAGTGTTCAACTTCAAGTGCACACAAAAAAACCCATAAACGTATGCATAATGCATGCTAATAAAGGGAAACAAACTGGTAAGCTCCTCCTACCTGGTCAGCATTGTCCTGGCTGTTCTCCTCTGAGGCCGGCACAGAGGTCCAGTTGTACTTCCGCAACTCTTGCGGAACCCCCATGCGCTCGTATTCGGCATACTGGTGTGTCAGACTGAATGTGCAGGAGTCGCACGTCGCCACAGCCTCCCCTCCATCCAATACCAGAGCACCGCTCGGCGCCTTATGCTCCTTCAAAAAGTGGAACTTCTGAGCCTCCAGGGTTCGGATCTTGCGCCTGAGCACGTTCAGGCCACAGATGTAGCAGACAAATTCGCGGACCGAGTACTTCCTCAGCCAGCGGTTACTGTCAGCAGGGTTCTTCGACTCCTCAAACTCTTTCCACTGGCTGATGAGGCTGAAGAAGCAGTAGTTGCAGGAGATGACCGTGCCCTCGTCGGTCATCAGGTCACTGCCAGGGGCCGGGTCCTTGTTGGCCAGGAAAGGGAAGAAAGGCGGGGACTGGTTGCTGGAGGTGGACTTGGCCTCGTGGCGGACAGGGTAGGAAAAGAGGAGGTGGGTTTTGGCCAGCAGGCACTTCTCCCCACACAGAAAGCAGACTTTCTTGGGCAAGGTGGTGGCCTGCTGAAGAGGGTGGGGCACTGACGCCGTGGCAGTGGAAGGGGTAGAGCTGGGTGCCCCTCCACTGCTGCTGTTCAGGCCCGCGCCCCGGGGTAAGTCCGAGTGCTTGGGGTTCAAACCCGAAGAGGCCAGCTCAGACAGAACCATGGGGTTGGAGCTACTGCTGATGTCTCCGGTGACCGTGCGTGGGGTGTGCGGGGCGATGGCTAACAACCCATGAGCCGTGTGCGACGACAGCACTGGGCTTTTGCTGATCTGGATATTCAGGGGCTGGGTAATGTCGACCACGTCTGCACCACTGTCGCTCGACTTCTGTCGGCGGTGGCCTCGGGATTCCGTCGCAGCTATTCCATTTTTACTCTCGCTGCTTTTGCTTACTGCGGACGATCCAGTCGTCACGGGTAGCAGCGTGTACCGGCGATGCAGGAGCGGTACGCTCTCTTGTTCATAGTGCTTCCACTGGGCCTTCAGATTGCTGTTGCAGGACGTACACACCAGCACTGTGCCATCAGGGTTCAGGGGCTGAGCACCATGCGGCCGCCGCAGTTCACGGATAAACGGAAAATACATTGTCCATTTCTTATCCACAGGGGGGACTGTGTACAGCGGGATGATTTGATTCTGGGACTTCATCTGTCCACACAGATAGCATATCTCATCCACTCTCACTCTTGGCGTTTTCTGTTCAGTTACAGCTGAATTTGAACCATCTGGGAAATATTTATCTTTGATTTTGTACATTCTGGCACTCGATGGAGTGCATCCACGTTCGTAATTTATCCACTGCTGGTATGCTGACAAATAGCATCCTTCACAGACTCGGGTCAAACGCTCCTTGCTCAAGGGAACAGCTCCTTTCAAAGGAGTGATTTTTTCTAAGAATGGGAAGTATGGTTCGCTCGTGGACACACGAACACTGGACACAACTTTTGAGTTCATGACATACATTTCACAGCCACAGGTAAAGCAGACAATGAGATCTCTGAAGTTTGTGGTGTTGGATCTGTTGGAGGGTGGCCTGGCCGAGTCAGCAGAATTTTCTGTGACTTTGGTGGTCACAGTCAAGTCCAGAGCACCTTCTGGCTCCACAACAGCTCGATGGCGTGAAGAACGATGGCCATCCCCAACACTGCTCTGAGCTGCATGACGAGAAGCAGATCGCCCAGTAGATGTTCCTCCAGATCGGCCATCATGCACTGAATTGCTACCTGAATATCCTGCACCCTCACGATGTCCACTGGCAGCTCCTGAAAATCCTGCTGATCTGCGGTCATCAGGGGACAGAGGCGCTGTTGAACAGTTGTCATGGCAACTGGGCTGGTACTGCAGACCCATGACCTGCGCCATGTACTCTCCCTGCAGTTTCATCTCTGCACCAGTAAAAGTCAGTTCATCTGTCCGCTTCAACCAGTACAGGCGCTTGAGGGCAGGTGTTTTGCTACGTTCGTAAGTCTCCCATTGTTGTGTGAGGAAAGCATAGCAGACACGACAGCTGTCCACCATTCCCTCAGGACCTGGCAGACGGCAGCCTTTTGGAGGCTCATGGTGTTCCAGGAACGGGAAGTAAGGTCCTTGGTCTCGGGCCTTGCTGTGCAGACGCAGCTCAGCGCCGGGACTGCCACACACAAAACACACTCCACGACTGCCCGGCATTGTTCCTATCGGTACCTCTCTCTTCACCCTCTCTCCACCCTCCCTTCTCCTTTCACCAGTCTCACAGAAACCCCCAAGTCACAATGAGCAGCAAGCTGACATCAACAGGATTCTCACATCACTGGCACCAGCAACACGCAAACATTGAATATCGTTTCCAAAAGCGTCTGCACCTCCCTAGGCTAGTCAAAACACAAAGCCGGCGATTCGTGTTAGGAGCTCAGCAGTGTCAGTCTAGTACAAACACTGGCCTTGATAATGACAGTGGAAATAACCAAGCGACCGTGAACTGACACCGCGACCTAACACAGGCTAAAACAGATTTCTAATCGGGGTGCTGTTTTCATTGTTTGGTGTGCCAGCGCTCAAAGATTTCAACGAACAATGGCACCGTTCCATTGTCCCGATCGCAGACGATGACACACTTATAGAGAATGACAAATCACTGAAGTACAAGAGAAGACGCCACTGGAATAGACCTGCACTAGATAACATTCAAATTAAGCGCACAGTGGTGATCTGTGGGAAGAATCGAAGGGAATCCCCGCCGAGCTGGGTTAGGGATTCCGCCATCTTAGAACATCTGTTCATCCACGTTCCCACAATGCGTTCGAAACTAAACCGGAACATGTATAACATCTCGGAGTTTTCTTTTAGGCTCTTACAGGGATTGAATTAATATTTAATCCTACAACTTTTTCCAGTAGTCGCTTTGCATTGCTTAAGTTAATGACTGTAGAACTTCTTTTTATGTCTTTATTTTTCTTTGATAATACCCAGTTTTATTAGTCGATGATTTTGAAAAACTATTCGTAAAACATGTATGTATTCATCCTTCTCAGAACCTCAACGAAATCTGGTTTGCTCGTCTAATCACCTGTGTTTGCAGCTGAAAGACAGGTGCGGAAAAGCACACGCGAGACAAACTACGTCATACATTCCGGTATGTCTGCAACACACAGCGGGCGAGAAAGTGTACGATTAAAGAGGAAGATAAATTTTCCAACACGAATAGGCCCTATGTCATGTGTGACGTATAGCGGCCAAGGACAAACGAAGTTGTAAAGCGGCATAGTTGAATGTACACTTTGTACAACTTAGCCGCGTTTTGTTGCAGCAGAGAATCTTGATCGCGTGCTATATACTGGTTCAACAATTTTTTTTTAAAAGGGGGAGGGGGGGGGGGGGGATGTTGAAAGTGACGTCAAGGTTTTGGAAGATTAAGCTCAAATGTTCATTTTGTCGAAATAGCACGCACACCCTTTGTGGGTGATGGGTGTCATCGTGTGTGTATGAGTGCGCGCGCGTGCACTCAACCTGTGCAGGGGGAGGGGGAGGAGTTTGTGTGCAGACTGTTTAGCCTCTTCATCATAATGGATATAATTATTTACATGTGAAGTTTGTTGTTTAATTCTTTCAACAGGGGCAGGTAAAAGTGATGGATGGTCGATGATACAGGCCTGAAATCGGAGCGTTCCGCTGGGATTATAATACAATCACACCAACCTTTTTTTCTCTCTATTTTCTTTTAGCTGTATCATATTCTAATCACGACCGTCTTAAAAGTTCTTTATAATGTGTTTGCTTTTAGTATGTAGGTGCATGCACATGTGTGTGTGTGTGTGTGCGCGCGTGCAGTTGTTTTAAAAAGTAGATTGAAATTTAGCTTTCAATATGATTTTTGTGTTATTTTCGTGCGTGCATGCGTGTGTGTGTGTGTGTGTTTCCCGGATGTTTTATTGATGTCCATATTTCGTTGATTGTTTCAATGTATGTATGTTCACACTGACAGACTACAAGACAAGGCTTTGTCTAAAATGTTCAACCTTGCGAATTACAGACCCATTCCTACATTGTGTCTTTTAATCTTTGTCTTGTGTCTCCCTCGGTGTTTCAGTTTTCCCATCAAGATTCAAGATTTATTTTATTTTTTTAAAACTAGGGAAGGGGGTGGGGGCATGAACTTTAACAATACCACAACTTGCAGATGTGTGGTATCAAAAGGCTATCTGCCTCAATGTATAAAATAAACAGATCAAAAATAAAATTTTAAGATATTACCGGTCGGTGTCTGTCTCAAAGTGTGACAGGCACGTGTCTGTATTAAAAGGTATCCCTACTAACCTATAATATGGTCGTAGGGGAGTGAGGCATCAGAAACCTCAACTTCTCAAGGGGCCAGTATATTGAGGGCGGCGCCCATCTCCTCTCCCTCGCTGCTTTGCCTTCCCTGACCCTAAAGAGGCAAGTACGTATTTACAGCTGGGTGAACTGGGAGACTGCACAGAAGCCAAGATGCTCAAACAGTCACCCATCCAGATGGTAACCACGCTCGATGCTGCTTAGCCTTAGCTGGGGGAAAGTGAGTGCTCTGACCACTGAGCTATCCCGTCCTGTCTGTATTGCTGCATATAATAATAGCCAATCGTGGTCATAGGGAAAGATGGGGAAGTGGACAGGCATAACGGATCAGTAGTTATCTTTTGACAATCGCGCAAAAACAGAGTGGGGGAGACGGGTGGGGCGCTTAACTTACGTAAATTCAGGCAAGGTTGCTTGTTTAATTTTCATGTGTGTGTGTGTGTGTGTGTGTCTTATTCCTTTATATCGAGGATAATAGAATAAACGTTCATGTGCTCTTTTTTTTTTATTATACATCCAGTCTCCGTCTGTATGCGGTTTTGTCAGTTTTGTCGTCTGTTAACACAGACCACAATGATCTGTTCTTTCAAAAAGTGGAACAGGTTTTAACGTATGTGCAGGATGTTCTGCGAGCGTTCGCACACGGGACCTGGGTTTATAGTCTCATCCGAAGGACTTAAGTGGGGAGTGGAGTTGGCACTGATATTAACTCCAGGGGAAAATATCCTCTTGAACGGGATTTGAACCCGGGTCAACAGATCGCGAGCGCAATGTGCAACATTCTGTGTGTTGTGTGTGTGTGTGTGTGTGTGTGTGTGTGTGTGTGTGTGTGTGTGTGTGTGTGTGTGTGTGTGTGTTGTTGTTGTTGTTGTTGTTGTTGTTGTTGTTGTTCATTCAGTAAATGAATCTTGGCTGAGGAGAGGGGAGGGAAGGGTCATTCTTCCTGATTTTGTAGCATGGTAGGCCGAATCGTAGGGCTTGAGTTTCAATGACCAGAGACTACTATCCCTAACCAGTATGAATGAAGCAACGATCATTGAAATCTTTACACGAATATATGAATAAATAAATAACTAAATAAATATTTTCATAGTCCTCACCTGAAGGAATGTGTGTTACGGTTGCAAGAACACGGTGAGATCACTATAATACTAACAGGTAATGAAATAAAAGCTTACATATACGAATGAACTATAAACAAACATAATTAAAACACCACACTCAGGGGAAAAAAAGAAAAAAAAACTTCTAAAGCCAGAGTATGGCTGCCTATATGGCGAGGTACTTGAAAAGAATCATACAGGCAAACTTCTCTCACAGTGTGTACAAATAATCTGACAGTGATTCTCAGGTGGTATGCGGGAGACAAAATACATACTCTGGTGTCCCCACGGCCTTAAAGATGTTACACTGGGCAACGCCCAACAAAAAACAACAACAACAACAACAACAGCAACATCAAAAGTCCGTTTCCGGCGATCAAAGTCAGCATCATCAGGACAACTGCTTGCTTGAGCATCTGTGGCACCATCACCAACATTCCATATTAGATCAACGTCATACCGGTCACCAAGAAGGAAGGTGGCAGGATGGTTAAGACGTTCACCTGCCTAAACTGTGAGGTTCTCGGTTCGATTCCCAGCCTTGCCCTTTCTTTCCAATTGGACGAGAAAATCGAACTTAAGGTCTGTCCTTCGGATATGACAATAAACCGAGGCCCCGTGTGTGAATGCACGCAGAGCACCATGCCCACACGTTAAAAACTCATTCCACCTTCGGGAAGAGTAGGCCATTTCGTGCCGGTAGGAATTGGATGACAATTATATTTTTATAAAAACAAACTATGCACACAGATGTCGTGTTTAGACACCATCCCCGAAGTTGGAATGCAGCTACCTAAGTGAGGTGGGGGAGGACGGTCACATACGCAGAAGTCTCACCATTGGTGGTGAACCTCAGAGCTGTAGCCGAGAAACGAGAATATGTAAAACAAAACAAAAAAGATAATCATAACGATTATCACCAAAACCTCTGGTTGAGCCTTTGGAATGATCATGGTCATGAATCTTCACTACAACCCCATGCTGGGTCACTTTGCATCATCAATGATCACCATGACCACATCAGTTTCAGGGCATTGGCATCATAGTCACCACTGACAGAGAGTCCATCGCGGGTCAAATACATCATCATCACCCAAAGGTCCCCATGTTGCCTCAGTGATCATCATCGTCAGGACCTTGTCATGTTGGGCTACTGGCAGCAGCAGCAGCAGCAGTCACAATATTACCTAAAATCTATGTTGAGCTACTGGCACTATCATTGTGTCTGTCATCTTCAGCATTTTCTTCTCATTCATTATCACCAAAATTCCATTTTGTGCTACTGCCACTATCATTGTGCCTGTCATCTTCAGCATTTTCTATTATCATTATCATTATCACCAAAATTCCATGTTGAACTACTGGCACATTCTTTGTTGTTGTCGTCTTCATCTTCAACAACATCATCGTCGTCGCCATCATCATCATCATCATCATCATCCCCTTCTAGACTGTTGGCATCATGATCTGGATTCCTTGTCAGGCTGTCTTAGCATCAGCAGTTTCATTTCTTGATCACTGTTCTTCAACTATCCAAAACCCAGCAGTCCTGCAGGTAGTGTTTCAAACAATATTTATGAACAACAACAAATAAAAAATTAATAAATTCATTGTGATTCGTTCGAGTCGAGAGACATGCGTTCATGTGCAATCAGACATCACCTGGTGTACACTGGACGTCAGCAGTGCCTTTCAAAAAACCGCATAAAAATGTATATTTAAGGTTGGAAAACCATGATTTCCAATCAATTATCAATACTCAAAGAGACACCAACTGACCATAGAAAGTTAGTCCTTACATAACGCATACAGACTACTGAACTAGTGCACATACATTTGTTAAGATGCGCCAGCTGTGCCTAAATGATTTTCTGCGATGTCAAATGCTATAAAACCATTCATCTTACGTGAATTTACCAGTTATTTTACGTTCCATGGTAACTCGAAACGTGCTATAGATATATACACACAACTGAAACCGCAGTCGATCGACACAATGACACAGACGGAAGTGACGACTTAGATGCGGGGGGTATTCCTTTCCGAAAGCGATGCAGCAAGTAGCCCACAAATATTCATTCTATTTCAAGGAGAGCTGCAGGCTTTATCTGCGGCAGACAAAGAGCCTTGTAGGGACTGCTCGATCAGTCAAGGCCTTTGCAGCTCTCGGGGGTCGCAACTTGGGGAAAAACCACAGAGAAGGTTATCTTGAAACTGTGTCAAGATTTAGCATTGCTGACGTACCTACGTGCCGCTAAGCAAAAAGGTGCTGCATGCTCCAACTTTGGACTTGAATCATGTCTGAGATCTTTTCAATGAGGATCGATAGCTCCTGAGTGGAGTGTACGTACTACTAGCTAAAAAGAGAACAAAAGAGTCTTAATGATCATGCTGTAATCGAAGCAAATAGCCTGTGGGGAGCTGTCCTTTTTCTTAATGAACAAATTATTGCAAGGTAGGATAGGGTAGGGAAGAATTAGGTGTAAGGTCAGATAGGGAAGTTATGATATGGACTGGTATTTTAATCCGATAGTATTGTCTCGTATCGTATGGTATTGTATTGTACCGTAATGTACAGTTTTTGCCCATCAGTATCATATTTTTCTACCTGAAATTCAGATTCATCCTCCATGGGATGGTGTGCCGCAATTGCGTTCTGCGCCTTTTTTTTTTTCTTTCTTTCTTTTTTTTTTTTTGAAGAAAGGTGTGTGTGTGGGGGGGGGGGGGGGGGGGGGGGATTGTGTGCAAACAAACAAACAACAAAACAAAAAACCTTGAAATCCAGGCAATAAAAGATTGACCCTCACAAAATATTCTTTTGAAGTTATTGTTGGGCATTTCCCAGCTTAACATTCTGGGAGGTCACCTAGAATGTGTACTGCATTTCACTCATCTCAAACTGAAATTACTGTGAGACCGTTATTGGATGATGGGTGGCCTAGAGGTAATGCACCTGCCTAGAAAGCGGAAAGTCCGGGTTCGAAATGTGATTCGATCCCCATTTGTGCCCGAAACTTTTCCTCCTTCCACTAGACCGTGAGTGGTGATCTGGGTTCTAGCCTTTCCGATGAGCCGCTAAACCGAGGTTCCGTGTGTAACACGCATTTAGCGCACGTAAAAGAACCCTTAGCAACAAGAGAGTTGTCCCTGGCTAAAATCTACAGGAAAACCTCCACTCTGATAGGGAAACATTGCAAACAAGAAAAGATGGCGCTGCTCTTGTGGCGACGCGATGCACTCTACCCGTGAAGAGCAACCCGAATTCCACGCAGAGAACTCTGCCGTGACTTAAGAGTGGTACACAATACAATGTCGGTTCCTGAGAGATGACTGGCTAAAGGTTGCATCTCATGGCCTGTTGCTTTGTAATTTAGCTCCTTTAGGCAAAGAAGACTCCAGCCTGACATGGGAAGAGGCCAAGACCCTTGCCAGAGACAGGAGAAGGTGGAGGGACGCTGTATAGGTCCTATGCTCCGCTAGGAGCTATAAGGGCTAAGAAGAAGAATAAGGCAAAGAAGAATAATTATGCCTGCTGTGTGAACGTTAACCATCTTGCTTCATTCATTACTCTGAAATTACTCTGAATTTCGAGGAGCTTTGTTGTTGTTGTCGTTGAAGTTGTTGAAGTTGTTGTTGTTGTTGTTTTAAAAGTGCATTGTACCGTTGCTCGCAGGGCAGGCCTAGGTTATAGTCTCACCCCCCCCCCCCCCCCCTTCAAGGTCTAGTGGAATGATTGGGGGAGGGGGAAGGGGGTGGAGGAAGGAGGGAGGGAGGCGCAGGCGGTATCTTACCATTGGTGAACCTCAGAGCTCTGCCTTGTCACTTTCCTCCTTCAAACACACACACACACACACACACACACACACTACTGAGCAAAGAAGCAGATGAGAACCTTTCCAAACAGAAGTTCCATGCCTTGCCGTTCATTGATCATATAATACAGCCAACTCGTCACCTGACATGCACACATACAAGTAACACGCCGAGAGGAAAATGTGCAGATATTATTTAATAATGCATACTCTATCTAAAGTCTCTTTCATAGCCGACCATGTAAATATTGCTGTTGCACTGGAACACAAAATATTGCGGCAGTTGTTGTTGTTGTTGTGGCGGGGCGTTTCCCAGCTTAACTCCCTGAGGGTCACCTATTTTGTGACCTCTGTTTCATTCACCACACGTGGGAATCAGGTGGCAGAACGGTTTAGACCTTCACCTGTCCTATAACAAGTAAACCGTGAGGCTCTGGGTTCGATTCCCAAGCCGTTCTCTTTCTCTCTAGTTTGACGGGGGAAATCGAACTGGATGTCAAGTCCTTCGGAGGAGGAGACTCTAAACTAGCCGAGCCCTGTGCTTAGGGACTTGTGCACGCCCAAAGAACCCGCGACATTTATTCCCGAAGTCGGAATGCGGCTACCTACATGGCGGGCAAAAAACGGTCGCGTACATAAAATCTCAGCATTGGTGACCCTGGGAGCTGTAGGTGAGGAACAACCCACAAACTAAACAAAACAGGAATGCCAACTGTATTTATTCCCTAAGTCGGAATGCAATTACTTTAGCCCTGAGGGCAAAAATGGATGTATTCGCAACAACAAAAAAACCTCACCATTTTTTTCCCGGAGGGGGGTGAGGGTGGGGGGATGGAGAACCTCGGAGCTCTAGCTGAAGAAGAACAACAACAAAAAAACCCAACAACAACAACAAAACAAATAAACATACTCCCACCCCCCAAAAAAACCAACCAACCAAACAAAACGCTGTGGGACCTAAGTACGCAGTAAGTACACAGAGTTTGAGAATTTGGGCATAGGGTTTCTTGTTTGTTTGTTTTCTTTAAAAAAATATTATTATAATTTTAAGTACCTCGCCATATAAGCAGCTATACTCCAACTTCCGAAGATGTTTTTCCCCATTAAAGGATAGTGGAGATTGTATTGTATGTTAATAGCTCCTCATGGCTGAAGGCAATTTTCAACATAACATGTTTAAAGCCTAACAAATATTTCAATGAAGGTCTTGACGCTCTACTTACATCAGTAACTCTTTCTTTCTTACTTTTGCTGCTGCTGCTGTTGTTGTTGTTGTTGTTGTTGTTGTTGTTGGGTTCCTCAGTTAGCACTCTGTTTTGCCAGTGGTGAGATTTTGTGTGTGTGTGTGTGACCGTTTTCGCCCACCATGAAGGTATCCGCATTCCGACCTTGAGAATAATGTCTAAACATAACACCAGTATGCATACTTTTTTTTCCATTTATATAATTATATATATATATATATATAATTTTTTGGCCATCTGTTCTTACCGGCACGAATGGCCTAACTCTTCTGAAAGGCAAAACAGGTTTTAAAGTAATAATAATAATAATAATAATAATAATAATAATAATAATAAATGGAATATATATAGCGCTGTATCTTGCAAATAATATTTATGCACAAGATGCCGACGCACACGGGGCCTCATTTTATCAACTCGTCCAAAATGCTTTTGGTGGAAGTGGAGTCAGTACTGATGTTAACGGGGGGGGGGGGGGGGGGGGGGGGGGGGGGGGGGGGCTCGAACCCGGACTCGAACCAGGCTGTCAAATCGTGAGCGCAAATCTCTTATTACTAGGCCATCCCGCCCCCACCTCAGCAAGTGTACAAAAGCAGTTTTAGTCTGGGTCAGGGCTTAAATGTAGAACGCCCTAATTCGCTATTATATTTTTTTGTTATCCGCCTTTTTTGGCCCAGATAAACACAGGGGGGGGAGGGGGGGGGGGGGGGGGGCGTAGCCTAATAAGAGCTCTGCGCTCGTGATCTGACGGCCCGGGATCGAGCCATTCTGGTTTTAGGGGATGCCCCCTGTGGAGTTAACATCTTACCTTTACCTTTTTACCTGTGGAGTTAACATCAGTACTGACTCCATTCCCCCCAAAGTTCCGCGGGTGAGACTTAAAAACCAAGGCCCCGTGAGCGAATGCTCGGAAAACATGTTGAGCACACGTTAAAAACCCGTTCCTCCTTTTGGAAGAGTAGACCATTAATTGCTGGTAGGAGCAGATGACAGCTTAACCCCCCCTTCCCCCACCCCATGCAAACAAACAAACCCCCAAAAAGCATGCATTCAGGTATGGTGTTTGGACACTGAAATCGGATTGGGGTTAGGCCTACTTTGATTATGGGTAAAAACGGTCGCATACGCAAAATCACATAAGCACGTTAAAGATCCCGTATTTCATGTCAGTCTTCGGCGGGTTACGGAAACACGAACCTACCCAGCATACATCCCCGAAGTCGGAATGTGGCTACCTTCATGGTGGGCAAAAAAAAAGGTCGCCTACGCAAAATCTCATCATTGGTGAACCTCGGAGCTCTAGCCGAGGAACGGAAAACAAAGTTATAATTATATGCTTACCAGCCTGGCCAAAAAAAAAAAAAAAAAGAAAAAAAAAAAAAAAGGGGGAGGGGGGTGGGGGGGGTTGGAAGAAGAGGAAGAAGGAAAAAAAGCGTTTTAGGGACCATCATTTAGTTTCTTGTTAGCTTGTTTTCTTGTTGTTGTTGTTTCTTATACATTTTGTTCAGTTTTTATATTTTTTGTGTGTACTGTTTTCTTTGACCATTTTGTTTTGGTTTTGGTTGGTTGATTAGTTTGTTTGTTCGCTTGTTTGCTTATTGTTTGGTATGTCTCTTCAGGTTCCGGTTCAGTGGGTTATGGCGGCCTGGCGATGAACAAAGTGTAGAGGTTGGAATGTCATCTGGCGGGTTAACTTTTTGTGTACCTTCGAATCACGCCCTACCCCCCTCCCTCCCTCCCATCCTCTCTCTCTCTCTCTCTTTGCTTTTGATCGGATGGTAACTTCGGAGTTTCGCTCCTTCAAGTTGTCATTAGTGTGACCTTTTGAAAGAAAGAAAAACAAAAAAACCCCAACATCAACATCAACACATTCTTCTTCTTCTTCTTCGTCTCCCCCTCCTCCTCCTCATTAATATAATTATTATTATTATTATTACTAGTAGTAGTAGTAGTAGGAGGAGGAGGAGGAGGAGGAGGAGCAGCAGCAGCAGCAGCAGCAGCAGTAGTAGTTGTTGTTGTTGTGGTGGTGGTTGTGGTGGTTTTGGTGATGGTAGTATTAGCAGCAGCACCAGCAGCAGCAGCAGCAGCAGCAGCAGCAGCAGCAGCAATAGTAGTAGTGCTACTCGTAAGGGGACGGGATAGCCTAGTTAGAACATTGCGCTCGCAATCTGACGACCTGGGTTCGATTCCCATTCAAGGGGATATTTTCCCCTGGAGTTAACATCAGTGCCGACTCCACTTTCCCCAAAAGTCCGGATGAGACTATAAACCGAGGTCCCGTGTGGGAACGCACGCAGAACATCTTGCGCACACGTTAAAACCCGTTCCGCTTTTCGTAAGAGTAGGCCATTGTGTGCCGGTGGGAACGGATGACAAAATGTACAAAACTGCAAAAAAGCACACAAGTGCTTATTCCATTATCCTCGATATAAAAATAAATAAATAAAAGAAAAGTTGTTCAATGTTGTTGTCATGATGGCGATAGTAGTGATGGTGGTAGAGGGGTAGGCCTAATGATGATGATGATGGTGATGATGATGATGATGACTATGAATAATGATTGCTGTTATATCATGGACGTTGTTAAAGATTTTTTTTTTTAATCTACTTTTATTCTATGGACCGTTTCATGAAACCTTAGAAACTATTCTATGTAAGTTTTAATAGTTTGATGCTTTTATTGCTTTTGCTAAAGATCTTTTTCCTTATAAAGAAGAAGAAGAAGAAGATATATACGGTTGATCTTTGTAGTCATCTTATTTCTTGAATCTGTTGTATTTTGATTACATTTACCGATGGGGGAGGTGTGTGTGTGTGTGTGTGTGTGTGTGTGGCATACGTGGAAAAAAAATCTCACCAATTGGTAAACCTCGGAGCTCTAGCCAAGGAACGAAACCAAAAACAAAACCATAAAAAGCACCCCGATATGCCAATTCTACGATGTGTTTTTGTGTCAGTGTGTTGAGAGAAGAGACTAACTGAAGGCAGGCAGGCAGGCAGGCAGGCAGGCAGGCAGGCATGCACGCACGCACAGCACACACACAATGAGAGATGAGAGGAGAGAGAGGGAGAGAGATGGAGGATGGGAGTGAGAGTGAGAGAGAGAGACAGACAGACAGACAGACAGACAGGACAGACAGAAGACAGACAAGACAGAGAGAGTATAATTATGCATGTATGCACGCTTGCGTGCATGAGTACAGTTTCGTGTTTTAATTTAATTAATTAAAAAAAATTATTTTATATCGAGGATAATGGAATAAGCACTTATGTGCTTTTTTACATCCGGTCCCCGTGTGTATGCGGATTTGTCAAATCCGTCATCTGTTCCCACCGGGACACAATGGCCTACTCTTAGGAAAAGCGGAACAGGATTTAACGTGTGCGCAAGATGCTGTGCGTGCGTTCGCACACGGGACCTCGGTTCCTCGGTTGAGACTTGTGTGTGTGTGTGTGTGTGTGTGTGTGTGCGTGCGTGCGTGCGTGCGTGTGTGTGTGTGTGTGTGTGTGTGTGTGTGTGTGTGTGTGCGCGTGCGCGTGTGTGTGTGTGTGTATGTGTGTGTGTGTGTGCGTGATAGGGCCTAGGGAGCGTTCACTGAGAAACCAAGGGAAAAGAAAGAGTGGGTGGAGCTGAGCATCTGTACTGCACGCTGGCACAGATATGTCCTTTGTTTGTGTGTGTATGTGTGTGTGTGTGTGGTGTGTGTGTGTGTGACAGATATGTCTGTGTGTGTGTGTGTGTGTGTGTGTGTGTGTGTGTGTGTGTGTGAGTATTGTGTGTATGTGTGTGTGTGTGTGTGTGTGTTGTGTGTGTGTTTGTGTGTGACAGATATGTCTCTGTGTGTGTGTGGTGTGTGTGTGTGTGTGTGTGTGTGTGTGTGTGTGTGTGTGTGTGTGTGTGTGTGTGACAGATATGTCCTGTGTGTGTGTGTGTGTGTGTGTGTGTGTGTGTATGTGTGTGTGTGTGTGGTGTGGTGTGTGACAAAGAACATATACTTCTTTCTAGGCCCCTATCTGTGGACAGAAAGAGAAAACTACGATAGGCCTAGGCTACAGTTTCAGCTTACACATGTGCTCGTATTTCATGTTCAGTCGGTTGTGCGCGGCTGCGTGCCTGCTGCGTGCGTGGTGTGTGTTGTGTGTGTGTGTGTGTGTGTGTGTGTGCGTGCGTGCGTGCGCGCTGTGTGTGTGTGTGTGTGTGTGTGTGTGCGCGCGCGGCTGTGTGTGTGTGTGTGTGTGTGTGTGTGTGTTGTTTTATTTTGTTTTTCTCTTTTATTTCGAGGATAATGGAACACGCACCCATGTGCTTAAATTTTTTTTGTTTTTGTTTACATCCAATCCCTGGGTAAATTTTGTTAACTCTGTGTGTGTGTGTGTGTGTGTGTGTGTGTGTGTGCGTGCGTGGGGGCGCGCTCGCGCGCCTGCATGCGTGCGTGCGTGCGTGTGTGCACATGAGTTTGTTCAGTTGTGTAATACGAAACAAATCAGTATTAATTGCGTAATTTCTGCAGTACTGAGCGTTTTATAAGAAAGTGGTATATTCATTTTCTAAACGATTCCTATCACGAAGAGTGCAAAGTCTATTATCATGGTGTACGTTTACACGACTTTTTTTAATTAAATTTTTTTTTTAAACTGGTGGCAAGTTATTATTACTGTAGTTCTGAATTTTTAATATCAAGAGGTTATAACACAAAGGGAGAATGACTAGATATGTCTTGTCTTGTTTGTTTGGGTCACGTCCGTGTTAGTTTAACAAAGTGAAATTGTTGGCTTTCCTGCTATATGGATGCTGAGTTTGCTATAGGCCTACATTGTTTTTGTTTGCATATAACTGTGCGTAAAGCACAGATATTGAAAAGAAAAGCTTTTCAAATGTTCAGTCTATTTTCATTAAATACCTACTCCATTTTGCATAGACGATATACCCCCCCCCCCCCCCCCCCCCTCACAATATATCTATCTGTCCCGTAGTCTGACGACTGTGGGGGCACTCTCAAAGACTCAACAACCAGTTCCCTCCATTCCTCTCTCTGTTCTGCCTTTCTCAGGGTTTTGTTGAGTTCTAGGCCTGTCCATTCACTGATGTTATCCTCCCAGCTCTTCCTTGGTCATCCTCTTCTTCTTCCTCCTTGGACAGTGCCTTGTAAAACTGTCTTTGCAAGTCCTTTGGATCTTGTGACATGCCCATACCATTTAAGTTTACGCTTTTTCACGATCGTTTGAAGGTTCTCATAGGGTCCAATGGTTTGCTGGATTCTGTTATGCACGCTTTCGTTGCTTATGTGGTCTTTGTAGGAGATGCCAAGGAGTCTCCGAAAGCATCTCATCTCCACCGCCTGTACTCTTCTCTCCAAATCTGCAGTCAGGGTCCATGATTCACAGGCATACTGAAATATGGATATGACAAGGGAGCGCATTAGTCTGATCTTGGAGATAAGTGAGATATTTTTTATCTCTCCAGATGGTGTTTAGTTTTGACAGTGCTGTTATTGTCTGTGCAGTCCTGCATACTACTTCTGGCTTGGATCCCTGGTCTGATACAATGGCTCCCAGGTACTTGAAGCTTTGAACTGTTTCCAGCTTCTGGTCATTAACCCTGATATCAGTGCTAATGCCATTGGTGTCATCAGTTTGGTCTTCTCTGCACTGATTTCCATGCCGTATGTTTTGGAGGCCTTATTCAGGTGTTCTGTTAGGCTGGCGAGCTCTTATTCTGATCCTGCTATTCCATCAATGTCATCTGCGAAGCGGAGGTTTGTGATCGTTCTGCCACAAATGCTGACTATATATATATATATAATATATATATATATATATATATATATATTTATATTATATATTATATATATATATATATATCTGTGTGTGTGTGTGTGTGTGTGTGTGTGTGTGTGTGTGTGTGTGATTTGATCACTGAGACATTTTGTCAGCATTTGAAGCATGATGTTATTATTTATATTATTTTAAATATTCCGGTGGACATAGGTCTACAATTTATGGCAGAAAGTAACAATTTTAGCCACTTGCTTATGATATTTTATATACAAAAGCCCTCACTCCGAAAGATTATCTGGCCTCACCCCACCCCAGCACAGTGTCCAAGGAGCTCACGGCGACTTTGAGGACCTGCAGCATACTGCCGTCTTATCAAAGACTGAGTTTTCCATCTGATGAACACAAAAGAAAAAACCCAACCAAACAGAGGTGGCATGCTTTATCATATAAGGTGCAGTTCAGATATTTTTCTTTGATCATAAGTTTGCAGTGTGATGAATCAGATTTTTTTTAAAAAGCAGTTATAATCCATCTTAAAATACTGGCAGCACATTCTGGCATACATTGAATGAATTTAGCTGGCACGAAATAGGCAGCTGAAGTTGTCTACTCTTTCTTACTAGTTCCATCATTGATTATCTAGCCTGGTAATTTTAGTTTCTTTGCAGCAACACTTGACTTTCCATTGAAGTTGAAGGTCAGTCCCAAATAATAAAACAATATTAAAAAAATTAATATCAACGTCAGGAGTGTGAAGTAGAAGGGAGATAGCTTGACCCTTTCAAAGCAATCGTCCGTGTGGTAGTAGGCTCCCTTCTATTTACACACTATTGTTAGATTTTATTTTTAGTCAGCTGTTTCTTTTCCGGGGAAAGTATGTTTTTTTGTAGATGCAAATAAAGCATTTTGATTACCATTTTTGGTAATTTTTTGTAATTCAAACAAGCATCACCAAATTCTATTCAAAGTGTTTCATATGGATACGTAACTGATCACAAACGAACAATGGGGAATAACTTTACTTTTTTCTGCGGAACTTGATGAGGCTGCATCAACACCAAACCAAGCCCAGTAATGCAGAAATCGTTGACCACTGAAGTGAACATTTTCATTGAAATGACAACTTTCCTGACTTTTGGATAGTATTGTTGCGGTAAAGTGAGTATTGATGTACGAAATGTTTCGGATATTGTTTGTTATAATTAACCTTTATGTTATGAAAAGGCTGTTCTCGAAGGCAACTTGGATCTTGAGATAACCCAGTCTTGCTGACTGAAGAAGGAAATGTGGGAAGGGCCTCAGGAGATCAGAATGTGTGATACTTATATAAGCTTAAGTAATTGTTGATATATTAAAAAGTAACAAGATAGAATTAATACAACAAATCATCATGCTAGTTCTGAGTCTCACTCCCAGAAGCCAGCTAACAAAAACTTGGAACAAATTGATACCCATTTATCATCGTGGTATGTCGTTATGACAGCAGTGTTGTGTGTTTTACTTTAGATAATAATTAATATTATGTATAAATAAATTTTTGAGGATGCATGACAGCCCCAATCTGAATCATAATGCCCATTTAACTAACTACATCTTTTTAGGTGTGTGGGGATGTCTTTCCAATTTGTGTAACTGTAAGGAAATGGAGAAATAAGAGAAACAAGTTAATTCAAGCATTGATTATTACACTTGTAAATGATTTATTTCAAACTCAGTGTCTCTTTAGTTCTTCTTCATGTTAGTTTGTGGTTTTGACTTGAGTATGTTCAAATTGATTTACAATTTAAAAAAAATGTTATGTTCAGCACTCACATAATTATTATGAAAACCTGTACACATTTTAATATGATTTTATGTTACAAACAAACAAATTGAACTCTTAGTATTCTTTAAACAGAACTTCACTTGAATTTGCAATTTGAATCCAAGGTGGATTTGTTAATGAATAAATAATTTTAAAATTATATAACCATATAGGCATATAGTATATATACTATATATTTCTGCAGAAGAGTGGTTATGTGTAAAATTTTTGTTATTATTTTACATATATATATGTATAAGTAAAAAAAAAATTAAGCAGTTATTGAAAAAAATCTGGGACAAAAGTTTATGTTTAAAAAGTGTATGTGTGCCACTTGTGTGTGTGTGTAGAAAGTGTGTGTGCTTGTACAAGCTGGCAGGCACATGATATAGTGTGTTCGCGCATGCATGTGTGTGTGTGTGTACAATAGTATTTCTAGCATGCATAGTCTAGCTTATTGGATGTTCAACTGACATAAATCCAACCTTGGCTTTGATTGATCAAGCAGCTAAAGCTCTTGGTGACATGCCTGTAAATTGTAGAGCTTTCCCCAGGGGTTTCTTAAGATATAATGTATTCTTGCTCACTCATTGCACAACCTAGTATAACCACTTTGTTTGAGACCATAACATCATACAGGATAAGGAGATTTGCCTTTGCTGGCTTTACACCTTTAGTTTAGTTTTTGGCTTTTAAATTATTTTTTTTGTAAAAGTCTTAGCATGCTAGGGAATTTTCTCCCAAACTAGATCTGGTGTGATTTCCTGTGGGGATGTCAGGGGCCTGTCAGTGTCACTGTGTTAGCATAAATTTAGCATCCCCATCTTCTGGACATTCTGTGCTAGGAATTCCTTTTTCCTGTCCCACTCTTTGTTTCTGCCATGTTCATTTTCTTCCAGTTACCACCTTCTTGTGTGCATTCTACCTTCTTGGTCCATTCTCCTGCCTTTTTCTTTTCCATAACTTTAGACTTAAAGTTAATAACAATTCTCTCCCACTCTAAATTTGGATGTATTGGGCCTGACAGGTGTTTAACTGAAGTTAACAGCAGAGCAACACATTTTCACTCATGAATGACTCATACAACAGACAACAATAGTTGCTGTCTGAACGTTTGACGAAGTAGAAGAAGAAAGGCTTTATTCTTTTAACAACAACAACAACAAAACCAAACTAACATCGAAACCCCAAAACCAACAAACCAAAAAATCTGGATCAATTAAAATGTAAAATCTGAGGTTAAACTACAATATTTAATAAATTTTATGAAAGAAGGGCAAGTGGACAATTTTTACAAGTAAGTTGTTTTATTCTGATGTATTCAATACATGTGTAAATTCTGTGGTCCAGACAAAAAAAGAAAAAGGATTTTCACAGGGTTGAGACTGGTGACTGATGCTCCAGAACTGTGCATATGGTCCTAGAGGCTACCTTACCAAATTGGCAGCTGTATTTTGACTTCAGGGGAAGCTACTAATAACAGAAGATGATTTATTTTCCAAGAAAATATTTAACTTAAGTGGAAACCATGAGAGAGTAGAAGATGTGTGATGTATTTTGTGCGTTTACTCTCCAGCTAGTGTGCCACTTATATACTGAAACACTGACAGTAAGTTGTAATAATTTAAATAGATCTTCTAGTACTGTGGCAGCTGTTGGGCCATTTCATTGAACTGGTATCAAGTTAATGAAGCAGACTTCTGTTGGAGGCAGGATAGCCTAGTGGTCAGAACTTAGAGTGCTGCATTCAAAACACACTTATTTCCTACCTGAGAGAGGCTTTCCCTTCATATTATCTGTCCCTAATTTTCAACAGCATCCTTCACCTCCTAATTGTGTTTGCGAGTGTGTGTGTGTGTGTGTGTGTGTGCTTGCATACGTGCGTGCGTGCGCATGGATTTGAAATATGTTGTTCATTATGTTTAAGGAGAGTTGCATGCGTGTAAATGATTTGAGTGCAAGCGCTTTGATTTGTTTGTTTTTACAAGATTCAGTGCTACATAAATTCCATATATTATTATTATTATTATCTGACGGCCCGGGATTGAGCCACCACCGAGGCACTCATTCAAGGGGATTTTTCCTCTAGAATTGACCTCAGTATAGTTTTTACTCCCCGAAAGTCCTTTGGATGAGACTATGCATCAAGGCCCTATGTGTGAACACACACAAAAATCTTGTGCACTCGTTAAAACCCATTCAGCCTTTTGGAAGAGTTGGCCATTTCAAATGGATGTAGGAACAGATCTTTGTCAATTTCTTTTAAAAGTCGTAAGCACACTGGTGTCGTCTTTACTGTTTAATTAAACACCTTCCTGAAGTCAGAGTGTGGCTATCTTAATGGTGGAGAAAAATGGTCACATACACAAAGTCGCACCGTTGGTGAACCTCGGAGCTTTAGCCGAAGAACGAAAAAAGCTCTTTCAGTTTATTGACCCTGAATAATGAAAAAACTCTCTGCTTATTGACCTGAAGAACGAAAAAGCTCTTTCTGTTTATTGACCCTGCCATCACTCGACTAGTCAGCAACAGATTTTTCTATGGTGTGAGTCAGGATCAGCATTATAAATGAGTCATCCTGATAGCTACAACTTTATCATGATAAAGTGATAATTTCACAACTATGCTCACATTCACAAGGTCCAAGAATCGAGAGTCATGAGCACAGCTTGTGCTGTTTGATCAGAGAAAGCTCAAACACTACAGCAGTCATGATGAAGCAGCAAATCTTGTCCGGAATGTCTGACTGATACTGTAGTGATAGTGAAGTGCAGGTAATAAGAACTGCAGTCACGATGAAGCGGCAAATCTTGTGGAATTTCTGACTGATAGTGAAGTTCAGATAATAAGAACTCCACACGGAGATTTATGTATCTTTCTGGATAAATTACTTGTTTGATTGATTTAACACTGGTGTCTGAATCAACAAACAACAGGCAATGAATATTAATAATATAATATGAAATGAATTGAACAAAAGTTTCAGTTTAGTTTGTTGTTGTTGTTGTTGTTATTGCTTTTGTAATGTTCAGCTAACAATGTCACATGCTGCCTGATGAGCTCTTGTCTCTGGAGACCAAAGCAGTTTTGAATTGCTGGTACTGGCAAGGTGATTATCATAGAACTTCTGACATCGGGCAAAGTTTTTGTTTGCCCTTGTCAACCGTCGTCATACATTCTCGTGTTTCGTTATCTGCTCACCATCAATTTGAAAGTTTGTCTTTTTGTCAGTGTGCACATTCTTTTCAGATACTTCACTGCAGGGATATTTTCACCATAAATGTGGCTTCAAAAGCTAGTTTTGGAGGGAGCCCAGGCAAAATGATAGTAAAGAGGACACACACACACACACACACAAAGAAATATGGTATGGTTTAAACTGTATTCTTGTAATGAAATAATGAGTTGTTAGTGCAAGCTGGTGCAGGTTTCATAGGCAGATGACTCAGGCTTGTAGTTTTACAGCATGATACTGATAGCAATTCTGTGTGGTTGGGTAGCAGTTAAAGGAGATCATGTTGATGGCTTGACAATGACAAATTCTTTTCGTGACAATGACAAATTCTTTTATTTTGAGGATAATGAATAAGCACCCATGTGCTTTTTTACATCCAGTCCCCACCCTTAGGGTATATATATATATAATATATATTATATATAGAGAGGAGAGAGAGAGAGAGAGAGAGAGAGAGGAGAGAGAGAGGATGAGGAGATGAGAGAGGAGAGATAGAGAGTGTGTGTGTGTTGGGGTGGAATTGAACCTAAGACTTTTCGTGTTTTTTGTCCACCTGCTGGACTAGATGCTCAGTCCACTTTCCCAATCAGACTGGGGAGAAAGGGAGCTCTGGCGAACCTCACGTCTTTAACACCGGCAGACGAACGTCTAAACCATTCTGCTACCTTCCTCCTTGCGAACTTGTACAGTTGTAGGAATGATGATGATATGAAATTTGATGATGAAGTGTCTTGCAACACACTCCTTTTCATTTGTGATGAGCAGTATCTGCTTGCTGAGTAACAGATGAGTGGAAAGTCCGTGGTCTAGAGGTAACGCGCCTGTCTAGAAATCGAAAAGTCCAGGTCGGAAGTGTGCGGTGGTTCGTATCCTGTTTGGACCCGAAACTTTTTCCCCATCCATTAGATCATGAGTGGTGGTCTGGGCGCTAGTCTTTCGGATGAGACGATAAACCGAGGTCCCGTGTGTTGCGCATAATTATCTAGCGCACGTAAAAGAACCCACGGCAACAAGAGAGTTGTCCCTGGCAAAATAATGTAGAAAAAGGCCACTCTGATAGGGAAACAAATACTGTTGCAGACAGGATAAAAAAGAAAAAGGGTGGCGCTGCTCTTGTGGCGACGTGCTCTCCCCGGGGAGAGCAGCCCGAATTTCACGCAGAGAAATCTGCGTGACTTAAAGTGGTATAAATAACTAAATAAATAAGTCCTAGACATAAATTTGGGTTGATCAAGTGTCTCTTGTTTCCATTGTGTATAATACGGTTGTTGTTTTTCAGTTTGCTTGTTATTTTTTTAAGCAAAGCTTAGTTAGTTATATGCCTTTGGCAGTATCATCTGCGTCATCAAGTTTCTTCATCATCATCATCATCATCATCATCATTATCATCAGCAGCAGCAGCAGCACCACCACCACCACCACCACCACCACCACCACCTAATGATAAATGAATTGATAAATAAACGAAAAAAGAATGTTAAACTTAAAGGCTATGTAAAACTCCCCTCATCATAATTAATTGCAGCTGATTTTCATCTGTAGTGAAGAGCTTATAAATATCATTTTTAATATGATTCAGCTTGAGGTGAGAGCCTATTTTGAATTTCAGTTTTTAATTAATGTCCTCTTTGTGACTGAAGTCAGTGAAGGCATATATATATATAATTTTAGTCTGATTTATCCCAGCCTTCTTGCTGTCCTTTTTTGTTTTTGCCTCATGTAACCTCAGGACTGTGGTATTTTTGGCTGATAGTGTGCTCTGTGTTGGAGATGGGATATATATATATGATCTATATGTCTGCTCTCTCAGTCTCAGTGGTCAGTCAGAGCACTTGCTGTACCCCAGCTATGGTGAAACAGCATTCAGCCCAGTTGCCTTTCAGATGGGTGACCGTTCATGTGTGGCTTCAGTGCAGTCCTCCAGAACCCCCAGCTGTTTCGTTGTTGTTTTGTTTTATTTTTGGGGGTGTTTTTTTTTTTAGTGGTGTTCTTTCTCTGCTAGAGCTCTGAGGTTCACTAATGGTGAAATTTTTGCTTAATATATTATGTGACTGTTACTGTGTTAGATAAGACTACAGCTAGACTTGGGTGTATTTGTAACCCAAATTGTGTTTGGGGAGGGGGGGGGGGGGGGTTGGGGTTAAATTTTTGTTAAGAGATTCTGTGTGGAGAGATATATGAGTCATGATTCAAAGCTTTGGCTATAAAACTAAGACCTGTGAAAATGAAATTCTTGCATTGATCTGATATCAATTAATAAGTTGTAGAAGATGGAGAATTTATAGTTCCGATGGCCATTTTGGACTGTTTCTGTGGCAACAGTCCATAAATGAAATTTGAAGTAATTTGTGGTTTTAAAAGTTTTAAAAAACAACCTTATAAGTGATGTTCTTTCGCTTTGTGATATTTTTTAAATATATACATAACCAAAATAGGGGACAGGATAGTTCAGTGGTCAGAGCACTTGCTTTCCTCCAGCTAAGGTTATGCAGCATTGAGCGTAGTTACCACTTGGATTGGTGACCGTTTGGCTTCAGTACAGTCCCTCAGTTCACCCAGCTGTAAATGGGTACCTGCCTCTTTAGGGTTAGGGAAGGTAAAGCAGCGAGGGAGAGGAGATTGGCACTGCCCTCGATATGCTGGTCCCTTGAGAAGTTGAGGTCTCTGATGCCTCTCTCCCCTACGACCACATAGGTTATGGGACACCTTTATCATTACCTTTTTAACCAAAATAACAATTTAGGATCAGGTAACTAACCTTCATGCTATTCTACACCATATCTCAAGGTCATCAGATTTTCTGCTAACACAGGCATGTTACTTTCAATATATATTCATATCCCCTTTATTACAAACAATTATGGACAGTGCTCCCCTTTATTACAAACAAATAAAGACAGATTAGAAACAGGCAAAAGTGGTGCTGCATATGTGATTCCGACTTTAAAAGTTCAAAAATCTTTTCATTTAGGACAACATTTTTCTATTTTTACTTCTGAATTATTTGCAATTCTTATGGCTTTGAATTTTTTGTCTGATACTGCTATTGATGTTTGCCAAATTCTGTTTTGCGTTGACTCAAAGGCAGTGTTAATGGCATTAAAGTCATGGCATGGTAAAATAAGGAATGATATTGTATTTGAGATAAAATTCCTGATACATTCTATTGCAAGCAGAGGCATCAGCATAACTTTTTGCTGGATCCCCTCTCATTGTGGAATTTATTCGAATGAGCTGGTTGATTCTTTGGCAAAACAAGGTGCCTCTGAATACAGTACTGAAGTGTTTGATTCTAATCTTGCATTGTCGTCTTATGAAATTCATTCTAAGTTAATGAAATGCATACATTCAAAGATTATAGAAAAACATTATCAGCAGTTTCCTTGCCCACGGAAATTAGAAATTCTAATACATAAACTGAGATTAAATGCATGGAATACTAAATATTCAAAAAATGTAACATGTTGTTGTTCTATTCCACTTTCAGTCCACCATTTGTTGTTTGATTGCCCAATTCTTCTTGACATGTATAAAAGGAGAGGTTTAGATATTCATAAGAAATATGCCACTAGTCAAGAAGTTTTATATGACTCTCAGCAATTCATAGTGTCAGTTGCTGAAGTCATATATTCTTCACCTGTAAAACCTTTACTGAAATTACATATATATATATATATATATAATATATATATATATATATATATATATATATTATATATATATATATATATATATATATAATATATATTTATTATACCTATGTGTGTGTGGATGTGGGTGCGTGTAGGGGAGAGAAAGAGAGAGAGAGAGAGAGAGAGAGAGAGAGAGAGAGAGAGAGAGAGAGAGAGAGAGAGAGAGAGAGAGAGAGAGAGATGCGGTGTGTAATAATAGGTACTTTGGTGTGAATGCGGGTGTGTCTAAATCACCATGTAGTGAATAGACATTAAACAAAACAAAACAAACAAACAAATGTTGGAGTGTTGTAAAAAAAAAATGTTTTAGATCTCTTCCATTTCTAACAATTCGGCCTCTGTATAAACTATAATGATATAAAGGACTCATCTTCCCTTGCAGTACAATGATGAATGGTGTATGATGCAGTGTCTTCATGTATTCATTTTGTTGTTGTTGGTGGCAGTGCTGTTAAATATCCTGTTTTAATTGAATACTTTCATACTTCTTTTTGGTGGTGTGTGATTATTTACAAGTGTGAGTACTTGAGGCAAGGTCTTTCACACAAAATGACACATGTTCCTCGTGACTTGAGTGTGTGTGTGTGAGTGTTTATTTGTTTATTTGTTTATTTGTTTATACCACTTTAAGTCACGAGATTTCTCTGCGTGAAATTCGGGCTGCTCTCCCCGGGGAGAGCACGTCGCCACAAGAGCAGCGCCACCCTTTTTTTTTTTTTTTTTTTTTTTTTTTTTTTTTTTTTTTTTTGGTCTGCAACTGTATTTCTTTCCCTATCAGAGTGGCTTTTTTCTAAGAATTTTGCCAGGGACAACTCTCTTGTTGCCGTGGGTTCTTTTTCGTGCGCTGCATAATTTTCTGTAACACACGGGACCTCGGTTTATCGTCTCATCCGAAAGACTAGCGCTCAGACCACCACTCATGGTCTAATGGATGGGGGAAAAGTTTCGGGCCCAGACGGGATACGAACCACGCACACTTCCGACCCGGA
>CM054143.1:55574603-55619603 GCA_028751875.1 Rapana venosa | reverse complement strand
TCTTTTAAATTTTATTTCATGAATATGTTTATTTATTTTTTACTGTTTTTGTGTTTGGGTGTGTGTTTCTTGCTTTTTATTTAAATGGGAGCGGCTTTTTTCTTCATAATTTTTTCCAGGACGACTCTCTTTTGCTGTGAAAACATTTTCTTAGTTGCGCTAAATTGTGTGTTACACACAGAATCTTAGTTTTTTGAATTTCAACTAAAAGGTTTTCCACTGAGCCACCTGCTCGAGGGCTACTGGATGTCTAGCGGATGGTGAAAAAAGCATGGATTCAAAAAGGTTTTTTTGTTTTTGTAATTGGTAAATATTGCACCAAGATAGACATGTGTATGGTATGGTTAAAGATTGTAACACATTAAAAAAAAAGTCTTTTGAAAAGGAGATTTGTTGTTGCTGTAAAGACGTGTGTATGGTATGGTTAAAGATTGTAACACATTAAAAAAAAGTTATTTTAAAAGCAGATTTGTTGTTGTGCTTTCCCACGCTTCACACCCTTGGGATCACCTAGAATATGCACCCTGTGTCATTCAAGTGCACACTGGATGAGAAGTTTGCACTTGCATGTATGACAGTTTTCAAGTACCATGCTAACAGACGCTATAGCTGAGTGGCCAAGACTGTCCGACTTCAGTCCCATGGGTCCATGAAGTCATGGGTTCAAATCTCGGCAGTGTCTGGTGAATTAAGAATGAATTTTTTTTAATGATGCATGCAGAAGATCAAACATACATGTTAAAGATCCTTTAATTTATGCCAGCATTTGGTGGGTTACAGAGAGAGATGGAGAAGGCTCATCAATGTCAAACCTCCCCTAGAAGAAGAAGATTTGGTGGGTTACGGAAATGCAAACACACCCAGCCATACATCCCTGAAGGTGCAATGTGGCTACATTCATAGTGGGCTAAAACAGCCTCATGCACAACTTCACGGTGGGCAAAAACAGCTGCATACGCAACATCTCACCATTGATGACCCTCACAGCTCTAACTGAGGAACAAAAACAAAACAAACCCCCCCTTCCCCCCTACCAAATTTCCTCAACATTATATAGACAGCTAAACTCCTTCTTCAGAGGATTAAAGTTCAGGTTATGTTAAGGTAAAAACTTGTCATGGTTAACGACAGGCTCACCACAGCATCTCAAAGCATAACAACACTTCATTCTAATTATCCGAGTGGATAAGACACTTTAAATCAGCGTAGGTCTTGGCACTGAACTCCCTGACTTACCTCACATGGATACGTTAGAGCTGACAAGGCTTTTGGCCAGGGCCAGAACAGACCTGTTGGACAGAGAAGACTTAGGTCAGACTGAGATAGTGTACGAAATTGGCCAGGAAGAGAGAGGCTTTGTCTGTGAAGGTGGAACTTGGACAGATGTGTGTCAGTTCTGTTGTAAACAGGCTTTGTTATTCTGGATCAGTCGTTGAATCAGTCAGCTTCCTTTAAAAAAACAAAAAATATGTTATGCTTTTTAGAAAAAAATTTTTTTAGTGTTGTGTTGACAAAATATATGTGGAAAATTGATTATCAATAATTATATGAAAAGAGAAATCAAGGAAGCTTTATTACTTATTAGCATTGTCTTAAGCTCTTGAAAGGCACTTATCTCTGTCATTGGCTGAAGATTGTCATTGTTTGTTTAGAAGTTTACACACACAACACAGACACATCACACAACACACACTCACACACACACACAAACACATCACAAATCACAACCACCATACATACTTTGTTCATCACCTTTTTTTCTGTTAAAGTGTGCTTTATTCATTCGTGCATGCGGTGTATTGTAGGAAAGTTCCCAGAATGAAGAAACCAGCCATAGTTGAGACAAGTTCAAGACCACATAGACACATGCTCTCAGAGGAGTATTGGTTGTTATTTTGATAAAGGTAGGGGTTTTTTGTTTGTTTTTTTTTAAATGAAAGAAGGAGAGAAAAAAAGAATAGTAAGAAAATATATGTTTAAATACAACTGTATGTATTCATCTTTGGTACAGTTTTTTTTTTGTTTCCTTCGGATGAGACTTCATCTTTGGTACAGTTTTTTTTTGTGCTTCCTTCGGATGAGACTATAAACCGAGGCCCCGTGTGCGAACGCACGCAGAACATCTTGCCCACACGTTAAATCCTGTTCCGCTTTTCGTAAGAGTAGGCCATTGTGTGCCGGTGGGAACAGATGACAGAATTTACAAAACCACATACACACAGGGACTGGATGTAAAAAAGCACACGAGTGCTTATTCCATTATCCTCGATCGAAAAGAATAAATAAATAAATAAAATAAAATAAATAAAATCTTATTTCACATTATCATTATCATAAAAAGAAAAAGAAGAATTAGAGGATGATGCTGTTTTTGTTGTCTGCCGTCTAAGCTCTGATTTAATGTTACACTTTATAGTTTATAGCATTCACTTCAGCATAATAATTACAACACAGTGCTGTATAAATTTTTTAAAAAGCATTATAAATGTAAAAAAAACAACGAAAAAGAAAAGTCCCAAATACAACAGAATTCAGATATTAGACTTTCAAAGTGAAAGCAGGATTCAAACTGTTGATCTAGGCAGTGAGATAGCCTAGGTGGTTAGAGTGTTGAGCGTATGATCTGACGGCCCGGGTTCGAACCATCACGTTTGAGGGGATTTTCCTCTTGGAATTTACATCAGTACCATCTCAACTTCCCCCAAAAGTCTTTAGGAGAAGATGATATGCTGAGAGTCCTTTTGCGCACGCATGCAGCAGAACATCTTGTGCACATAGTATAGGCCTGAAAAACCTGTTCTGCCTTTTGGAAGAGTAGGCCAGTGCTGGCTGTTAGGAACGAATGACAACAATTAAAAAAACTCACACCCACATATAGTGATATATACACTGTTGTGATGTCTCCACGAAACAGCACCCTCCTACCTCTGTGAATGTCTTCACCTGTACACTCCTTCTCGTTCCCTTCGCTCTGCTGCAGATACCTTGTGCTTACAAATACCTAGATTCAACCAATCTACTGTTGGCCGTCGCTCTTTCTCTATTTCTGGTCCATCAATCTGGAATGACCTCCCTCTCTCTCTTCGTGAAAAGCCTACTTACCACAGATTTAAACCAGCTCAAAACATACCTATTTCAAACTAAGATTTTTCCTCTGTTTACAATCATGTCTGTCCTGCCTTTGAAAGCCAAAATTCCATCACCCTGCTGAAATGTACAACCTGTGTGTATGTGTGTGTGTGTGTGTAGTGTGTGTGTTGAGTGTGTGTGTGACATTTGAATTTGTTAGAATATTGTTAATCATTGTTGGTTGTTTGTGTGGGAGCGGATTGAATGGAAGCGCTCTGATTTGTAATTGCAAGATATAGCGCTCTATAAATTCCATATATTATTATTATTATTATTATTATTTTAGACATCATCCCCAAAGTTGGGATGCAAACTACCATAATAATGGTGGTGGGGGAAAAAACGGTCACATGTATGTATACACACAACATCTCACACCATTGGTGAACCTCAGAGCTCTAGCCGAGGATTGAAAAACAAAACCAAACTCAAAAAAAAAAAAAAAAAAAAAAAAACCTGTAAGTTTATCTCCCACCCTCAAGACAGATCAAGACAGAGCTGAACCAAAGTATCATTCGTCTCTGCTGTATCATATATCTATAAGGGGAGGGGGGGGAGGGGGGGATTGATGGCAGGGAGGGGGATGGCAGGGGGGGGGGGATGGATGGTGTGGGGGGGGGGGGGTGGGTGGTGGGTGGGGGGGGGGGGTTGTTGCTGTAAACAGCCTCCTTGAATTGTCAAGACTTTCTCTTTCCTGGTATCTGTTTTCAGCTGCTGCCCCAGTCCTCCTGTCCTACCTGTGTGCCTGTGGTCCTGTTTGTTTTGGTTTCACTTTTGAGGACACACGTGTCTACACACATGATCTGTCCTCTGTGTGTTTATGTGTGTGTGTGTGTGTGTCTACAGTGTGAATGTCTGTTTTTGTAAGAATGTAAACAAGGTGTGTGGGTGCTTGTATGAATGGGGAGGGGGGGTGGAGGGAGAAAAAGAAATAAAGCACCCCCAGGCTGCCTCCAACCTTCTTTTCCTTTATATACTTATAAATGCATGTGTGTGTGCACGTACACACTTGTATGCATGCGCGTGCACACACACACACACTGACACGCACGCACACACACACACACACACACACAAAACTGTCTAATATCACATATAGTGAACAGACGTTAAATACAAGAACGAACACATACACTTTCTGTCTCTCTTTCTCTGTCTGTCTGTCTCTCTCTGTCTCTCTTCTCTTTCTATGTGTCTCTCTTTCTCTGTCTCTGTCTCTCTCCTCCCTCACTCTCACTCTTTTACTCACACACACTCACTAGTCAAGACTTCTGGGTTCCTAGCGAACAGACGTTCAAATAATTACAAGAACTCTCTCTCTCTCTTTTCTCCCTCTCTCTCTCTTTTCTCCCTCACTCACTCTTTTTAAAATTTTATTTCAGTCTGTGTTAATGTTTTTGTTTCTTTATTTTGGATCTTACTATATCCTTTGCAGTTATCATACCATGTTCATAATTATATACCCCTTCATAAGGGGCCTTGGCCCTAGAAATGAATTAATCATCCGAATCCAAATTCTCCCGCACTCTCCCTCTTTCACTCGCACTCACACACACACACACACACACACTCTCACTCACTCACTCACTCACTCACTCATGCACTCACTCACTCACTCATGCACTCTCTCTCTCTCTCTCATCCATGACAAAACTTCTGGGTTTCTGGGGTTTTTTGTTTTTGTTTTGTTTTTTGTTGTTTTTTTTGGTTGAGATAAGATTTTCAGTTTTTCCTTTGAGCAACTAGGAAGTGATGAGATCACATTCGTAGGCTAATTTATTTATTTATTTATTCTTTTATATCGAGGATAATGGAATAAGCACTCATGGGCTTTTTTACATCCAGTCCCCGTGTGTATGCGGTTTTGTAAATTTTTTTGTCATCTGTTTCCACCGGAGCACTGGAGTGGGACAGTTTTCCATTTTTCATGGTTCGTTTCTTGGCAGGTAGCTGACTGATCCTACGTGTGTCGCCATGAAGCTGGAGGTGTTTGAGATCCGATTCGACAACCCGCGAGGGGTCTACTCTGCCGGGGAGCAGGTGAAGGGCAACGTGGTGCTCAGGCTGAGGAACCCTATGAAAGTTCGAAGTGAGTAAGGACGGAGGAGGAATGGTGTAGAGCTCTGTGTGGGTTTGTGGTGAGGGAGTTGTGGTAGTGTGCGTGGAGTGAGTGTGTGTTTGGGGTTGGTGTGTGTGTGTGTGTGTTCGATTTCGTTTTACGTCTCTTCACTAAATGTGATATTACTTAGACACAGAAAGGTAAGGGTGAGGGGATGGGGGATCTGGGAGTTGGTGAGGGTGGGGGGGTCATTTACTAAATCTACAATGAACAAGTAAGGAGATGCAAATCTAAAGTTACTCTTAAGTACAGAACAGTAAAATCACAATTTCTAACAGATTCTAACCAGTAAACAATAAAACAATATTTTAAAACTGTAACCAACAAGAGAAAATATAGTCCACTGGAAGATAGTGTCTTTAGAGTTCATGATAATCATAACAATGAACCAACTGGACTGTGCTATAACGATTTGAAAAAAATAAAATCTCAGTAGACGATCACTGAATATCGCCGATGACGTTGACAAGGTAAGAACAGGCATGCAGCTTTTTAGCATGCTGCATATTAAGATAGGATCGACAGTTACACTATGGCCACATATACAAGAGACATGCCCAACAGAGTTTGTCTTCAAACAGTTCAGTTTCCATCGACAAGCTAGAGAGACAATTTGTTTTATATGATAAGAATCAGCTTCATGTCTTTTAACAAAAGACTCAGATTTTATCATTTCTTCATGTACATCTAGACAACCAAGTGTGTGGGTGTGTGTGTGTGTGTGTGTGTGTATGTGTATGTGGTGTGTGTGTGTGTGAGGAGAGAGAGAGAGAGAGAGAGAGAGAGAGAGAGATTGGTGTGTGTGTGTGTGTTTTGGGGGTGGGAGTGGATGTGTGTGGAGTGTGAGTGTGCTCGATTCATTTTGATTCAAACACTTTTTATTTATTATTTCACAAACAGAGAGATTCCCACAACAATGTATATGAATATCAATATGCACACATTACAAGATAATACCCTTTTATCACCTTGTGCCTGTGTGTGTGTGTTTGTGTGTGAGAACAGAACAGAACTAATCATCACATCGTTTATTGCCATGGAATCCTAGGGTGTGTGTGTGTGTGTGTGTGTGTGTGTGTGTGTGTGTGTGTGTGTGTGTATGTGTGAACAGAACAGAACAAATCATCTCATCGTTTATTGTCATGGAATCCTAGGGTGTGTGTGTGTGTTTGGTATGGTGTGTGGGAGAGTGGTGGTATGTGTGTTTGATGTGTGTTTGTGGTATGTGTGTGTGTGTGTGTGTGTGTGTGTGTGTGTGTGTGTTTTGTGTGTGTGAACAAGAACAGAACAAATCATCACATCATTTATTGCCATGGAATCCGTGTGTGTGTGTGTGTGTTTGGTGTGGTGTGTGGGAGAGTGGTGGTATGTGTGTTTGATGTGTGTTTGTGGTATGTGTATGTGTATGTGTGTGTGTTCATGGCAGATTTCTCTACATGAAACTTTGGGCCAGTCTCTCTTGGGAGAGTGAGGAGCAGTGACATCCCTTTTAAAAAAAAAAGATTTCCTATAGGCCTATGTATTTGTTTCCCAACCTAGAGAGAGAGAGAGAGAGGGGTAGGGAGTGAGTCAGTGAGTCGGTGTGTGTGTGTGGTTTTTGTGTGGTCTTGTCAAGTAGCTGATGTCTGGTTCACTTACATAGCACCATCATTATATCGTCCTCATTACCAGTGATCATCATGGAATAAAAACGTGAGAGTGTGTGCCTTGAGTGTATTTAGTGTCTTGATGAATGAGTAGTTTTATGATATACGTATGTGTGAAGTGTGTGTTTGTACGTGCATGTGTGTGTGTGTGTGAGTGTGCGTGTGTGTGTGTGCACGTGCGTGCAACTGTGTGTGTATGCATGCGTTCATGCATGCATACTCATGAATACATGTGTTAACGTACATGTGTGACTGTGTGACGAAAACCCAAAACAAATCATTGAAAGACTGGACATGTGTCTATCACACATGTCAACGACTTGACAGCCAAGATTCCTCATCATCTCTAACCATTAATTTTGTGGCTGTGCTGCTATTTCAGAGGTGTTTCTGTATTTCGAGGGACGGGCTAAATGTCACTGGGAGGTGAAACACGGCCGTAGCAAGACTGACTACAGAGCCACCGAGACCTACATCAATGAAACCTTTGATCTCTTTGATGCAGGTAAAAATTTGTCGGTTATCGAGATCATCCAGAAAGTGATTTCATGCTGGTATCACATATAGATATATATGTATGTATGTGTGTGTGTCTATATATATATATATATATATATATATATATATATATATATATATATATATATATATATATGTATAGTTTGTTTGGGGTGTTTGGGTTTGTGTTGATGTTTTTTTTTCTTCTTCTCTAATCTGTGTTTTTCTTTTGGGATTTTTTTGTGTTTTATTTGTTTTGGTTTGTGCGTATGGTGTGTGTATTGTGTGTGTGTGCGCGCGCATGCGTGCATGCATGCGTGTGCATGTGTGCGTGCGTGCATGCATGTACAAGCTTTTAACATAAAAATGAAATTGTTAAGAGGAACTACAACTGACGAACCAAACTAACTGAAAAAGAAAAGCACACCGAAAGACAGATATATTTCAGACACAGCAAAAGCGACTCACAGTAATTAGCAACGCAGATCTATATCATGTGAATTTTGCCCTTAGGCATCGAACAGCGCAACCATGAAAGATGAAGAGATAGACAAAAGAAAGATAGTGACAGAGAAAAGTAGGTGTACCATCAACAGTACAGCTGAAATGAAGCTTCGTTTTGCTGTTACTGTGTGTGACTTGTGTAGTGTGTGGTGCAGAGTGTGTGTGTGTGAAGTGTGTGTGTATGTGTGTGTGTTAGTGAAGTGTGTGTGTTTGTGTATGTGTGTTATTTTGAGGAATAAGGAAGAAGCACTCATATGCTTTTTTTTTTTTACATCCATTCCCCGTGTATATGTAGTTCTGTAAATTTTGTCAACTGTGTGTGTTAGTGAAGTATGTGTGTGTGTTTGTGTGAGTGTGTTTGTATGTGTGTGTGTGTGTTTACATGTATGAGGGTGTGGAGAGAGAAAGGAAATGGAAAGAACTCAAAGAAAGAGAATTATGATGTGGCTAACACAATTGCTCCAGAAGAGCGTAGATCTAGATCTGTAGCCACTGTTCCCTGCGAGATCAGAAGATCAACCAAAAGAAAGGGAGCTGTAGCAGGCTAACAATCGCACCACAAGAGCGCAGTTAGTTAGTTAGTTAGCCACATGTTTTGTGCGAGATAAGGAAAATCGTCAGTTTTCCCCTCGGTAGTGCTGTGTCGGCAAACAGGACTTAGGTTGCAGCAGAGTGGGAAGTTATGACAGAGAGGAGTGCCAGCATCCTTTTGTGTCAAGTGGCACTTGATTGTAAGTGCTGTCAACAGAAACAAGTGATGGATAAAGGAGAAGTCCGCTTTTGATTAAACCTTCTCCGGAAAAGGAACTGTTGGGGTTCTTGTTGTTTGTTGTTTTTGTTTTTGCTTGTGAGTGGTTAGAGTGGGATGTGTGTGTGTGTTGTGTGTGTGTGTGTGTGTGTGTGTGTGTGTGTGTGTGTGGTGTGTGTGTGTGTGTGTGTGTGTGTGTGTGTGGTGATAGAACTGTTATGTTAATGTGTGTGTGTGTTTGTGTGTGCGTGTGTGTGTGTGTGTGTGTGTATGTATGTGTGTGTGTGGTGATAGAACTGTTATGTTTGTGCGTGTGTGCATGTGTGTGTGTGTTGTGTGCTTGGGGAGCAGTGGTTGTAGAGCAATTACGTTTGTCATTATTATTTTTGGGGGGAAGCCTTAATGTGCAGTATGGAAAGAATCAGTATCTGTCTGTCTACACACATTTTTTTCAGGATGAATGGGAACAATTTTGTTGCAGGTTGAAAGTGTGATACAAGTGCCACAGAAATATATGCAAATAATCTGGGCATTCACTCATCGTGTGTGTGAATACACATTTGAAACTAGGATGTTGATACTACTTGAGCAGAGATCATTCTGATTGCATTACATTATGCATAATGGTTCACAAGCTTGTTCTAATGTCATGTGCTTAAGCATATTTAAGATTGCAATTTTTAAAAAAATTATTAAAAGCTAAATGTTGAAAGACTACCTAGAGGGCTTTTTTCTTCTCTGAAAATCTTATCTAGTTTATTATTTTGTTGTTGTTGTATTCTTTTATTTCAAGAATAATGTATTAAGCATGCATGTGATGTTTTTGTTTTGTTTTGACATCCCGTCCCCATGTGCAAGGGGTTTTGTCAGTTCTGTCATCTGTTCCCACCTGCATTCGGCTTTTTTTTTTTTTAAAGCAGAACCAGTTTTAATAAGTGTATGCAAGATGTTCTGCAAGCGTTTACACACGGGTTCTCAGTTTATAGTCTCATCCAAAGGACTTTTGGGGGGAAGTGGAGTCAGCACTGATATTAACTTGAGGGGGGGAAAATCACCTTGAATGAGGTTCAAATCCAGGTCAGCAGATCGCGAGTTCAGTGCGCAACGCCATGACCACCAGGCTGACCCATCTCCTGCTGTGCAGCTGTCCCTACAGCCTGTTTCTTTTGATGGAGATTACCTGTTCTCTCAAACCATCTTTCATCAAGAACACTTGTCATTTCTAAGTTTAGACAACAGCCTGGGCAACAGAAAATTGCTGTTGTTACTTTGCTGATGATCAAAGTCCAAGCACCAAGTATGCGTAATTTCGTGTTCAGGGGTATCGTTAAATGACATTAGCGGAACTGAAAATCTGTTCTTTTCCTTCATTCCTGAAGTGAGTAAGTTAATATTGATGGGATTTGCATATGCAACCATTTTTAATCTCTCCATTGTGTCAGCTAACTTTGTTCCATCATTGGCAGTGATATCTCAAACTTGACGTGTAGTGAGGCTATGTTTGTGCTGCGTCCTGTTGGTTCCTAGTCATGCGCAGTAGCCTACATTCCTGTCAAAGATGGATTAAGGTTTTGTGTGCATGCAAGTTTGTTCACACTCTGGACATTAAAAAAAAAAAATCTTATCTGAAGAGCTGGAAGGTGTTAAGTCCTTATGACTGTCAGTTCTGAAGTGGAATTCAAACTCCAGACCCTTGGATCAAGCATCAAATGTCTTGTCAGGCCCACTCAGCCGACGAGGACCCTAAGCCCCCTTTCCTTCCCCCCCCCCCCCCCCCCCCCCTTCCCCTCCTTTCTTGGTAAAATTAAATGAAGAGTTTGGAATGATGTTGTTGGTGATGACGTTCATTCCCCAGCTTAACACCTAGGGGGTCACTGTGGACATGCACTCTGACTCCTCTATCCCACCAGGAAATCATGTGAGACCTCAAGTTGATGAGTCCACACTGGATGAGAAGTTTGCACATACATGTATGACTGTTTTTCAAGTACCTTGCCATACAGGTAACTTTAGAGGAAGGTGACATGTGAAGACACTTTTTTTCCCCTGGTACTCTTCATTCATAGTTAAACCAGTGTCGATTTTGTTTAGACTCAGCCAGATTACCTCATGTTCCTCTTTTGGAGATAACTTTTAGGGGGGGTGGGGGGAGGGTATCATTTTTGTGTGTGTGAGATGGTGTTGTCACCTTCTGTTCCCCTTTTCCTCTGTTAAGGTGGGGTGTTTTGTTTTTTTTAATCCCAAGCTAAATGTAGGATAGTTTAAACATATCTATAGGGGATGGGTAGCTTCTAAGGTGGTTAGGTGTTGATTGTGTGACCTGGCAGCTTGGGTTTGAGCCACCCCTAAAGCCCCCGTTCAAGGGGATTTTTCTCCTGGATTAAATATCGGTACCAACTCCACTCCTCAGAAAGTCCTTTGGATGAGAAGAGTAGGGATGACAAAAAATTTTTTTTTAGTGCATGGACACTGGTGTCGTATTTAGACATCATCCCTGAAGTTAGAATGTGGCAATGTTCATGGTGGGCAAAAACAGTCACATATGCTAAATCTCACACTTGGTCAATGTGGGAGCTCTAACCAGGGGAAACCTCCCCCCCCCAACCCAGCCAAAACAAACATATGTTGACGCTCCACCACGTAATGAGTTGGATTGCACCAGAGGTCAGTTTTTAGTTATCGACATGTTGTTAAATGGCAATAAAAGAGCTATTCAATAAAACAACAACTGATGAAATATCGGACAATTCTATCTATGCAAAAGTTATTACAAATTAAAATGATAAATTGCAGGATGTGACAAAATGACAAATTGACAAGTTTAGCATCCAAATAGGTGGTCAGAATGAGGGCTTGGGTATTTTGCAAACACGTTCAAAAGCAAAAGGAAACAAAATTGTGCCTTGATGTTTCATTACAAGGTAGAATAACGGTTATAGTTTAATAATCAATCGAAATCTGAAAATCGATAACCTGACCCCCACCTGCCTAAAATGGCCTCTAGTGGGAAAAGTGAGTCAGGTGCTAAGCGACTCATTTCATCGTGGAGTGTCACATATCCTCATCCAGGGATGTAACATAGGCTTACTGTACTTACCAGTGATGTATCAGTGTGCTGTACTTTTTTTTTTCTTTCTTTTCTTTCTTTTTGTTTTTTGGAACTGCTTTCCTTCCTGTTTACATCCCTAATAGGGCCCTGGGCAATTGGCTCATTTTGAGTCAGGAGAAGTGTGATCAGCGTTAATGTGATCCAAAGGATTTCCATCATCAGCCCTGAAGGATGACGTCTTCTTTGTCGAACGCTCAGACGGCAACTATTGTTGTCTGTTATATGAACGAAAATGTGTCACACTGCTGTTAAAGCACCTGACAAGTCAGGCCTAGCTCATCCGACTTCTACATAAGAGAGAATGTGTTATCTTTTCAGTCTTTCTGGGGAAAAAAAAGGAAGAATGGACCAAGAAGGCAGAAAATAGACAAGAAGGAGGTGACAGGAAGGAAAGGAAAAAAGCAGAAACAAAGAGAGGGATAGAAAAGAGGACATTTCTAGCACAGAATTTTCCAGAAAGTGGGGATGGTTTTTATACTGACAGGCCCCTGGCATCGCCAATAAGGGGGAAGGAGGATTCACAGTCTCTCATCTGTTTTGTGGATGGTGGTTTCAGGTTCAGGAGGGGGAGACCACCCTGCTGGGGAGCACAGCTATCCTTTCTGCCTGCCGCTGAACACCGCCCTGCCCTCGTCCTTCGAGGGGCGGCGCGGCTACGTGCGCTACTTCTGCAAGGCCTCCATCACCCGGCCCTGGAAGTTTGACGAGCACACCAAGCGCGCCTTCACCGTCATCCACCCCCTGGACCTCAATGTTGTGCCCACCGCCGGGGTGAGAGAGGCCTGTGTTTTGTCGAGAATGGGCAGAAAATATCGAGTTCTCTGATTTGTGTGGGGGGGGGGGGGGGGGGGGGGGGGGGGGGGGGGGGGGGGGTTGTTGATAAAAGAGGAAGAACATTTTTTTTTTACCCTCCAATTAGATCGGGTTTTTAAAAATTTTATTGCTGATAAAAGGTAAAGTTTAGTTTTTTTACCTCCAAAAAAGAGAGAAAGAATGGAAAAGAGGGATATGACATGGGTAGATAGGGTTTAAAAAATTTTCTTTAATAGTTATCTTTATTCATTTTTATGTAGTCGGTGGATAAATCAGAATCTTCGATCGATAGTTTGAATCACATTTATAAAGGAGAAAAGTTATATAAAAAATAAACAACGTGAAAAGAGACAAACGAACAGCAAAATGATGAAAAAGTAAAGAAAAAGAAAAAAAAACCTATTGTATGTATTGGCAGACATGATTATGAGTGTGAACCACCACATACTGTCTGTAAAAAAAACAACAACCCAACAAAACCCAACTTACAAACACAAAGCCCTCCTCCCCTCCCCACCCCCATTTGTTTTGGTTTTTTTGTCTTCTTTCTCTTATTGTATCAAGCATTGTATTGTATTGTATACCACTTGAAATAAGCTCAAATTTCTCTTGTGTGAAATTTCGGGCTGCTCTCTCTCCAGGGAAAAGTGCATCACCACAAGAGTAGGGCCGCCCATGATTTGTTTCTTCTTTCCCTGTCTGCATGTGTAGGCAAGTTTCTACCCCCTACACCGACCTAAAAAGCAAGCTCCCCCGTGGGGATGCCAGGGGGCCTGTCAGCATAAATAGCATTCCCACCTTCTGGAAATTCTGTGCCAAAAATGTTGTCTTTTCTGTCAGTCTTTGTTTCTACCTTGTTCCTTTTCTTTCTGTCACCTCCTTCTTGTCTATTTGCTGCCTTCTTGGTCCGTTCTCTTGCCTTTTTTTTTTCCAGAAAGATTAAAAAGGTAACAATTCTCTCCCACGCCAAAGTCGGATGCGCTGGGCCTGACTTGTCAGGTGCTTAATGGCAGCGTGTCGCTTTTTTGCTCATATGACGGACAACAGTAGTTGCTGTCTAAGTGTTCGATGACGAAGAAGAAGAAGTATATACCACTTTAAGTCACTTCAGATTTCTCTGCATGAACTTTCGGGCTGCTCTCTTCCTGAGGAGAGCACGTCACCACAAGAGCAGCGCCACCCATTATTTTTCTTTTCTTTTCCTGTCTGCATGTGTATGGGAAAAGTTCCTACCTCCAGTAGGTCTAGAAATAGAAAGCGACTATTTATAAATGTTTCAGATGCCGGTGTGGGGTGTGCATGTTTCAGATGCCGGTGTGGGGTGTACATGTTTCAGATGCCGGTGTGGGGTGTACATGTTTCAGATGCCGGTGTGGGGGTGGGCATGTTTCAGATGCCGGTGTGGGGGTGTACATGTTTCAGATGCGGGTGTACATGTTCCAGATGCCGGTGTGGGGTGTACATGTTGCAGATGCCGGTGTACATGTTCCAGATGCGAGTGTACATGTTTCAGATGCCGGTGTGGGGTGTATATGTTTCAGATGCCGGTGTGGGGGTGTACACGTTTCAGATGCCGGTGTGGGGTGTACATGTTTCAGTTGCCGGTGTGGGGGTGTACATGTTTCAGATGCTGGTGTGGGGTGTACATGTTTCAGATGCCGGTGTGGGGTGTACATGTTTCAGATGCCGGTGTGGGGGTGCACATGTTGCAGATGCCGGTGTACATGTTTCAGATGCCGGTGTAATGTTTCAGATGCGGGTGTACATGTTTCAGATGCCGGTGTGGGGTGTACATGTTTCAGATGTCGGCGTGGGGGTGTACATGTTTCAGATGCCGGTGTAATGTTTCAGATGCGGGTGTACATGTTTCAGATGCCGGTGTGGGGGTGTACATGTTTCAGATGCGGGTGTACATGTTTCAGCTGCCGGTGTGGGGTGTGTACATGTTTCAGATGCGGGTGTAAATGTTTCAGATGCCGGTGTGGGGTGTGTACATGTTTCAGATGCTGGTGTACATGTTTCAGATGCTGGTGTACATGTTTCAGATGAGGGTGTACATGTTTCAGATGCCGGTGTGGGGTGTACATGTTTCAGATGCTGGGGTAGGGGTGTACATGTTTCAGATGCTGGTGTGGGGTGTTCATGTTTCAGATGCCGGTGTGGGGTGTTCATGTTTCAGATGCCGGTGTGGGGTGTACATGTTGTAGATGCCGGTGTACATGTTTCAGATGCCGGTGTGGGGTGTGTACATGTTTCAGATGCCGGTGTACATGTTTCAGATGCCGGTGTACATGTTTCAGATGCCGGTGTGGGGTGTACATGTTTCAGATGCCGGTGTACATGTTTCAGATGCCGGTGTGGGGTGTGTACATGTTTCAGATGCGGGTGTACATGTTTCAGATGCGGGTGTACATGTTTCAGATGCGGGTGTACATGTTTCAGATGCCAGTGTGGGGTGTACATGTTTCAGATGCGGGTGTACACGTTTCAGATGCCGGTGTGGGTTGTACACGTTTCAGATGCCGGTGTGGGGTGTACACGTTTCAGATGCCGGTGTGGGGTGTACACGTTTCAGATGCCGGTGTGGGGTGTACATGTTTCAGATGCTGGTGTGGGGGTGTGCATGTTTCAGATGCCGGTGTACATGTTTCAGATGCAGCTGTACATGTTTCAGATGCCAGTGTGGGGTGAACATGTTTCAGATGCCGGTGTGGGGGTGGGCATGTTTCAGATGCGGGTGTACATGTTTCAGATGCCGGTGTGGGGTGTACATGTTTCAGATGCTGGTGTGGGGGTGTACATGTTTCAGATGCGGGTGTACATGTTTCAGATGCCGGTGTGGGGTGTACATGTTTCAGATGCCGGTGTACATGTTTCAGATGCGGGTGTACATGTTTCAGATGAGGGTGTTTATGTTTCAGATGCTGGTGTGGGGGTGTACGTGTTTCAGATGCCGGTGTACATGTTTCAGATGCAGCTGTACATGTTTCAGATGCCGGTGTGGGGGTGGGCATGTTTCATTAGATGGGGGTGTACATGTTTCAGATGGGGGTGAACATGTTTCAGATGCCGGTGTGGGGGTGGGCATGTTTCAGATGCAGCTGTACATGTTTCAGATGCCGGTGTGGGGTGTACATGTTTCAGATGCAGCTGTACATGTTTCAGATGCCGGTGTGGGGTGTACATGTTTCAGATGCCGGTGTGGGGGTGGGCATGTTTCAGATGCGGGTGTGGGTGTACATGTTTCAGATGCCGGTGTGGGGTGTACATGTTTCAGATGCCGGTGTGGGGTGTACATGTTTCAGATGCCGGTGTGGGGTGTACATGTTTCAGATGGGGGTGTACATGTTTCAGATGCTGGTGTGGGGTGTACCTGTTTCAGATGCCGGTGGGGGGGGGGGGGGGGGGGGGGGTGTGTACATGTGTCAGATGCCGGTGTACATGTGTCAGATGCCGGTGTGGGGGTGTACATGTTTCAGATGCCAGTGTGGGGTGTACATGTTTCAGATGGGGGTGTACATGTTTCAGATGCCGGTGTGTGGGGTGTACATGTTTCAGATGCTGGTGGGGGGTGTACATGTTTCAGATGCTGGTGGGGGGGGGGGGGGGGGGTGTACATGTTTCAGATGCTGGTGGGGGTGTACATGTTTCAGATGCCGGTGTACACGTGTCAGATGCCGGTGTGGGGGTGTACATGTTTCAGATGCCGGTGTGGGGTGTACATGTTTCAGATGCCGGTGTGGGGTGTACATGTTTCAGATGCCGGGTGTACATGTTTCAGATGCCGGTGTGGGGGTGTGCATGTTTCATTAGATGGGGGTGTACATGTTTCAGATGCCGGTGTACATGTTTCAGATGCGGGTGTACATGTTTCAGATAGATGGGGGTGTACATGTTTCAGATGCCGGTGTACATGTTTCAGATGCGGGTGTACATGTTTCAGATAGATGGGGGTGTACATGTTTCAGATGCCGGTGTGGGGGGAGCAGGACGAGGCGGTGGAGGGGTGCTGCTGCTCGGCGGGCAGTGTGCAGACGCGCCTGACCCTGGCCAAGACAGGCTACGTGCCCGGAGAACCCATCACCTACACCGTGGACATCTTCAACAAGTGTGACACCACTATAGACCGTGTGGAGCTGGAACTGAAGCAGGTGGGTCTGTGTGTGGGTGTCGGTGTCGGTGTGTTTGTGTGTGTGTGGTGAGTGTGTGTGTGTGGGTGTGTGTGGGTGTCGGTGTGTGTTTGTGTGTGTGGGTGAGTGTGTGTGTGTGGGGGGGGAGGGGGGGAGTGTGTCAGTGTGTTTTGTGTGTGTGTTTGTGTTTTATTTATGTATTTATTATGCAGCATCATTACGTCATCCTCATTGTCATTGATCATCATGCAATTAAAAAGCTGCCTCATCTTCTGTGACGTATTATTTATTTTTATTTTTAATTTTTATTTATTTTATACCACTTTAAGTCGCAAGATTTCTCTGCGTGAAATTCGGGCTGCTCTCCCCGGGGAGAGCGCGTCGCCACAAGAGCAGCGCCACCCTTTTTTTTTTTTTTTTTCTTTTGGTCTGCAACTGTATTTGTTTCCCTATCAGAGTGGCTTTTTTCTAAGAATTTTGCCAGGGACAACTCCCTTGTTGCCGTGGGTTCTTTTACGTGCGCTGAAAATTTTGTGTAACACACGGGACCTCGGTTTATCGTCTCATCCGAAAGACTAGCGCCCAGACCACCACTCATGGTCTAATGGATGGGGAAAAATTTCGGGCCCAAACGGGGTACGATCATAGACTTATCATAGAGGTGTGAGTGTGTGTCCATGTGTGCGTAGAATTCTGTAGGTTTTTGGGGATTATCCAAGAGTTTTTGTAATCTTTTGTTGATATATTGTAATGTGATGCATACAGCTTGCAGTTATGGTAGATTTATCAAGTGTGAAGTGCAAGGCACTCGTCCTCGAGTGAGTCTTTCGGCTGAGACTATAATTTGAGGTACAGTGTGTGAACCTGTGCAGAACATCTTACGCACATGTTAACACCTGTTCCGCCTTTCAGAAGAGTAGGCCATTTATGCCATGGGAACGGATGACAATATTTACAAAGCCGCATGCACGCGGGGACTAGATGTAAAGAAAGCACAAGAGTGCGTATTCATTATCCTCAATGTAAAAGAAGAAAAAGAGCACATCCCCATAATGTAGCACTACACTTTTCTTTTTGCCCTGTCAGTGATTGTGTTTTCCATGCGAGTCGCTTTTCCGACAGAATTTTATCAGGGATAGTTAGGTCTCTTGTTGCCATGGGTTCTTCTACATGTACTAGATGTATGTTGCACATGGCACTTCACTTTAACATTTTGTTTGAAAGACAAGCACTCAGACCTTCGCTTAATGATTAAAAAGGATGGGGGTTAGAATTCCTGTTTTAGCCAGGAAAACCTGCGTCCTGTTGCTGTCAGGAGGAGTGTGTCTTTGCTAGACCGGAGATAAAGAAATTGAGTTTAATACTTACATGGGAGTTTTGCCCCCCCATGAAAAGTGGTGTCTGTTATTATTGATGTAACTTGCAGCTAACAAAGCAGTGACAACATGTATTTTATTTTGAGGGCAGTAAGTATTGGAATTATATAGTAGGTTGGAAACCCGATACATTAGCACATCACTGTTAGCGTCTGCATAGCATTTATTCCTGCAGCGTGGTGGTTATATTTTGTCTTATTGTCTGTCAGCTGGTGACCTACACGGGCTACTCCAACTCCATCTTCTCCTCGGGCCACCCCAAGCACCACACCAAGGTGGACATCTTCCCCCTCCTCAACTACACCAACCGCATCAAGCGCAACACGGAGGAGCATGTGCACCGTGCTGTGGCTGTGCCCCCCCTGCCCCCCTCCAACCTGGAGGGCTGTGGCATCATCGATATATCCTACTTTGTCGAGGTTGGTGTACTGCTGTTCCCTGTCATGTGTGTGTGTGTGAATGTATGCTTGTGTGCGTATATGTGTGTATACCTGAGGTTACTGTACTTTGTGGTTGAGACTGATGTGTGTGTGTGAGTGTGTGTGTGAAGGTATTCTTATGTGTGTACAAGTTAGTGTTCTTCATGGTTGAGGGTGTGTGAGTCTGTGTCTGTGTGTGCATGCTTGTGAGTGTATGTGTGGCTGTGTGTGTTGACAATTGGGTACACATGTGGGCATGTATATATGCAAACATGAATATATTATATGTGTAGATATTGTGTACATAGACGCATACATACGTGCACACAAATGCAAGTGTGATTTCATGCGTGTATACATACCAGTGTAAGACATTCTCACAGTCATCCCTATGTCCACATGCACAGGAACTCAGTTTGAAGTTTTATTCCAAGACTTTGGCGGGGGGGGAAAGCAGTCCGTACCACTATGAAGTCCAAGAACCAAAACCCCCCCCTTCGAGAGAACTCCTTGGCAAGGATTCGAACCTGTACCATCGGATCATGAGTGCAGTGCTCTGACCGCTAGGCTGTCCTGCCCCCTCCCTACATGCTCGTCTGGTCATTTCAGTGTCAACATCGTTGTAGCCTGGTCATTTCAGTGTCAACATCGCTGTAGCCTGGTCATTTCAGTGTCAACATCGTTGTAGCCTGGTCATTTCAGTGTCAACATCGTTGTAGCCTGGTCATTTCAGTGTCAACATCGTTGTAGCCTGGTCATTTCAGTGTCAACATCGTTGTAGCCTGGTCATTTCAGTGTCAACATCGTTGTAGCCTGGTCTTGTTGTTGGGCAGCTGAGGGTGAACGTGCGCTGGACGACGGTGACCATCGAGCGAGAGATCATCATCGGCACGGTGCCCATGCAGTTTGTGGGGGTGCCCACAGAGCCCGTGGCTGCAGGAACCCCCACCGTGCCCTCGGCTCCCCCCATGGAACCCCCGCCTTACTCAGAACGTAAGTCACGTCTGACCCACTTCTCTCTTTCACTCTGTGAGGAGACACAGGGGCAGTGCACTGAGCTGTCTCATTGACTGTAGCACATATCGTGTGTTTAGTTTCATTCATTAATCTAAGAAGGAAGGTGGCAGGACAGTTAAGACATTCACCTGCCTAACTAGTAAACTGTGAGGTTCTGGGTTTCATTCCCAGCCTTGCCTTCTCTTCCCAAATTGGTGAAAAAGGCGAATTAATGTCACAGTTCTTCAGATGAGACTATAAACCGAGGCTCTGTGTGCGAATGCACACAGAACATCTTGCACACATGTTAAAGGCCCCTTCCACCTTTTTGAAGAGTAGGCTATTTCATGCCAGTAGAAACGGATGACAACCCATTTTAAAAAACACATGCACACAGGTGTCATATTTAGACGACATCCCTGAGGTCAGAATGCAGCTACCTAATTGGTTAGGAATTAAAAAAACGGTCGCATAAGCACAAAGTCTCACCATTAATGAACCTCGGAGATCTAGCCAGGGAATTAAAATAATGTATAAGTCTGTTGCCTTTTCAAGGTTGTACATAATCTAAGGATGAGTGAGAAGCTGTTGTTGGTGTTGTTTTGGGGCATTCCCCAGCCTTAGCAGGCTAAGGGTCACCCAGAATAATATGCCCTGTGTCCTACTCTTCACATCTAGGACTCACCATGGAACTGTTAAGTACACACTCTGGATGAGAAAGTTCCATGTTTCGCTGTTTGCAAACAACCCCCATACAGGCAGCTGTATTCAAACTTCAGAGGTTTTATTTTTGCCTTTTATGGAGAAAACAGGCTGTTGTGCTCTGGAAACTTGTCATGGATGAAGACTGTGTAATCAAGGTATTTCAAAACATTTTAGTGTAGACTTGGACACTTTGTTGATATCAGTGACAACAAAGCGTTTGCCAGAATCAGAAGGGGTTAGGAAAGAACGGCCGTCAAGATACAGATACAGAACCCCTGACAAGCTGTCAACCACACAGCGTGATGACCTCCAGAAACAGCGTGGGGGGGACATGGCACAGAGAGGGATAGCCTAGTGGTCAGAACATTGCGCTCGCAATCTGACAACCCGGGTTCGATTCCCGTTGAAGGGATATTTTCCTCTGGAGTTAACATCAGTTCAGACTCCACTCTCCCCAAAAGTCCTTCGGATGAGACTATAAACCGAGGCCCTGTGTGCAAACGCATGCAGAACATCTTGCGCACACGTTAAAATCCTGTTCTGCTTTTCATAAGAGTAGGCCATTGTGTGCCGACGGGAACAGATGACAATTTACAAAACCGCATACACACAGGGACTGGATGTAAAAAAGCACATAAGTGCTTATTCCATCATCCTCAATATAAAAGAATAAAATACATTTTTAAAAAAAATTAAAAAAAAAAAAGACAGGAACCGATGGAGGGAGGGAGGGAGGGCTGCTACAGAGGGAGGACTACATCCATCCTGTAGTGCCTAGGCGCTAAGAGAAGACATCATAAACGATACGGTTTTCTTCAAAATTCTTCACGTTGTCACCGCAACAAACCTCTGTGTTTGCAGCTCCACCGTCCTACGAAGAGAGCGTGTTCGGCCGCGTGGAGATCCGCGACGAAAACGACGACGAGCACACGTCGGGGCAGATGGGGTGGGCGCCGTCCTACCCGTGTACCACTATGACGCCGCCCGGCAGCACTTCCAGATCCTGCCTGCCCAGCCCGCCTCCGGTGCTGCCCCCTCTGCCGAGCCCCCCGCCTACAACCAGATCTAAGCCCAGCAGGAGGCGGCAAGCTGGAGGTCAATCATCCTGGAGCCCTGTTGTAACCAAAACGGCCGGATCGAAACCCAGGCAGGCAGGCTACGCTGAAGCCCTTCTGTATGGAACTAGTTGTGGATGGTGCAGTGCAGGTGGAGAGAGTTTTCTTCTTTTGTTTGTGTTAAAAAATATATAAAAATCAAGATGATGAGTGGCTATCGCAGATAGCGCGGTGGTTTAATACAATGATGATCAGTGCTCTAAAGTTTGCTGAAGTACAGACGTAGTTTGGAGGATGCGTTTTTTTTTCTTGTGGAGGAAACGTGCTGGATGGTGATGGTGATATTATGGAAGAAATGAACTTCGTTGCGGATTTAAGGTGTAGAAGTGTGTTTGTGTATGTGTGATGTGGTGGTTTTGCGCTGTAGACAAACCAGACATCTGTGGGTAGACTGGATAGAATAGGATGGTGAAGTCGAGTTGGAAAGATGCAACTTTCAGTAGAGAAGATAGAGCGAGTGCAATTTGCGTATGTAGAAAAGAACAAGAAAGACTTCCTTGTGAAGAAATGGAATAACCTGGTGATAAACCTGCGATACACAGCGTGTGTTCGACGCCCCCTACACTCCCCAAGGTCTTCTGAGGGGTCACTTTGACAACAGCGTCAACTTGGTTCAGACAACACCACCACCAACGTTTGGAGGCATGTGTATACGTGTGTGAATGCTGCAGACTTCTCTCCATCCTCATCGGACCTTGTGCACTGCCTTGCCATCAGTGGAAGTGTGTGGACCATCTCGGATTTAGCTGGCTGGCTCTGTGATTCTTGTCGGCTGCAGTCAGTGGTCCTGTATGTGTGTGTGAGTGTGTTGTGTGTGTGTGGTAAGTGTGTGTGTGTGTGTGTGTGTAAGTGTGTGTGTGTGTGTGTGTGTGTGTGTGTGTGTGTGTGTGTGTGTTTGTTTGTTCATCTTCGATCATCTGGTTTGCCGTTGGCCCTAGAGGGCCTCTTCTTCATGGACTGGATTGGACTTGGATGGAAACCTTTAGCCTTACGTCACAGTTTAACATGAGATGATTTTCATGAGCTAATGTTTTGGGGGTGTTTTGTTTGGGGTGGGGGGGTGGGGGGGGGGGGGGGGGGCGGAGGGGCAGTTGTATTTTATGGTTTCTGTGTAAGTCATTGTCTTTTTCCACTCAAAAGTAATGTCATTTTTTAAAAACTTAAAGTGTAGATCTGTTGCCGTATGACCGATTTTACATTTTTCATGACGTTGACCATTTCCATCAAGATCTGATTTTCCAGCAAAGGGAAGTCACTGTCACCCATTCATAGTAAGGTTTTGGTGTTGGCAGTTTATGACGTATGTAACTGATCTTGTTATGTCTGATGTACAGTTCTGTTACCAGCATTATTAAAACTGAGCTTCACCGTCAGCAGTTTATGCGTAAAGCTAAAACTAATTCAAAACAATTTTTGTGTGTGTAGATTTACAACAAAATGTTTTGCGCTTTTCGTTTCTGACAGCTTCTTTTTCTGTTGTGGGGGAAAGGATGTGAGACTGTGCGTTAGTGAAAAATGCTTTTGAACTGGCAGAAATGGAGCTGTGGAGGAAAATTCCCTGGTAAGAAGTACTGGGCCTGAGTTATGTAGTCGTAGAGTGGACTGACAACTTGTGAATTGAATTATGTACAAAACTCCCTGTAGGGGAAGACCAGTTCTAGTCTTTCAAGCTATTTAGCATTATGATATGGTTTATCTCTGAGATCATGCTTGAACTTTCTCAAATATAAAGATACGTGTATGTATTTTGGGGGCCAAAATGATAGAACCAATAAGAACATTACTGTAACAGCTTGGTGTATCTCTCTCTCTCTCTCTCTCTCTCTCACTCACTCACTCACTCACTCACTCACTCACTCTCTCTCTTGTTTAAATAGAAAAAAACATACATGAAATTTTAAACAGTTAATCAAAACAACCTATTTAAAAAAAAAATCAGTTTCCTAAACAGAAAAGTTTCAGCTTGGCTCGCCCCCCTCCCTTCCATCCCCTCTTACCCTTTCTATTTTCTCTCCCCTTCCCCCTTTCCCATGGTCTGTGACTACCATTCAGTCGTGTTGTGTAATGGGTTGTTGACTGAGCAGACTGAAGCTGATGACTCCGCTGGTGAGTTAAAGGATAGCGATCAGTGCACTGTGGCATCGCCTGTTATTTCAATGGTTTCATTGTCAGTGTTCACGTACCTCGGGAGCACTGTTAGGCATGACGGCGGAGCAGGCAGCGACATCAAGAACCGGATTAGCAAAGCAAATAATGTTTTAGAAATCTGGAACATTGTGGAGAATGTCAACAGCACAAACAAACTAAGATATAAAGAGCTGTGTACTTCACCTTTTGTACGCTCGAGTGTGAGATGACTGAGAGTGACCTCGACAAATATCCAATTCAAGAAGAAATCTCAAAGACTGCGATCTTCTGGCCTAGACCATATCCAACCAAGAACTTTTTGCCGTTGCAACCAAGAAAGCTGTGACAACATCATCATGCATAGGCTGGTGGATGGATAGGGCATATTGCCGTCGGAACAGGGAAAATCGCCGAACAGCCCTCCACTGGACACCAGAGGGAAAACGCAAACGAGGACGACCCAAGAACACTTGGCGTCGGACTGTCGAAACAGAACTGAAGACCTTCCAACATACCTGGGGAACCATTCAGAAGCTGGCCCAGGACAGACAGGAGTGGAGAACATTTGTTGCTGCCCTACGTGCCAAAAAGGCACAAAGGCATTGATGATGATGATTGTCAGTAGCCTCCTGCAGTGTGTTCACAGAGGAAAGAGCTGTACATTTGTTTGGCCTTAGCTCGCAAGCGATAGAAACATCCCACCACATGTTCTTGCCGTGGCTTTTGAGGAGGATTAAAACAAAAATAGATAAAAAGAGACGAGAAATGGTATGTTTCTGCTGTGTTTTCTTAGTCGGTTCTTAAAAGAAAAGAGAGAAGTAAAAACTCAAAGCGTACTTTTCTGGTCCTTAACGAAGTTTTGATATCTATGACCGATTGAAGTAGATTGAATGGAATGAAATAAGATTTTTTTCTTTTTGTTGTACTGTTTGAATAGTTCTCTAAATTCTTTAGCAGGTGCTGTGTGTGTGTGTGTGATGGACAATACTGTCAAAAACAACAACACCCCCCCCCCCCTTCCTCCGTGTTGTTGTTTTTGACAGTATTGTCCATCTTTCAGAAAAGAAAAAAAAGTTACACGTCTGATTGAAGGTGACGGTAATTGTGTGTAGTTTAATGATAAAATTAGACAAGAGCAGTGTGTTTTGACCAAAAAAATCTTTGAACAGATTTTCTGTTGTAATAAATTCTGTTGAATGGATCAAGGAGCTTTGTGCATGTTGGAAACGGTTGAAGTATGTTAAATGGACAGGTTAGTGTAAGCATTGCAGTTTTGTTTGGATACACTCGATACAGTACAAGTCAGAAAGTCAAAAGTACAGAGACAAAGTGTTTGGTACAAGTAGTAGTGGTTGTAAGGTGTGTGGTTCTGAACATGTGTGTACATGTTTTTTGTTGGTGTATGTATATTGTGTGTGTGTTTATAATCAGTACATATTTGTGTGTGTGTGTTTGTGCTTGCATGTTTTGTGTGTTTTGTGTTGTGTGGTTTGTGTTTTAATACAGTACATTATCTTGTTTGTGTGTGCTTTGTGTGCAGTGTGTGTGAGTGTGTGTATATCAGTACATATCTGTTTGTGTGTGCTTTGTGCTTGCATTGTGTGTGTGTGTGTGTGTGTGTTTATATCAGTACATTATCTGTTTGTGTGTGCTTTGTGCTTGCATGTGTAATGATATTGTGTGTGTGTGTGTGTGTGTGATGTGTGTGTGTGTGTGTGTGTGTACACATGCTCATGAACTAGTTTGCATGGACTGTTGTGTGATTGTGATAGTAGAGCTCTACCTACGTCTTCTCTTTTGTCACCATTCATGCTGCAATCACACCTCCAGGAGGGGAGGTTTTTATGCACTCTATGAATCACACATTCATTCATTCATTCATTCATCATGAACCATATACTCCTGTACTGAAATCTTATGTTACCTTTCTTATTCTTTGTTTCTGTATTTTGGAATTCCGAGGATTTAAAATTTTTTTTAAATTTCATGTCTTTTAAAAGTTGACCCTTTCTTTTTTTCATATTACTTGCAGTTTAAAAATATTGATTGGTAGTGTGCTTACGAGCTGAAGCCAGCATGGCGATCGTTGATTGTACAGTTAAAACAATGTCAGTATTCACTTGCACACGCCCATTGTCCTGTCTCCTTCAGTTTATTCGGACACAAATCTGAAGTTACTTGGTCAGACATGTCATCATAAAAAACCTGACAACTTGGCTGTATTGCCATCGCAGATGCTGTGTGCAAGTACACTTTATGAAGGACTGTAAAAATGGTTGTAAACAGTTTTGGATTTGTTGCATGTTTGTAAGCAGCACTTGATCGAGGGGTCGACATTTCGACTACGAGTTGTATTTTGCAACAGATTTTTCAAAGATGTATTCATCGCCCTTAACCTTGTTCTGTTTTTTTCTGGATCTTTTTTTTTACGAAATTGTTTAAATGGACTACAGATGAAAATGAAATAGTTCTATGTTATAATTCTGATGTTCATTTATTATGAAAAAGGACTATTTTGGAATTTTCATGGATCCGAAAAAGGAATTTGCTTGTAAATTGCTTGGTGTCACATAAGGAGATATATATTGGTGTGTATGTGCGTGTGTGTGTGCGTGCATATTCGTGTGTGTATGTGTGTATCAAAAAGACCGGGACTTCAGAGTTTTGTTCATATTTGGATGTTTCTTCTGCTTTGGTTCTTCTCACACATTTTTTTTTCCATTTATACTTGATTTTCAGTATGTCAACTGCGAATCCATGTTTCCTTTTATTTTTTGTTTTTCTCGTTGAATTTACTGCAAGCTGTTTTACTAACTATACAATTGCACGTGCATGTGATATATTATGGTCTATTAATTCCAGTGTACCTGCTATTTGTACAGTATTTTCCATGGTTTAATTCCTGTATTTTAGTTTCCCTCCACTTTTGCATGATTCTTCTTGCCTTGTGTTGTTGGTCCTGTATGTCTGTAGTATTGCCAAACGTGTCTGTAGATCTATAGTGATGGAGGTTTACTCAAGTATTTGTGACTGGAATGTAAACTGATTGACCTGGTTTGTTCATGACTGCACAGCAAACTGTAATATTGCCATTCATTGCCTTTCATGTCATCGCTGTTGCGCATGTTGCTTCGCTGATTCTTTCATTTATACGCAAAAAGGTAAGTGTGTTGTGTAAATGCCTGCATCCTTACTCCATGTCGTAGGTAGTATAACAGTAAGAGCATCACACACACACATACACACACACTAATGTTTTGTTTATATATATATATATTTATATATCATGTTAATTATTACTCTGCCTGTCTTGCTTGACTTGCAACTTTTGAAAAAATGACCAGCGCATTGACATGTTGCTTGAAATATATATATATATCTTCTTTTTTTTTCTTCTTTTTTTCAAATTTCCTTGACATTCATTATGAAACCAAACATTTGAAAGTAATGATTTGTTCAAAGTTGTTACTTTTTATATAGTAAAATCAAAGATTGGAGATAGTATTGTACATCATTTCCAAACCCCTAACAATGAAATTTAAAGTTCTTTTGTTCATAAGATTGGTGGTTGTTTTTTTTCAAGTGAATATTGTCTTCAAAATGAGACCTTTTTAAAGAGAATAAGGATACACTCAGTGAGTTCATTCACTGGCCTGACCCACTCTCCCTCTGAAAACACTGCCTCCACAAGTTCGGTAATCTTATGTACACCATTGTACATTTTCAAACACAGTGTTCACGTGGGTTGTGAATCTGCAAACTTTAAAAAATAAAATAAAATTCAAAATCATTTTGATTGGCACACATATACAGTTCAAAACAAACAAATTAACTTTTCATCCAGACACATTACATCATTTCCATTTTACAGGCGTACAAGACTACTAGCTACACAAAGTACACAAAGAATCAATCAGCATTTTCGTTGTCAAGACAAGATTTATAGATTACACACAGAATTTTACTAATATTTTGAAATTGTATTCAACTTTGTACTGAGTTTATGTACAGGAACCATGTTTTATGAAAATTAGTAAACTGCATTTGTTTGCTATGCTCCAGCTTTTCCATTTCATATTTATATTTTAGTTCATTCAGAAAATTACCAACATTAGGTTTTGTTTTACCAATTCGACATTTATAAACATAGAACTTTGCTAACAGTATTATTAAGTCGAACACTTCATCAGTTGTTGTCATTGCATCAGTGCCCAAAAGCACTATTTCCACATTAAGGTCCAGTCTCTCACAATAAAAACAGTTGTGTTTTATAGTCACTTCAAGTTCTTTCCAGAAATTCTGTACATACTGACACTCCCAATAATAATGGTTTATCGTGTCCTTTTCCTTGCCACAAAAATTGCAGTTGTCATTATCTGTAACTTTCATTTTCTTTAATATTTTGTTCGTGACTAATATTCTATGAACAAATCTTTATTTGAAACCATTTCAATTTAATTTCTTTAATTTTATTTGTCAGTTCTAATACTCCATGCCAGTCTATTGGAATGTTAAGCTGTCTTTCCCAGAATCTGCAAACTTTGTTTGCAAAGATACATCTGCTCAACTGCAGTCATTGTGCAACGTTTCCGTCAAAACTGTCCACTTCTGGTTTTCTTCTTTTGTCATCTGCTAAGTTTATGTCAGGAATGGTCTCAACCAGATCTTGCCTTGCTTTCAGTTCATCCCTCAGTCAGGTGTAAGCGATGCTTTGTGGAGTCTGTTTTTTGGAGGATCAAAAGTTTTCAGTGCCAGTATACTTACAAGTGCTTACCTTCGCCGTGCAATATTTGCTGTTACTGGAACTGTGTTGAGGTTGATAGCTCAAAATGATATCCAGGTGCGATCGAGGATGTTGTGATTAATTTGGTCAGGGTTTTTTTTTTTTTTTTGAGAGGTGAAATTTTTTAGATGAAGAAAAGCTCTGTGTGTTTGTGAAGGTGATGATGGTTTGAGTGTGATAAAGAAAAACTCTGCGTGTGTGCATACGCGCATGCGTGTGTGTGTACATGCGTGCGTGCGCATGCTACATTTGTTTTCTTGAACAAAGGGTATTCTGAAAGTATAAAATGTAAAATTGTGAGGACACCTAATAAGATGCAGTGGCAAATGTCTTTATATAGAGAGATTCTTTGATCTGAACATAATTTTGCCCCTTGTACTGTTACAGTAGCGTAATCCAAGCAGACAGCTAGCTGTCTTTGAACCTTATTGTTTTGTGAAGTTTGCTCTCGTGGCCTGCAAACTAGACATTATAATTTCACATGTCAGAGGGCAGCTGTGACAAAGTCGCTATATGTATTAGAGCAAAAGTCGTCACAAAGAGATATCAGGTGTTGATAATAACGTAACAGCTGTTGAAGGTAAAAATCAAATCATTTGATCAGGGCGTTTTAAGAGTTAATTTGAGAGAATTTTGAAAGCGTTTTGCAGATGGTAGTGTGTGTGTGTGTGTGTGTGAGTGTTTAACACAAGTGGTTAAAAAACCTTGTAACTATATGATATTCAAACAGTTTTCAGGACATCCTTCATATAAGCAAAATGGTAACCTTAAATGGCTTAATGCTTGCATGTACACTTTGTGTATATATATATGCAAACTGCATTAGCAGCTTGATTTTGTTGAGAATATACCTGAGATAAACATTTTGAAGATTGTCTTTAAAAGGATATTATTCTTGATGTGTTTACAAATAGGTAAAGACAGAAAGTGATAGAAGAAGGGTGGACAGTTGGACATGTTTATAACTTCTCCCTCCCCATCAGTCAGATGTGGGATTGACAGGGTCATGTGGACAAAGTTGTGGGTTTGTTGAAATGAATGATGATCAATAATCAAAGAGAAAGATAATAATATCTCTTGACTCTTCCTTTGCTAAGACAAAGCAATAACACAGGCTGCAGTGTCGTTTTAACTTATTTTATTTGTTTTTTTTATGTCGAGGATAATGGAATAAGCACTCATTTTTTTACATCCTGTCCCTGTGTGTATGCAGTTTTGTCAATTTTGTCATCCGTTAACTCTTCTGCCATGCTGTCATTGTCGTCATGTGTTGAACCTTTCCGCCCGTTTAGATCACAAAATGAAGCCCTAAAGTGCTCAAACAGCAAAGCAGTATGCGAGCATTCTACAAAGGAAGAGGTATCCCATATTCTTTGTGGTCATTGGGAAGTGAGGAGTCAGACCTCAGCTTTGCTAGGGGCCCGGCCAGCATCTTGAGGGTGGTTGCCATCTGGTCTATCTCACTGCTTTACCTTCCCTGTTCCTGAAGAGAGCAGGTACCCTTTCATAGAGCTGAGTGTTGTATATAAACTGGGCGACTCAGACTGCTCTGAAGCCAAGGTGCATGAAAAGTCACCCTTCCACAAGTTAATCATGCTCAACACTGCTTAACCTTAGCTGGGGAAGAGCATGTGTACGTTCTGACCGTGGAGCTATCCCGAGTAGGCTGTCTTCACCTTCACCTGTCCCGTTCTCTAGTAGAGCACTAGGGCACCACTAAAGAAGGGCTAGCAACCTCAAGAGGCACAAGTGGTTACCACCAAGTTATACCACTTAGAACATTTTGCCTCCTTAGCAAATTTTGCATGCATGTTTTCCTTTTTCTTAGGAAAAAAAAAAGACAAACTTAACTTCTCCATTTCCCTCTCTCATTAGGTAGGAAAACAAAGAATTTTGTTTAATGTATGTGTATCTGATCATGGTTTGTCTGAATTTGCTATCCACCATAAGGAATAACGATAGCATCCAATCTTATTTTCATCTGGCTTATACTCTCTAGGATTGGAACCATGTAATGCATATATATGTTTGCTAAAATCCTAACTTGAAAGTTAAATGGAATGTTATAATATTGATGGGGCTGTTATGAGAATTAACAGCAAAATAAAGTTGAGGAAAAAAAATGAACCAAGAAAAAGAATGGAAGTAGCTGTCAGTAGAATTGACATGTCAGTTTTATTCACGTATTTTTAATGTGATTATAACAGCACTTTTTTGTGGTCAGTTTAGATTAAACTAGATTTGGTGTCACGCACTGTATATTTATAAAGAAATACATGTGAGTGTGCATGGGTGTGTAAGTGCATTTGTGGGCCTATGTGAATCTCTTTGAGCATACCAGCACATGTGTTTGTGTTCATGTGCTGTAACACAGTGTACAGACCTTTTTCAAATTAATTTTGTTAGTTTTAGCTGTAAGGAAGCTTAAAACTTGACATATACACATCTTAGCATGAATTCAACAACATGGATTCATTCTTCTGTTCCTTTCTCCTCTAATTTCACTGGAAGTCATTGGAGCACTGCACTGAAGATTTTTTCACCATATTCCACCACTTCTGTTGGTTGTGTGCCAATTGATATTATGTGGAGGTTGTATTTTCATGGTGTTCAACATGGATAATGTGTCGTTATTGTCAACTTCAGTTTCATATGTGTTCAGTCTGGGTGATATTAAATGGATCTATGATTGAATGTTGCCCCATTCTCCTAATCTTGTCTCTCGAGTTCCCCCCCAACTCAACTAGGCATTTCATTTTCTACACGTACTTTTGAGAAACATTGAAGACAGTAAGTAACACAGTGCTCACACCTCAGCTATGTCTAGGTAAAAACTTGATGTAAAATGAGTGCATCTAACACAGTCTTTTAACGTGGATGTGGAATTGGATTTGTTTGACAGATTCCTGCAATTATTATTGTGTGAACGACGATGTGATATAAAACACTTTGGAACGTTGTCACCAAGATGTGGTAAGAATTGAAGAATGTACTTTGAGTCTTTTTTTTTTTATAAATTAAATTAATTTTTTTTACAGTGTTTTGTAGATTGAAGTGGTGATGGTTAGTTAGTCGATGCCAGAACTGATAGAATACATGTGGGTGAACTGTAGCAGAGCTTTAAATGTCACACTGCATTCATATCTTTTGTATTGTAAAGATCTCGTCATCTGATGGTATTTTATCATAGTGGTAGATTTGTTGTTGTCGTAGTTGTCGTTGGGCTTCCCCCAGCTTAACACCCTAGGGTCACCCAGAATATGCACTCTGTCCCACTCATCCCACCCAGGAACTGCTGTGAAGCCGTGGGTACACACACACTGGATTGGAAGCTTACATACATGTATGTATGTATGATTCTTTTCAGGTACCTCACCATATATAGGCAGCCATACTCCAATTTCAGAGGATTTTTTTCCCTTTAAAGGAGTAGTATAGCCAGGTTATGTGAAGACTAAGAGCTTGTCATGACTGAAGACGGTCTCAACATTTTAACGCGTAACAATATTTTAATGTAGGCCTTGGCACTTGTAGCTCGATACATCAATAACTGACTCAGATTTTTAAAAAACAAACAAGCAAAAGAACAAAAAAGAAAAAAAGTGACAGAATTTGGGCTGGGCCAGTTTTTTGTTTGGGGGGGGGGGGGGGGGGGGGTCTTTTTCTGTCATCAAGGGGTTTGGGGAATTTTTTATTTATTTTTGCTGAAACCTTTTCATGAGGTAACAGTTGTTGAGGGTAATAGGTGTGTTCAGTTCAGTGTTCATATGTGTGCTCTTGTATATATGTGCATGCATAGAATTTTTTATGTTGGTGCATGTATTGTTCATGCATACCTTTGGTTTGTGTTTATGAATGCAAGCGTCATTTGCAATATATTTGCTTCTGCTAATATGTTTTCAAACGTACATTGCTAAACTAGTTTCTGTTTGCCAAAATGACACTTAAATATGTCACAATAATCAGATTTGTTTTTTCAGTTTTTATTCATTATGTTTACAAAGATGAAGTTGTGTAGGAGCATCTTCAATAATGTTTTTAAAAAAAGCTAATATCGACAGTGGGTATTATTTGTGTGCGTGCATTCAGTTGCAAACATGTCTTCACCTTTGCTTGTATGTACATGTGTAGGTGCATGCTTGCATGGATGTCTGTGTTAATGTGCGTAAACTGCAGTTGCAGACGGTTAAGCTGTATGTTTTTAGATTGTGTGTAGCCAGGAGTATTTATGATGGATCATGTATGTTCAGTTATACTAATTAATGGATCTGTAAGCATGTAGTGTATTAAGAGTTTAGGCTTACTTTAAAAAGTTTTTTTCTTATAAAATGGTTGACTGGCATAGGGATACTATGGGTTTTTTTTGGTGTGTGAGAGAGAGAGAGAGTGTGAGTGTGTGTGAGTGTGTGTGTGAGTGTGTGTGTGTGTGTGGAGATGTATATGTTCTCTCCCTTGATATTAGCGGCGCAAACACTAGCTTGTGTCATATTGTGTTTTTCTTTGTCATGTAGCAGTATGCGGTTGTAAGCTCAGGCTGGTATGTAGAACATGCATTTCACTGTATATGCACACTCATCTGCTGCTACACATTTTCACTCCAAAAAATGTGTGAGCTTTTTTTTCTTTAAATATGCATACACTTTCACACACACACACACACACACACACACACACACACACACACACACACACACACACACACACACACACACACACACACAAACACACACACACACACACACACCACCTTTTTAATTATCATTCACCCCCTTCTGTAATGATCAGCAATGAGAATTGGATGAAACCTGGTTAACATAACCATTACAATGTCACTACTCAAGTGAATCTTACTTGAAAGTTTCGCTGTTGTCTGTTTGTTTGGGATTGTCTTGTTTGTTTTTTGGTAGTGGTTTTTTTTTTTTTTTGGGGGGGAGGGGGGGAGGGGAGGTCATTTGTTTCTAATATTTTATTTGATTTTTTTTTCCATTTCAGTGCATGTATAACAATGCGATTTGCTAAACAGTTTATACATTTTTGTTTCATAAAGTAAGCTTGTAGATCTATATATGCAAGTCTTCTTTTCCAGAAAAAAAGGTTTCAAAGGAAATTGGAGAAGATTGAAAAAACAATGCTTTATGCCTTTCATACTGCATCCGTCATCATGCAAGTCTTGTTGCGTTCATCTGTTAAAGCTGGAGTGCTGTGGATCTAGAGTATGCTGAGCTTTCCTCTTGTTTTTTTAATGAAAAATTTGTTTCATGTTGATCTCATAAATGAGGACCATCAAGCCTCACACTTCATATTTCAGAAGACAGAATTTGGCTGCCTTTATGATGGGACTAACAATGGTTATGTGCACAAAAGTCTTACTACTGGTCAAATGTCAGAGTTTTAGTCAAATAATGAAAAGAAAGAGGGGGCTATGGGTAGGCTGTCATCAAATCGTACATCTATACAAACCAGCTTTCAAAGATGGAAACCCCAAAAATGGCTTTGTTCAGGTTTTAAAAAATCAGCAATTTGAAATCTTATCTTTCTTTGACAATAATAGTTCATAAAACGTTAAATGATTTTTTTCCCCCGGTGTATTTCAAATACATCAGTAATAAGTTGCACGAGTTGATAGTGAAGGGTGTGTAATTTAAAAGCGAGTGTTTTTCGGTATGTATCTGTAGGTAGAGATGAGGAAAAGAATAGCCCACCGTCACCCAGACACCCACACATGCACACTAGGATAAGAGGCTAAGTGTGATGCATATTGAAATAAAAGATCTTGCAATACAGCTGCTGTAGCCATGAATAAGGGAAATGTGTTGCATAATGAAAGAAAAGATTGTGCTACAGAGTAGGGTTTTGTTTTGGGGTGGGGTTTTTTGGGTGTTTTTTTTTTTGGGGGGGGGGGGGGGGTGAGGTTTGGGGTTTTGTTTTTGGTCTAGAAAAATCATTTCCATGCATCCAATAAGCCCATTTGTCTGATTTTGGAACACTCCTCTGGCTCTACACAAGTCAAGTTCCATTTTTGCTCATTAACACCCCCTCCTCCACCCCCTTTCCCCCCCAAATGGTCTGTGATCGATCACAAAACATCCAGAGAGTCGGGCCAGCATTAGGGGTGGGGTTGTTGTTTTTCTTTTCCTGTTTAGGGGGGTTTCTTTGCTCAGTAAATAAAACTCATGAATGTTGAAGTGGAGTATGCACAATGAATGTCCAGACAGTATGTATCATGACATATTATCCGTACGGATCAAGCTCAGATTTAAAAAAACAACCTCATACTCATGACGCACGAATCAGTGAGTTTAACGTGTCAGGTGAAATATGCACATGGCAGTTGTAGGGTTAAACTAAAACAAGAATGGATGTTGGGACCAGGCTGTAAGTCCAAGAGCTTTGTCTTTATATTCCAGCTGCAGTCATCGGTTTTATAATGCAATGGAGCAAATTAACTCATCAATGCAATGGTGTACTCTTTAGTTTTTAAATGCCATGTACAATAACAGCAGATTTCTCTGTGTGGAATTTTGAGCTACTTTCCTTGTGAAAAGGGTGTTGCCAGAAGTGCTGTGCCACCTATGTATGTATGTGTGTATGTATGAACGTATATATATATATATATGTGTGTGTGTGTGTGTGTGTGTGTGTGTGTAGAAAGAGAGAGAGAGGTATATTTTTTCTCTTTTCTTTCTTTCTTTCTTTTTTCTTTTTCTTTAAAGATGTGTGGGTGATTGTGTATCTGCTTACCATTCTTGTTTGACAAATCTGTTTCAGCCCCTTCATTATTATCATCTCCTTGCTGTCTTCAAACCATGTCTCAAAATACTCACATAACTCCAGACTTTTTTGAGTGTGTCAGTCTGCTGTGATTGTCTTCTTCTGCCAGAGTTTTTATTGCAAATCCAAATTATCTTGGTGCGCTTGTGATGTGTAAATCACTAAATGTGTATACATGTGTGTGTGTGTTGAATGTCCTCTTCTTGCTCATCATCCATTATGGGGTGGGTTGGGTTTTTTTTTAAATCAGTGAGGTAGATTGTCTTGTAACAGATGTATATGTAGACTAATGTGTGTGAAGTTGATTTCCTATTTCTTGTTCGCTCTTGTCTCTAAACTCTGTGAGGAGTTGGTGGTGCACTGCACTGAATTTTTCAGACCGTGTCTCTTGGGGCCCGTGTGTATGCAGTTTTAAAAAATTTTGTCATCCGTTCCAACCAGCTTATGATGGCCTACTCTTCAGAAAAGCGGAATAGATTTTAACAAGTGGACACGATGTTCTGCGTCTTTGGCATGTGGGACCTCGGTTTATAGCCTCATCCGAAGGACTTTTGGGGTATTTTGTTTGTTTTTTTAGTGTGGGGTTTTTTTGGGGGGTGGGGGGAGGGTTTGGGTTTTTTTCTCGTCTGGGTAGCTCTTATCCATAGTTAAGTGTGTGATGGACCCAGTTCATAATAGAAGAGGGAGGTTTGGGAAAGGGGGGTGGGTGGGTGGGGGATGGTTTAATGTTTTCCAGCGTCTTCCACTCCATGGATGCATACTACAATGTAGCTTTACTCATTCTATGATCACTGTTAGCCTCTGTAACTCTCTGGTGTCTCTGACACACAGGGGACTGATGGAGCATGAGATGACATGTGAAAAGTGCAGCTCTGGCGTTTGGGTCACATAACTTAGCTGAATTTTGGGTAGCAACATCATTAGCACTGTCAATGATACCCAATCTTTGCTGTGCGTGCTTGTTTGGCTGGTAGTTTGAGAATGGTTGGCTTGTACATATGTGCCTTTGACTGTGTGGTGATAGGATCAGATGTTTCCCTTTTGGTATGTGTATTGTGTTGAAAAATTCATCATAATTAATTGAATTCATTGTCAAGTGATAAAGAAGTGAAAATGTCTCAGATTCTGTGGCCCTTTATGAACTTGTATCAAGGCGATCTAAAAATATAAAAAAAAGAAAGAAGTTTTTTTAATTGACATGCCGCTTGTTGGGTTTTCTGCCTTAATACTATAGCGGACAGCTGCCCTCTGAGAGTTAAGTTTTCAGAACTGATTTCGATTGGATTATATTGTATTGTATTGTATGGTATTGAATAGTATTGTATAGCTCGGTCACATACAACAAAATCTCACCACTGGAGAAGGAACCTTGGTGCTGTAGCTTTGCATGCATGTCAGGCAGGGAAGATTTCTCTGTGTGAAATTCAGGCTGCTCTCTGTGAGGTCACAGAGCACATCCCCACCAGTGCAGCACCCTTTCTGTGGATGGCTGCTGGTTGGGGGTGGGGGGGGGGGGGGGTGGAGGCAACATGGTACAAGCAAGCTTTGATGTGAGGGTTTGGCTTGGAATCAGGGTGAGCGAGCGGCATAGGAATTAGGAAACTTTCTTTTCTTTTTTTTCTTACATTATTTTTAATTTCATGGCTTCAGGTTAATTTGAAATCCATGAAGCAATCCCCAAAGTCAGAATACAGCTACCTTAATGGTGGACAAAAATGGTCGCATACGCAAAATCTCACCATTACTGAAACTCAGAGTTCTAGCCAAGAAACAAGTCCTCCCCCTCCCTCCCCCCAAAACAAACAAACAAACAATTCAGGAATAGGAGGCTTTGTATTGTATGCTACTTTTTAAATATTTGTTTTATATAGTTTCATTGACTCTGTTGAATGTCCAATATGAAGTATACGGCTGAAGCTCATTAGAATAGTTTAACGAGGAGAAAGGTGTGGTTTGGATCATATTCATGAAATATTCATGCTGATATTATCTCTGTAATTTTGTTCTTTTATAGACATTTCACTTGCACTCAAGTCAGCCCATTTTGTAGCACAAGTGCATTTCATTCGCACACGAAATTGTAAAACTTCTGAGTTCTTTGCTTTCTTGTTTGTTTGTTGTGTTGTTGTTGTTTTTGCAGAAAAGTGTGTTTGTTAGTGAATGTGATGGATTGTGTGCTTATTTTATTTTATCCTTGTTCAGTTTTGGTATTGAGTATATTACTCATTACATTAACAAAGGTTTGGGTAGCTTTACATGGCTTTTGGCTATGCAAATTTTGTGTTACTACCATGAATTGTGTTTCCCCATCTCCCTCTCTCTGTGTCTTTTCTCTGTCTCTCTCTGTTTTCTCTGTTTCCTCCTGCCTCTCTCTCCCATCATCACTCCTTTGCACACATAAACACACACACAAACTAATATTATAAAATTCGCACTGAAAATTTTTGACTCCTGTGCATTCTTATTAATTTGTGAATTTCTTTCCCATGTGCCATGAACTTTGGGAAACAATGTATAAAATGTGTGTGTTGTGAAAGAGAGAGAGAATGTGTGTGTGGGGATGGAGGAGAATTTTTTGGGAAAGGGGGGGGGGGGGGGGGGGGGGGGGGGGGGGGGGGGGGGGGGTTTTTTTTTTCATCTGTTTTATTTTTTAAGTGAAATAACGAGTTAGTACTGTGTTACCTATTTTATATTATTTTGACTCGCTGGTAAAACATGGAACACCCAACACAGACACGGGAAATGTCATGAACAACACAACCCACACACACACACACACACACACACAAACACACACACACCACACACACACACTCACACACACACACTCACACAACCCCACATTTTTGCAAAATTTTCATAAACCCCCCCCCCCCCCCCCCCCCCTTTTTTTTTCTTTTTCTTTTTTAGATTTTGTTTAATGGAATCCTGTAAGAAGCTTTTGTGAATAGTTATGCATATTTCTGATTTTCATAAACAAATGCAATGAATTTCACCATTATTTTTTTTCCTTTCACAAAGTGTCATTAAAAAAAAATTAATTGTAGTACATGAATATGTTCTTATAATTATTATGTCATCCTTCATTTACTTTTTGTTTCTTTTTCTTTTTTTCAAACACCAGTGTATGTAAACCAATGGTATCATCTCTCTCTCTCTCACACACACATAACAAAAGTCTTCACAACTTTTATGATTCGTACAAAAAGCTTTTTAAGTTTCTTTGAAATAAACAAAGAAAACTGATGAAAAAAAGTTTTTCATTTGATGGTGTTTGCGTGTGTGGTGTTTAATTTTTAAATTTTATTTTTTTATATCGAGGATAATGGAATAAGCCCCCTAGCTTTTTTACATCGAGTCCCGTTATCGGTTTTGTAAATTTGTCATCTGTTCCCCCCACACACAAGGGGCCCACTCTTATGAAAACGGGGCAGGATTTAACATGCGGGTAAGATGTTCTGCGTGCGTTCTCACACGGGGCCTGAGTTTATAGTCTCATTCGAAGGACTTTTAAGGAGAGTGGAGTCTGCACTGATGTGAACTCCAGGGGAAAATATCCCCCTTGAACGGGAATCCAGCCCCGGTCGTCAGATTGCAAGCCCAATGTTCTAACCGCTAGGCTCTCTCATCCCGTGTGTGTGTGTGTGTGTTCATACAACTTTGTCACAGCAGATTTCTCTGCATGTGTGGTGGGTGTGTGTGTGATGAAAACATGAATTTGAAGCAACGTTGTGATTGTTCCTCACGTTGTTGTTGTTGTTGCACATTCTCTAGCTATATGTGCTGGGGGTCATTGAGAATAAAATAATATGCACTCTTGACTCGCTCCCCCACCTGGGAGTAACTGTGAGACTGTTAAGTACTGTACACTTTGGATGTGAAAAGGTAGCCGCATTCCGACTTATGGGATGGTGTTTAAACGCTACATCAATGACCATATATTAAAAAAATATATAATTATTTCTGTTAATGCAGAAATAGTTATGAAGGAAAACAAGTGCAGGTAACCACTTACGACTTCTCCATCATTTTTGAAAATGAATTTCAAAGATTCATTTAAAAAAAGGGGGGGGGGGGGGAAGGAAAAAAGAAATGCTAAGAAATAAAATCTTTCAATGAAAGCATTTCATGTGCAAGAACCATGCCTTTGGCCTGACCTGATTCGAGTTTCGGCTCCTGGAAATATATATATATCTCTCTCTCTCTCCTCTCTCTCTCCTCTCTCTCTCATCTCTCTCCTCTCTCTCTCTCTCTCTCTCTATATATATATATATAATATATGTATGTATGTTGTCTTTTCTTACCGGCACGAATAGCCAGTCTACTCTTCTGAAAAGGCAGACCAGGTTTTAGCGTGTGAGTAAGATGTTCTGCATGAATTCGCATAGAAGGCTTCAGTTGGTAATTTCATCCACGGGACTTTCGCGGGAGTGGAGTTAATACTGATGTTACCTCCAGGAGGCAAAAATCCTCCTGAACGGTTGCCTCAGTGGTGTCTCGTGCCCAGGTTTGATCCCCCGGGCCCTCAAATCACGAGTGCAACATTCTAACCACTAGGCTATTCCTTCCCCCCCTCCCAGATTATCGTTTTTAAGTACCCTCACCATATTGGCAGCCATTCTCCATCTTCAGAAGATTTTTTTTCCCCCGCCTGTTAAAACCTGTTCTGTCTTTCAGAAGAGTAGGCCATTCATACTGGGAAGTGCAAGTTGTCCCGCCAAGAACTTGTCATGGCTGAAGACAATCTCCATGTTTATTTATTTATTCTTTTATTTCGAGGATAATGGAATAAGCATTTATATGATTTTTTTCCATCCAGTCCCCGTGTGTATGCAGTTTTGTCAATTTTGTCATCCGTTCCCACCGGCCCACAATGGCCTACTCTTCCGAAAAGCGGAACGGGTTTGAACGTGTGCGCAAGATGTTTTGCGTGCGTGCGGTTCGGAAACAGGGCCTCGGTTCATGGTCTTCTCCAAATGACTATTGCCATGTTCAAGCATAAGCTGCTGCAGCATTTCAGTGCTGGCCTTCCTTGGCTCTAAGCTGACATCCCATCCAGAACTGACAGAGAGAGCTGTTGGCCTGGGGCAAGTTTGTGCTGTACGTGATAAGAATAATAATAATATCATATATGGTTATATTTATATTCTTTGAGTGAGTCATAAGGTTTGTGACAAGTTCTGTGTGGACATTTTTGAACTCTTGACCTCTTGACTATGCTTGCAGACAGACAGACAGACAGAAAGACAGACAGAGAGAGAGAGACAGAGACAATTGACAATTGACAATTGACACAATTTTATTGCTATTTAGCAATCAAGCCATATAGCGCTGCGGCGCGGTAACAACGATATCGAACGCGACGCGATTACAATGACATGGAAACCATGGCAGTGGTGGTATGTACATCAAGATACATTATTGTCTGTGTCTCAAGTGTCTCAATTTTCAAACCAGCCTTTTTCCTTTTCCAGTCTACAGCCAGCGAAGTCAGCCCATGTAAGACCGGATCAGGTCCCGAAGATGATGTAACTCCTGCTCAGCACTCGCCACCACTGTCTCTGTGTGTTGTGTGTTAGTACACTGTTTCCCTTTACGAAGTCTGGCAAGCCTGACACGTTCTCTGGCAACATGTTTTTCTCTCTTGCTTGATGTACCAGAACACACACTTAGATTCCTCGCCAGGATCTCCATTTCCAAGAGTATTCCAGGATGATGTCATCTGATTCACCACATCACAATGTTTTGATCAACCAAACTATGTACCACCACCTTTCCAAACTGTGTGTTTCTCTTGCTGTCCCTTAATCGACGCTGTACACGTTGTCGGTTAGAGTAGACACATACTGCTTCACAATACCAGTATCAGTATCAGAGTCATCCACTGTGCAGCCAACTGTCAGCTCTTCCTGCACATCAGACACCTCAGAAGACACACCGATCTTGCTGTCTGTTGCTGGATCACACAGTAGATCAAGTGAATCTGGTGTGGCTGAGGCATTCAATTCACTGCTGACACATAGTTCTGTGTAGGCTTACACACTGGTTTGTTTTCCTTCTGTTTCCACATCGAGCAGGGAGTCAATGTTACACAAGACCGGCTCTTCCAAGACACTGTTTATTGATCACATTGGCGACTTTGCCTGTCTTTTTTTTGGTGTTGTCTACTCTTTGAAATCGCGACGACTTTTGACAAGGGGGTTTCTTGCGATAGTACTGAAACGGGGAGTTACGGTTCAGCACCGGGTCCGCCATTTCTGTGACACTGCTTTTCAGCTGGCTTCATTCGCAAGCGAACACAACACTGCCGCTCTCCTCCCGGCGACTTTTCAACTCGATAAACACGTTGTCGATCAGCAGGCTTTTATAAGTTTGTTATTACAGTAGCTGGAAGGCCAGTAACCTGACCATTTGAAGTTTAAAATGCAAAAATTGCAGCAGCTTACTAAGCAGCACCCGTCAGATCTCGTCCCGTCACGTCGGTCCGAGAGAGACAGAGAGAGGAGAGAGAGAGATGAAAAAAAAATAATTTCCGGATTGATTGGAGATTTTTTTACATTATTTTTTTGTGTGGTGGTGGTGGTGGTGATTGGGGTTGGTTGTTTTTGGTTGGTGATTTGTTGTTGTTTGTTTTTGTTTTTGTTTGTTTTGTTTCTTGTTTGGTTGGTGGGAGTTATCTTTTTCTTGGAGGGGGGGGGGGGGGGGGGTTCCTTTACTTTTCTTTTAAAATATTTTGTATCTAGATTTTTCTTCTTTTTTGTTGTTGTGATTTCGTGGGCTAGAGCTCCAAGGTTCACGAATGGTTATGGTGAGATTTTTTGCGTATATGACAGTTCCCCCCCCCCCCCCCCCCCCCCCCCCCCCCCCCCCCCCCTACACACACCACACACACCTTAGGTAGCAGCATTCAGACTTCAAGGCTGATGTCTAAACATGACACCAGGGTGTACGCGTTTTGTATAATATATTTTTTTTCTAAAATCATCTGTTATTACTGGCATGCAATAGCTTACTTTTCCATAAAGTTTTTAGCGTGTGCGCAAGATTTTCTGCTAGCCTTTGCGCACACGGGACATCGGTTTATAGCTTCCTCCGAAGGACTTTGGGGGGAATGGAGTCATTTATTTATTTATTTATTTATTTATTCTTTTATATCGAGGATAACGGAATCAGCACTCATGTTCTTTTTTACATCCAGTCCCCGTGTGTATGCGGTTTTGTAAATTCTGTCATCTGTCAGTGCTGATGTGAACTCCAGGGAAAACACCGCCTCGAATGGATGGATGTCTCAGTGGCGGCTCGAACCCAAGCCCTCAGATTGCGAGCTCAATGCTCTAACCACGAGACGATCCCACCTCCAGTCACCAGGTGGAGTTCACAACAAATTGAACGGAAAGCGAAAGTCGGTTGTTCTAAGACCTGTAAAGTCATCTTTTCTAAGAACTGTGAATTCGGTTGTTCTAAGAATTGTAAAGTTAGTTGTAGTAGAATTGTAAAGTTAGTTGTTCTAAGAATTGTAAAGTAAGTTGTTCTAAGAATTGTTATCGCTGACAAGAAAGATAACCAAGGGGACAGGATAGCCTAGTGGTTAGAACATTGCGCTCACAATCTGACGACCCGGGTTCGATTCCCGTTCAAGGGGATATTTTCCCCTGGAGTTAACATTAGTGCAGACTCCACTCTTCCCTAAAGTCCTTCGGATGAGACTATAAACCGAGGCCCCGTGTGTGAACGCACGCAGGACATCTTGCGCACACGTTAAATCCTGTTCCGCTTTTCGTAAGAGTAGGCCATTGTGTGCCGGTGGGAACAGATGACAGAATTTACAGAACCGCATACACACGGGGACTGGATGTAAAAAAAGCACATAAGTGCTTATTCCATTATCCTCGATATAAAAGAATAAAAGAAAAAAGAAAAGTTAGAGAGAGAGAGATATATGTATAAGTGAAGTCTCCTGCAAAGCTTCTTACGGTCGTTGATTGAGTAGGCTGTTGTGTGCTGGAGGTAACAGATGACAAAATTTACAAAACCGCATGCACACGGGGACTGGATGTAAAATAAGCACATGAATGCTTATCCCATTATCCTCGATATAAAAGAATAAATAAATAATTGCAATAATTTTCTTTTTCATCCCATTAACACACTCTAGGGGTTTAATTCAGTATGAAAATCGTCCTTGCTATTCAAAAGTTCTGGGAGCTGTCATTCATATTCATGAAATTTTTGTATGAGTCCATTTGAGGCTTTTCTGTTCTTGTTAAGCTGTTAGTATTTTTGAAAAGAGAAAATGTCATGTGTTGAATATATTTACTGGGGAAGGCGGTGTGTGTGTGTGTGTGTGTGTGTGTGTGTGTGTGTGTGTGTGTGTGTGTGTGTGTGTGTGTTTTAATTTATTCTTTTATATCGAGGATAATGAAATAAGCACTCAAGTGCTTTTTTTACATCCCGTCCCCGTGTGTATGCGGTTTTGTAAATTTTGTCATCTGTTTCCACCGGCACAGAATGGCCTACTCTTCCGAAAAGCGTAACAGGATTTAACGTGTGCGCAAGATGTTCTGCATGGGTTCGAACACGGGACCTCGGTTTATAGTCTCATCCGAAGATGTTAGATTGTTTTGTTTGTGTGCTTGTTTGTTTGTTGTGTTTTGGTTTGGTTCTCTTGTGTTGGTCTGTAAGTTGTTGCTTGTTTGTGGGGGTTTTGTTGTTGTTTTCTTCTTCTTCTTATATGGCACAAGGTATCTGGACACTCATTACTTTGCAAGCCAAACGTGGATCTGACAGCAGAGATAGGAAAGGAAGATCCAGATAGACTATAATAATGTGAGCAGGGTTCTGTGGCAAGATCCTCTGCCCCTTCGTCTGCTTTTGGTCCCGGAGTCTTTGGTCCTCGAGTTTCCTGTGAGGATCTTGTGCTGCCTCAGTTCCCCAACCCAAACCCAACTGTCTTCAGTATGTTTTTTGCAGCATTCAGACTCAAGGTTGGTATGCTTATGTCATCCATACTGTCTACCACGACTGACCTAAATTTTCTCGAAACGTGTGTCTGTTCCTTAAAAGTATTGTCGTTCGAATGACCTTGCATGGAAATGGAAGCGAAACTAGAGGTTAAGGTCAAAGGAAAAAAATCCTTTGAACTAGCATTGAGTAACATAATTCCGACACCCCCCCCCCCCCCCCCCCCCTCCACCTCCCCCCTCTCCACCATGAGCATAATTATATAATTATGTCCTTCACGCCCCCGTGGGGATGCCGGGGGGCCTGTCAGTATAAACAGCATTCCCACCTTCTGCAAATTCTGTGCTAGGAATTCGCTCTTTTTGCTTCTACCTTGTTCCTTTTCTTCTTCTTCTTCTCACTTCCTTCTTGTCCTCTTTTCTGCCTTCTTGGTCCATTCTTTCCCCCCCTCCCCCTTTTTTTTCCAGAAAGACTTATAACAATTCATATTATAATGTATGCTATAATAATTCTCTCCCACACCGAAGTAAGATGTGCTGGGCCTGACTTGTCAGGCGCTTTACGGCAGCGCAACGCATTTTGCGCTCATGTGGCAGACGACAATAGCTGCTGTTTGAACGTTCGAAGGAGAAGATGAAGAAAAAAAGAAGAATATGTCCTTCATAGACATACCACACATGTATCCATGAACAAGTTCCTAATGAATGGAGTCAGCTTTTGGTATATAAATTATTTATTCTTTTTTTCCCCCTTTTATTTCGAGGATAATGGAATAAGCACTCATATGCTTTTCTTTTTTTTTACATCCAGTCCCCGTGTGTATGCAGTTTTGTATATTCTGTCATCCCGTCCCCACCGGCACACAATGGCCTACTCTTCCGAAAAGCGGAACGGGTTTTAACGTGTGCGCAAGATATTCTGCGTGCGTTCGCATACGGGACCTCGGTTTATAGTCTCTCATCCGAAGGACTAAGTATAAAAAGAGTCAGCTTTTAGCCACATTCCTGTGACACCTGTCAGAAACAAACACGCAAACAAACAACAAAAACAG
>CM054143.1:55562103-55567103 GCA_028751875.1 Rapana venosa | reverse complement strand
AACAAGGAATGGTTTCTTCAGATTGTTGTTGCTGTTTTGTTTGGTTTTTGGTTTGGTGTGTTGTTGATGGTCGTGATGGTGGTGGTGGGTTTGTTGTTTTTTCTTCTTCTTTTTTGGTTGTTGTTACAACAAGAAGAAATGTGGCCCAGAGCAGACGTTAGACAGAACAAAGAATTTTTGCTTCATGTTTTTGTTGTTGTTTCGTTTGCTTAGGATTTTTGTTTGTTTGTTTGTTGCTGTTGTTTTTGGAGGTTGGTTTTTATTTGGTTTTTACAAGAACTGTGACCCAGGTCACAGCAAAGTGCCAAGACCTGTATTGAAGTGTTAACAAGTTTAATGCTTTGAAGTGTTCTGGTGAGGCTATCTTCAGACTTGACATGCTATCTGCACAACAACTTGCACTCTTTATTTTGTCAGAAGAAATCCGCTGAAGTCGGAGTATGGCTGCCTATAGAGTTAAACTATTTGGAAAAACAACAACCCAGGCCATAAATACAAACTTTTCTTTTATTATCCAGCGTGTACTTAACGCCGAAATCACAATGATTCATAAACGTGATGAGTGATAACGAGTGCATATTCTGGGTGCGTGTGTGCGTGTTTGTGTGTATGGGTTGTTTTATATATATATATATATATATATATATATATATATATATAATATATATATATATATATATATATATATATATATGTGTGTGTGTGTGTGTGTGTGTGTGTGTGTGTGTGTGTGAGTGTGTGTGTGTGTGTGTGTGTGAGTGTGTGTGTGTGTGTGTGTGTGTGTGAGTGTGTGTGTGTGTGTGTGTGTGTGTGAGTGTGTGTGTGTGTGTGTGGTGTGTGTGTGTGTGTGTGGTGTGTGTGTGTGTGTGTGTGAGTGAGAAACCAAGTGCTGTCGACTTTTAAGATGTGTGTTACTTTTTCACTGTATATAACGTTTAAAGCATGTTGGGTAATTTTAAAATGCCACTCATAATATTTCTCTACTGAGATAATATAAAAGTATTCTTGAATCTTGGGTCTTGATCCTCAGTGCGTTAAACTATGGAACGACTTACAACAAGAAGTCAGGGAATGAACTGTGAAGGATCTTGCAAGTTTAAAAAAAAAAAACCCAAAAAAAGAAAGAAAAGAAAAAAACCCCTGTAAAATCGATGTCAACTGGAGGAAAAACAACACTGCACTAGATTTAACTGCACTGCACTGCACACATTTATAAAAGAAATGCACCATGCGTAAAGAAAATTAACCGAGATTTTCATTCTAAAAAGCTAATAAATTACTTCTCTCTCTCTCCCTCTCTCTCTCTCTCTCTCTCTCTCTCTCTCTCTCTCTCTCTCTCTCTTCACTTCTGAGGCTTCCTTTATCACATTTCTGGGCTGTTCATTTTGTCATGTTATGTCAGGCCTAGGTCATATCAGGCCTTCATCAAATTATGACGTCTTCTGCTTGTCAGATTTATGCAAGTAGCCGTTTTGTACTCAGTGTCGGAAGAGTACTTCCTGTTAACTCTGTGTGTGTTGTGTGTTGTGTGTGTCTGTTGTGTGTGTGCGTGTGTGTGTTGTGGAAGTCAAAGTCAATTCTGTATTTGGTGTGTGTGTATGGTGTGTGTGTCGTTGTGTTGTTGTCTGCGTGCGTGGTCGTGCAGTAGCAGTGTGTGTGTTGTGTGATTTTCATTTATTTATTTATTCTTTATTCGATGTAATGATAAACCATAGCTTCTATTTTAATCATCCGGTGTATGCGATTTTTTATGTTTCATCAGTGAGGGTTGTTGTGTGTGTGTGATATATGTACTTTTTAAATCAGTCCGTAGCAGCGGTTGTAAATTTTGTCAACCTCCCACGCCACAAAGCCTACTCTTCCAAGGTGGAAGGTTTACGTATGCCATAGTTCTTGCGTGCGTTCGCACACTGGACATCGTTTATCTTTTCCAAAGGTTGTGGTGTGTGGCATGCTGCGTCGTGCGTGTGCTGCGTGCGTGTGTGTCTGCGGCCGCCGCGTGCGTGCGGCGCGTTGTGTGTTTTGTGCGTACTGCGTGGTGTTGTGTGCTGCCTCTCTGTGTCTGCTGTCTTACTGTGTCGGTACATTACAAGGTTCTTTGCTGTACACAATGATTATTGCGTGTGTGTAACAGATTGCTTCGACTTTAGTGTGCAGTTTTTTTTATCAAGTTTTGCCTGATAGAAATCAGTAGAGCAAAAACATCCCCCCCCCCCCCCCCCCCCCCCCCATCCCTTTCTTTATTCCGGACACTTATTGGGTTTTTTTGTTGTTGTACTTTTCTTTTCTTTACGGCCTTCCGAGTAACAGCTTGTTCCTGATCACAATCGAATGACAAAGACGGTGTTAGTATTAGCGTTCCTCAGCTTTAACAGCTTGGGGTGTGGGGGTGGGGGGGGGGGGGGGGGGGGTCATGTAGAATAGTATGCATTCTGTCTCGGTTATTTAGTGTGTGTGTGTGTGTGTGTGTGTGTGTGTGTGTGTGTGTTGTGTGAGTGTGTATGTGTTGTGGTGTGTGTGTGGTGTGTTGCGTTGTGCGTGTGTTGTGTTGTGTGTGTTGTGTTGTGGTGTGTGTTGGTTGTGCGTGTGTTGTGTTGTGTGTGTGTGTTGTGGTTTGTGTGTTGTGGTGTGTGTGTGTGTGTGTGTGTGTGTTGTGTGTGTGTGTGTGTGTGTGTGTGTGTGTGTTGTGTGTGTGTTGTTGTGGTGTGTTGTGTGTGTGTGTGTGTGTGTTGTGTGTTGTGTTTGTGTATTTGTTGTGGTGTGTGTGTGTGTGTGTGTTTGTTGTGGTGTGTGTGTGTGTGTGTGTGTGTTTGGTGTGTGTGTGGTTGTGTGTTGTTGTGTTCGTTTGTCATGAAGTGTATTGGGTTTTGGGGTGAAGACGAGTGTGTGTGTGTGTGTGTGTGTGTGTGTGTGTGGTGTGTGTGTGTGTGGTGTGTGTGTGTTTGCGTGATGTGTGTGTGTTTGCGTGCATGTGTGTGTGTGCGTTCGCGCGCGTGTGTGTGTGTGTGTGTGTGTACGTGCGTGCGTGCGTATTATTACTTTTTCATTATATTACACACAGGATCATCATGAAACAGCAAAAGATGAGACAACGCGTCTGAGCAAAATATTGGTAGGTAGCCGTACTCTCTCTTCAGAGGAATATTAACAGATTGTTTACTTTCGTGACAAATTACTTTGTTCGCCCCCAAACACACAAAACACCTGAAACTGATGTGTACATACATGTAGGTGAGGGATTGAAAGTAAACGTGTAGCCTGACAAGGTGTGAAAGTGGTAGAGAGAGTCAGTGAGTGAGTGAGTGAGTGAGTGAGTGTGTGTGTGTGTGTGTGTGTGTGTGTGTGTGTGTGTGTGTGTGTGTGTGTGTGTGTGTTGTGTTGTGTTTGTTGTGTGTGTTGTGTTGTGTGTGGTGTGGTGTGAAAGTGAGTGAGTGAGTGAGAAAGTGAGTGAGTGTGTGTGTGTGTGTGTTTTGTGTGTCGTGTACGTGTGTGTGTGTATGTGTGTGTTGTGTTGTGTTGTGTTGTGGTGTGGTGTGAAAGTGATAGAGTGAGTGAGTGAGTGAGTGAGTGAGTGTGTGAGTGAGTGAGTAAGTGTGAGTGTGTGTTGTGTTGTGGTGTGAAAGTGATAAAGTGAGTGAGTGAGTGAGTGAGTGTGTGTGTGTGTGTGTGTGTGTGTGTGTGTGTGTGTGTGTGTGTGTGTGTGTGTGTGTGTGTGTGTGTGTGTTGGGGTGTGTTGTGTTGGGGTGTGAAAGTGATAGAGTAAGTGAGTGGTGTGTATGTGCGTGTGTTGTGTTGTGAAAGTGATTGATTATCGATTGATTGAGTGAGTGCGTGTGTGTATGTAGTGTGTGTGTGTTGTGTTATGGTGTGAAAGTGATAGAGTGATCATTTATCGATTTCTTCCCTCCCCCACCCACCTCCGCCTGCTTTTTATAAAAAAATTGAGATGAAATGACTTTTGTTATGGAAATAACAATGCGTGTGTGTGTGTGTGGTGTGTGTGTGTGTGGTGTGTGTGTTGTGTGTGTTGTGTGTGTGTGTGTGTGTGTGTGTGTTTGCGTGTGCGTGTGTGTGTTGTGTGTTTGTGTGTGTGTGTGTTGTGTTGCGTGTGAGTGGTGTGTGTTGTGGTGGTGTTTGTGTGTGTGTGTTTGTGAGGTGCGTGTGCGTGTGTGCGTATGTGTGTGCGTGCATGCGTGTTGTGTGTGTCTTTTGTGTGTGAGTGTTTGTGTCTGCGTGCGTGCGTGCGTGTGTGCGTGTGCGTGTGTGTGTGTGTTTATTTATTTATTTATTTATTTATTCTTTTATATCAAGGATAATGGAATAAGCACTCATGTGCTTTTTTTTTTACATCCAGTCCCTGTGTGTATGCGATTTTGTAAATTTTGTTATCTGTTTCCACCGGCACACAATGGCCTACTCTTCCGAAAAGCGGAACAGGATTTAACGTGTGCGCAAGATGTTTTGCATGCGTTCGAACACGGGCCTCGGTTTATAGGTCTCATCCGAAGTGTGTGTGTGTGTGTGTGTGTGTGTGTGTGTGTGTGTGTGTGTGTTGTGTGTGTGTGTGTGTGTGGGGAGGGGGAATTTAGGGGGGGGGGGGGCATAGTGGTTAGAGCGTTGCTGTCTCGTGGTTTGACGGTCCGGGGTTCGAGCCACCATCCAGACACCCGTTCACGAGATGTTTTTTTCCTCTCCCCTGGAGTTAACATTAGTGCTGACTTCACTCCACCGAAAAGTCCTTCGGATGAGACTATAAGTCGATGCCCCGTGTGTGAACGAACGCATGCATGCGGGAGCATCTTGCGCACACGTTAAAACCTGGACAACTTTCGGAAGAGTAGGCTGCCTATTTCGTGCCCGGTAGGAATGGATGACAAAATGTTTAAGAACATAAAAAAAAAACGCGTGCGCACAGATCCTTTCCAATGCTTTTCTGTTATCATCGTTATGTTGTTTTCTCATGGTGATGGGGATCATTTGTTATATTGTTGTCTCATGGT
>CM054143.1:55547103-55549603 GCA_028751875.1 Rapana venosa | reverse complement strand
TCCCTTCTTCCTTCTTTCCCTCTTTCCTCCATTTTCTTCTTCTTCTTCTTCTTCTTCTTCTTCTTCTTCTTCTTCTTCTTCTTCTTCTTCTTTCTTTCTTTCTTTCCTTCCTTTCTCCCTTCCTTCCTTCTTTCTCTCTTTCCTCTTCTTCTTCTTCTTCTTCTTCTTCTTCCTCTTCTTCTTCTTTCTTTCTTTCTTTCTTTCGTTCTTTCCTTTCTCCCTTCCTTCCTTCTTTCTCTCTTTCTTCTTCTTCTTCTTGTTCTTCTTGTTCTTCTTGTTCTTGTTCTTGTTCTTGTTCTCTTCTTCTTCTTCTTCTTCTTCTTCTTCTTCTTCTTCTTCTTCTTCTTCTTCCTTCCTTCCTTCCTTCCTTCCTTCCTTCTTCTTCTTCTCCTTCCTTCCTTCCTTCCTTCCTTCCTTCCTTCTTCTTCTTCTAAGCGAAGAAGACTTGTCTTTTCTTGTCTTCTTCTTCGTCGAACGCTCAGACAGTAGCTATTGTTGTCTGTCTGTTATATGAGCGAAAATGCGTTGTGCTGCCGTTAAGCGCCTGGCAAGTCAGGCCCAGCACATCCGACTTCGGCGTGGGAGAGAATTGTTATCTTTTAAGTCTTTCTGGGAGGGGGGAAAAAAGGCAGGAGAATGGACCAAGAAGGCAGAAAATAAACAAGAAAGAGGAGGTGACATGAAGAAAAGGAACTAGGTAGAAACAAGGAGAAGGATAGAAAAGAGGGAATCCCTGGCACATTATTTCCAGAAGGTGGGGATACTATCTATACTGACAGATCCCCGGCAACTTCGTCGGGGGATTTTCTTTTTCTGTACCATTTTCCTTTTATGAGTGTTATTTCAGTTGTTGTTGTTGTTTGTTGTTGTTGTTTTTTTTCTTCTTCTTCTTCTTCTTCTTCTTCTTTCTTCTTCTTCTTCTTCTTCTTCTTCTTCTTCTTCTCTGTGTGAAATAATGAAAATCACAATCATAACAACAGCAACGTTTATTCCATTTTTGCAGACCATCTGTATCATAAGAACAGGGAGAAATATGCATTTATGTACAAAAGTGTGTGTGTGTGTGTGTGTGTGTGTGTGTGTGTGTGTGTGTGTGTGTGTGTGTGTGTGTGTGTGTGTGTAAGCCAATAAGGCTGAATGACATAAGACTGTTAGTGTAGTATAAGCACTGAGTAGTTTCTTCAATTTGCACTTCCGCGCGCGCGCGCGCGCGTGTGTGTGTGTGTGTTTGTGTTTCACAACTCTGTCAAGTCATGTCAAGTCAAAATTTTATTTCCAGATGGTACATTGAATAAGCAATGCATTTGCTTTTTTTCATCAAGCCATCTATCTAAGAACAAATTTCGTAATGATTATACTAAGATACTACAATATTGCATCATTTACCATTAAATTAAACCAGTAAAAAAGGAAAATCGATAAGGAAATACATTGAAAATACAAATTATCACATATACATATACACGCACACACATACTCATACACACCTGCGCGCGTGCGCGCTCACGTCCACACACACATTTAAATAAAAAATGTTTTAAGAATTAAAAAAAGAAAGTCGTAAAACGTCAGGACAAACAAATGACTTCACCTACTGTTTCAGTGTGTATGTGTGTGTGTGTGTGTGTGTGTGTGTGTGTGTGTGTGTATTTCACAACTGTGGCATCTACATATTTTTTTCATTCTTCAGCTAGAGCTCCGAGGTTCACCAATGGTGAAATGTTCGCGTATGCAACCGTTTTTGCCCACCATTAAGGTAGCCGCATTCCGACTTCTGGAATATGCAAAAATGATTTGAAAACAAAGAAACAACACACCCCCTCCCCTAGATAAAAAAGAAAAACATTTTGTATGTGTCCCTTGCTTTGCAGGTTACATTCTCTCATACAGCATGCACATCTCCATCCATACGAAATGTTCAATTCATGCGCAGTATATATTATAGCATGTTGACATTGTGATTTTAGTACACATATCAAAGTATCAATAATGTTGCAAGGATTTTTTGTAAGTGCGAAAAAAAAAAAAAGTAGAAATATAGTTATCTTAAGTTTCTTCATTAGTACTAGAACAAAAGCAACAGAATAAACAACAGGAGAAAAAAAAACCCATCTTAGACCAACATATGTTTTAAACTCTTGTGTAATTTTCAAAATGTTGTTGCTGTTTGTAATGGTGGTTTGTTGGTTTGTTGTTGTTGATGTTGTTTTTAAACAGAAAATGACCAAAAGGCCTCTCAGCCAAGCGTTGAGCTATTTCTAACATGTTAACATTGTCACACGGAATGGAATGTCTTTGAAAATTGAAGGTGTTGAACCAATACTGTGCAGCCAAATTGGTCAGCAAACTGTCATCAGGTGACAATGTGCGTGTTACGTAGGATGTAATCTGCATTGGCATCCTTCAGTCTCGGAAGACTATGGAGTTGCTGTGCTCTAGGTGTTCATTCTGGTACAGCGTCGGGTGTGGCTGAATTTTTTTTTTTTTTTTTTTTTTGGGG
>CM054143.1:55534603-55539603 GCA_028751875.1 Rapana venosa | reverse complement strand
TTGATAGTAGCATGACTGGCAGGTCTGGGTGATGAATTTTTGCATGGAGAGTGTGTTGTCGATAAAGACCCCTAGATATTTCACAGCAGTGGCTAGAGGGACAGACGTATTGCCGAATTCTATTGAAGCAGTTGTGATGGGCGACAATTTGTGTTTCGTACCTACAAGCATGGCTTCGGTTTTATCTGCATTTAGCAGTAACTTGTTCTGTATCATCCAATTTTGGATATCTTGAAGACAGTAGGACATATTAATTAAGAGAGAAGGCATATTTTCAGGAGTATCACTGCTAAGAATCTGAGAGTCATCTGCATAAAAATGATGGCTGATCTGATGACGATTTATTATATGTGAAAGTGGAGCAGTGTAGAGAGTGAAAAGAACAGGGCCAAGAACTGATCCCTGTGGGACTCCACATTCCAGTTTGACAGGTGATGATTGAATCTTGTTTACTGCAACTGTTTGGAATTGGTCTGTGAGGTATGAACTAAACCAGGTGAGGGCTGTGCCTGTAATACCAAAAGTTTTTTGAAGACGGGAGAGAAGAATTGAATGGTCTATAGTGTCGAAGGCTGCAGATAAGTCAAGAAGAGTGAGGAGGGAGATTTTTCCGGAGTCGGAAGCTTGTAGAAGCGTGTTTAACGTGTGGACTAGGGTGGTTTTGGTACTGTGCTTGGCACGATATGCAGACTGAAAAGGGGGAAGGAGTTTATTGGAATGAAGATGGATGTTGAGTTGTTTCAGAACAACTTTTTCAAGGACTTTAGAAATGAACGGTAGGTTAGATACAGGCCTATAATTCTTCAGACACTCATACACACACGCACACACACACACACACAATACTCACACACACACACACACACACACACACACACACACCACACACACACACACACACACACACACACACACACACACACACACACACACACACATACTCACACACACACACACAAACACACACACACACACACACACACACACACACACACACACACACACACACACACACACACACACACACACACACACACTAACCCCCTTTCCTTTGAAGTCAGCTAAAAACGAGCCCTGTCATGTTCTAGACCCCAGACAAAAAACCAAACCAAACCCAAAAAAACCCACCAAAACCCTCAATAATTCTTGGAATCTACTTTCGGTTTTGGTAGCTGACTAACATAACATCTATTTCTGAAACTCTAGGGTCTATAACTTGAAGCACACGAGAAAGGAGAAAAAGCCTATGAACTCAGCCTACTAGCGTTATATAATATATACCCCCCCCCCCCCCCCCCCCCCCCCCCCCCAGCAGAAGAATGAAAACGTGACGCATTCAGTCAACATTATTACAAGCATGATAGATAGCCCCCCCTCTCCCCCCCCCCCCCACCCCCCACCTTCCTTCACCACGTCCCCACCTCGCCCCCCCCCCCCCCCCCACCCCCCACCCCCCCCCCCATCCCACCAACCACCATTCTTTTGCTCAATGCTTCGTGGGCCAGCCAGCTCTAGCAGTAAGGTAGGCTAGGCCTCTATGATGATAGGCCTAATCCCTGTCGACCCACACACCGCTATCCGCTATCGCTATCGTTTCCTTTCTCGCCCATACAGACGTTATAGGCTTAGTTAACTTAGCTAACTTACTGGGATAGATTTTCCTCGTTTGTCACTGGTTTCCAACCTTTTTTTTTTTTTTTTTTAAAGATCGCTGTATTCCGTCTTCGGGATTCGGGGTGTATATGATTGGAACACGATACTAGCGTGGGTGTGGGTGGTGCTTTTCCAAGTATTATTTTTGGGGGGTTATTTATTGATTTGTTGTTATGGAACGCGATAGTTTACTGTTATTATCATTTTTGACAGGTGGAGTTGTGTACGATTGTCTATATATAAAGATATGTTTGGGGGGGGGTTTTTTGTTTGTTGGGTTTTGTGTGGGGTTTTTTTTTGGGGGGGTAAAAAAAAAAATTTTTTTTAGGGGGTGGGGGGGGGGGGGGGGGGTGACGTGGGGCTATGCAAGGGAAGAAGTGTTTTTTTGTTTTTCGGGGCACCGAATCTCTCACATAGGAGATTTGGCCATAACGCACTGTTTTTTTTTTTTGCCTGCACCGATCTTACCAAGTGAATGGCTAAGCACGTTTGCCACCATTCAGGATCTGCATTCTGACTTCAGGGATGACGTCCAAAACACGATACCGGTGTGCATACTTAAAAAAAAAAAAGCCGTCTGTTCTTCCTGGCACGCACTGGGCTACTCTTCCAAAAGGCAGAACGGGTTTTAATGTGTGAGCAAGATGTTCTGCGTGACTTTTGCACACAGGACTTTAAGTTTTTTGTCTTATCCGAAGAATTATTTTGAGGGAGTAAAGTCGATACTAATGTTAACTCCAGGGGAAAAATCCCCTTGAAGGGGTGCCTCAGTGGTGGCTCGAACCCGGGCCATCACATCCCAAACTCAACACAAACCCACTAGGCACCCCCTTCCCCTAGAGTTAACACATGCAGACTCCCCTCCCCCCCAAATCCTTCGGATGAACAAAAACCGAGGCCCCCCGGGGCGAAAGCACGAGAACACTTTCGCACCGTTAAATCCGTTCCGCGTTTTCGTAAGAGTAGGGCCTTGTGTGCCGGTGGGAACAGATGACAGAATTTACAAAACCGCATACACACGGGGACTAAATGTAAAAGAAACAACTAAGTGCTTATTCCATTACTCTCGACATAAAAGAATGAAATAAAAAAATAATAAAAATAACCTTGCCGGTTCCAAGGACCGTTTGTTCAAACGTATTGGTTCCACCCTGTCAGAGTGAAAAGGACCAACTGCTACCTGAAAGGTTTGAAAGTGTACAAAGTTTTTAAAGGTGGCTGTGTGCACCCAGGCTTCAGTCACATTCACAAGGCATGTGACCCACACACACACACACACACACACACACACACACACACACACACACACACACACACACACACACAACACACACACACACACACACGAGTTGATCCCACAATTATCAACTGTGCACTGATTGGCTGGGGGATGCCAGTTGGCCGTTTGCCCCAGACCTGAATAGAACGTGATCTATCTGAAACAGTCTGGTTGAACCTGACGCCACAAGCCGTTTGGAACGTACGTTTACAGTGACAGAACCGTCAGCGCCTGGGGTTTATCATAGTTCTTGATTAAACCATTGACGCTGGGGGCAACAGCAAAGTGAGAGGCTGTATGATCAGTGGCTTTTCCACTCATGGAATTCCACTTCACAGCTTAGTCTTTAGTGATCGACTATGACTCTCTGACTAGGAGGCTTGACTCGCACAGTCCTTATGTGCTGCAACCCTGGGGGCTGGTTGTCTTTGGAGAGCATCTCCAACGCTGACTATCCTTATGCCCACTTGGCCGAGAGAGTGGGGATGTGCTGTGGGCAAGGCATCTCCACTATAATCAAATTTATGCCCAGTTTCCAAAACAGCAGCTGCCTCCTCTGCTGTTTTGGAGGTCATCGTCGGACACGACGGACAAACATACAGTGACAGACGATCCAGTTGGGATCAGTTTTACCCTGACCATCCAGACCTTAGGGTTCAGGAGGGTAGTCTGTCGCCTGCTTTTTTTTTCTTCTTCCTTTTTCCCCCCTCCTCTTTCATTCCTTGCCTAGAGCTCCCAGGTTCACCAATAAACATACAGTGACAGACGATCCAGTTGGGATCAGTTTCACCCTGACCATCCAGACCTTAGGGTTCAGGAGGGTAGTCTGTCGCCTGCTTTTTTTTTCTTCTTCCTTTTTTCCCCCTCCTCTTTCATTCCTTGCCTAGAGCTCCCAGGTTCACCAATAAACATACAGTGACAGACGATCCAGTTGGGATCAGTTTCACCCTGACCACCAAACATTGGGGTGTCAGGGAGGGAGGCTGGCGCCTGCTTGGGTGTTTCTCTTCCTTTTTTCCCCCTCCTCTTTCATTCCTTGCCTAGAGCTCCCAGGTTCACCAATAAACATACAGTGACAGACGATCCAGTTGGGATCAGTTTTACCCTGACCATCCAGACCTTAGGGTTCAGGAGGGTAGTCTGTCGCCTGCTTTTTTTTTCTTCTTCCTTTTTTCCCCCTCCTCTTTCATTCCTTGCCTAGAGCTCCCAGGTTCACCAATGTTGAGATTCTGTGTATGCAACCACTTTACCCATTCACACGAAAAACAATGGGGGGGGGGGGGGGGGGGGGGGGGGGGGGGGGGGGGGGGGGGGGGGGGGGGGGGGGGGGGGGGAGACTGTGTATTGCAGTGTAAAACATGACAAAAATATTTCAATGGTACAATGCAAAAAAAAGTCCACATGACATAGCTTCCACATCATGAAGTGAATGTAATCAACTAACTTATGCCTTATATGAGAGAGAGAGAGAGAGAGAGAGAGAGAGAGAGAGAGAGAGAGAGAGAGAGAGAGAGAGAGGAGAGAGAGAGAAGACAGACAGACAGACAGACAGACAGACAGACAGAGACGGAGAGAACAATGTTCCAATCCCTTGTAGAACCATTGGCATTTTCTTAGGTTGGTTTGATTATTTGGTTGTCAACTTTGTAATAAAGTTGATAGGGAAGGTGGATAGAGATTTTAAAATAAAAGATCTTTTATCCATTTTGCATATTGAGTGAAGTGGGCAGGGAGAGTAGATAGAGATTTCATCGATTTATTAATCATTCATTCATTTTATCTACTGAATTGAGTGGATAGAGAAAAGTGGATAGAGATTTTATCCTTTGATTTATCTATTCATTTATTTTATTTATGGATTTACTTATTTATCATGTCGTTTAAATCCTCTGTTGTGATTTAACGCCGATCTACCCCTTCCCCCCACCCCACCCCCCAATAAAAAACAACAACATCAAACCAAACCAAATAAAACAAAACAGACACCAGAGGGAACTATTGAAGTAAAGGAAGCACCAGCTTAAACTGATTGGCATGTGGCTCAGGTAAAACGCTTTCTCAGTTATTG